>JAPQRN010000026.1:2927102-2947759 GCA_037367275.1 Coranthus polyacanthus
TTGAATGAAAATGAACAAAATAAGCACTAAATCAACTAAACGAACGTAAGGATTACATCAAAAAACATTTCCTTCTGAAATAAAGCAAAGGCCTCAAACACTGCTGTACAGTTTTGGTTTAATTCTTTTTTTTTTAGGATTTTTCAGCTTTATTAGTCATTTAAAACATTTGTTAGAAGAGTAATCAAATGCTATATGTTACATTACTTTGATGAAGTAATTAAAATAGTTACATTACTTAAGATATTTTAACAGTAATCAGTAACTTTCACAACACTCACATAACAGTAGTGGATGGAAACACGCACTAAGTACGTTTTACTTTGCTGATTTTATGAAAATGCAGTTGCCGTTTGCGATACATTTGAATGGAAACATGTCTTTAATCTGTGTGAACTCATTTATTCCCTTCACAATCAAAATGTGGGACATTGTCTCAACACGAGAGACGTGAGAGAAGGGACCAAAGCGCTGTACAGTCCCTCGTAAAGTGGGACATCTTGTCACTCTAGTTCGTTTTTAACCTGTTTCTGTTGTGTATCGTCACTATGTTGCCTTTAATCTACACCAGTGATACTCAACTTGCTTTTACCCAGGGGCCACTTTTGCAAAAAAAAAAAAAATAAGGCAGGTCTGGGGCCAGTTAATGATATTTATCAGAAAAAAAATAGAATAAATAAGAACCACAACTCATCTTCTCCTGGAAATATTTATGCAAATGACTGCTGTTATAGTATGTTAAGCTGGATGCAGGTCAGAACTGGAGCAGACATCAGTCTTGTGAATTAGAGGGAGCTGTGATTGAAGGATGGAGACGGCCAGGAACCTGCAACTGAAGCAGCTCAAGGGAATTCAGTCACCGTCATGGAGATGTGTCAGAATATCGATGTGTTCTTAACAATGGCAAGGAAACCATAAAATTACTGAATCCATCAAAGGATGAATGTAAGTGTTCAAAGAGAACGATTCAGTCGTATTTAAAATAAGGTTTGGAGTAGTGGATGTGGACCGATTGGGGCAGACATTAAGTTCCAACGTCGACGAGTGTCAACTCCCAAATTGGAACCAGTGTATTTGGACCATGATTGAAGCATCACTCCCTCTGGCATGAAAACATTCATATTTAATTTTGTGCAGATTGTGTTTTTTTTCCTCCAGCCAAAATATTAAAATAAAATCTGAAACCATTTACTCCTCTTCTCATCATGAAAAATAAAAACATCAAAACACAAATGCCTGATGGATAGTGTGCTGTAGCCATCTGATGGTAATCATAAAACTCCCACACATGATCTGACAACTTTATTTACAACCATGTTTTAGAAAAGTCATGTTAAAACAGTATGTACATTACATACAAAAAAACTTCACAGTTACATGAACAAGAGACGTGAACAAAAGCGGATAAAGGATAAAGTACAGTCAAGATTAGTGGGAACAGTTTTCTAGAAGTTGAAAGTGCTTTGGTTTTCACTGATCTGGAAAGCGTAACCATCAGTGGTTGATTCAGGGGCCACAGACTGCACCTCCTCCTCCTTAAAAACAAAAACATCAATCAATAAAAAGCACTCGCAGGAAAAGTCAGGTCAATTCAAAATAAATCCAAAAAGTGTTACGATACTCACTTCTCCAGAGAAGTATTTCTCAATCAGGTTCAGGGCTGCTTTGTAGACCATCTCATTCTCATGAGACTGCAGAGCCTCGATCTTGTCCAGTCCACCGCATTCTTCAATCATTAGACACAACTTGTCTGACTCTCCAATTTTATCCCCAGCCTGAAAAACAAAAACATGTATGTTAGCCATCAGAGCAACTTTCTATAATAAAGTGTAGGATCTAGTTTATGAGATGAGAAAGAGATGCACTTACCATGAAGATATTAGTAATGGCATCCAAGATGACGAGGACAGTTTTGCAGTCTTTAGAGGAGAGCAGATCCAGAAGAGGCTCGAGCACGTTGGCTTGAACAAGGTAAACCACCTGCTCAACAGTGCCCCCGCTGGTGAAGTTTGTAACTGCCCACACAGCCTCTTTCTGAGTTTTGTAGTCACCCTGCAGAAAACACAGAGGATGATTATCCACATGTAGTTAAACCCCTTCACTGACAGATATGATATTTTCCCCTCATTAAGTGCATTTCCATCCAGCTGTGTCTATTTACATTTCATGCATAAATCCCCCCTGAGTTGAAAAAAATAAATAAAAAAAAAAACCCAAAAAAACAAAAGGTTGCACAAGTTTAGTCTGAGTTGGTATTTTGATGTTGATATTTTGATAAAAGCGAAACACTCGCACTCAGGTAGTATTTTATTGTAAGAAATACTACATCTAACTGGCAAAGTTTTAAACCCTGATGAAGAACCAACTCTTAAGTCACATAAAAGTAGTAAATTCAGATGCACATAAAGTCACATTTAATTTTGCGGATTTTCTGAAAATTCGGTTAAAATTTGCAATACATTTTCTGTACATACCCGCACGAGAACATCGATCAAGTGTGGAATGAGGCCTGCGTTTATGACCTCCTGGATTTGGGTGTCCCTCCCTGCAGTGATGTTGGACAGAGTCCAGGCTGCCTCTTTCTGAATGTTGGCTTTGTTGTGGCACAGCAGTTGGGGGAACATGGGCAGGGCCCCAGCATCCAGCACCGCCTGAGTCTGCTCATCAGTACCAGTCACAATGTTGCCGATGGCGCGCAGAGACGGAGTCTGAAAGGGAGGGGGTCGAGTCGAAAAAGGACATTATACAGCCTGTTAGATTAAATAGTTTCCTGAGGGTGATGACACCATGTACCAAACTACATTAGCGACACAATAGTGCCTGATTATTACCCGTTACCTGTGAAAACTAGAGACACCAAATGGAACACACGCAAACAGAACACTTCATACGTACTATGACAGTCAGCTCTCCAGAACCGAGCAGCTTCACCAGGCGAGCGACGATACCAGTTTGGACCACCACATCAATGCGGTCATTAGAGCCATCTGTCAGGTATGAAACGGCCCAGCACGTGTCAGCCAAAACCTCTTTGTCCTCATGATGCAGGAGACAAACGAGGGAAGGCAAGATCTGCTGGATTGCGCTCATAGGCGGGGAGGGGTTCTTGTTGCGACAGAGGTTCGACAGTGTCCATGTCACATTTCTCAGGTAGTCGCGCTGCAAAGGAATCAAGTTGGGAGAAACACAGGAATTGGTCAGATGCATTTGATTGAGTTAGGACACCCCTAGTGGCCAATATGTACAGTTAAAATGTGCTCAGGTTGAGTATTGTGATTTGACTCTTAAGGAATGTTGTCTTAATTATTACAGCAAAATTGTTTTAAATACACTACACACTTACCGGTATTTCAGACAGGTCAGGGACTGCCAGCAGACTGAGTAGAGGGGCCACAGCTCCATGTTTGATGACTAAGTCTCTAAGAGCTGATCCATCACCTAAATAACAGAAAACATGTTGTTATATCTTAAGACACAAACAACTCAACTTATGTCTGTACCCATTTTTAGCTGAATTTTTGCATAGTGTATTGCATCTTTTATACACTGTATTAACTTAATTTTTCCAACTTCTATATTTTATTTAGTCTTTCAATTTAAACAGTTACATGACATCTTTATACATGAGGATCACCCTTTAATGATTTTGAGGAGTTTATAAAAAAAAAGAAAAGTTAAATCTAAAAATATTCCGTCAAATACCAGCAATGTTTCCCAAGGCCCAGACTGCTTGTTCGCTGATGTGCCGGTGGGGGGATGTGATCAGGCCGATGAAGGCAGGAACGGCCCCGCCCTCCACGACGGCAGCCGTCTGATCAGAAGTCCCAGAGGCGATGTTTGTTAAAGCCCAGGAAGCCTCAAACTGGATTGTTGGGACATTACTCATCCCCAGGAAGGAGACAAACTTGGGGATCAGACCAGAACTGATCATCTGGTTGATGGGAGGGTTTCTGTCACGTGACAGCAGCTTCCTGCATGGGAACAGCACAGAAAAAGTAAATCATTACGACAGTAACTGGATGTTTGTTGGAAGTGCAATATGCTTAATGTAATGTATGATTACCGTGCTGCCTGTGTGGCCTGAATCTGGGTCTGGATTTGACTGTTGTTCACTCCTTCAACAATCTCTTTCACCGTCCATGGCCTGGTTGCCTGCAAATGGTCACAAATCATGAGTAAAGAATTATAAACGCATGTGAAAAATGGACAATAAACTATAATGGAAACCTGTGCAATATTTAATTGTTTAACTGGTCATTGCGGTCCTTATTTTGTATTGTACCTGTGTTAAGACAGCAAATGGAAATAGAATATTGAAAATCAGTGACATAAATAGTCCTAGACTCCTCCATCTAAACTACATACACTATACGAGTAATAAACTATTTTACTACAGCACAGTATTTATACAAGCACATCATTATAAAAACAGGCCCGTTTAAAAAGAATATATGGCAATTGTTCTAACATTAAGAATGTATTTTTAGTTCACTTTACTGCCCTTGAAGGAAAATGTCAAAAGACACAATTGAAGCATGCTGTAAATACATTTGAATGGTTTAGAGTGACTCAAAACGGAAGTCATCGCCAGTTGGTCCCGCCCCATGATATTTTAAACACATATTAAACAGAAAAATTTAAAATAACTACTGTAGGTTTTTGAAAACTTAGAGTACATATAAAAAAGGGGAGTATATTTGGTTTCTTTTCGTGCAATTAAACCTTTTTAACTGAGAGGGGAGGGGGAATGCAGTTGGACGGCTTATATAACATTTGCAACACCGCACTGAACATGAACCACATGCAACAAAACCAGTCAGCTGTAATATCTTCACAGGCTTACCTGGAGGTTTTGGGTTTTCTCTTGAAGAGGAGAAGTGGCCTCGTCAGGGCATGGATCCACGTTTCTTCTTTTACATATCAAGTCATCTTTCTTCGCCTTGCGGAGCTCGACGTTAACCTCCACCCTTCTGCGCCGACATTCCTGCAGGGGTTAAAAAAAAAAAATAGAAATAAAGCCAATGTAATGTAAAACCGCCAGCTTGAATGTGTGGATAACTTTGTAATGGTGAACGCAAAAAAAAAACAAAAAAAAAAAACAACTTACGCTGGCATCTCTGCCTTTGTTCTTGAACTTGTTCAGACGTGCCGCGTTCTCAGACATTTTCAAGCGGGCTTGGGCAGCAGTAAAAGCGAAGTTTGAAGGGGTTATTCCTGTGTGCGAAGTTAAATATTTAGTTAGCCGGGCTTCCTTCTACCGCGTGACAGTCAACGTCGAACACGTCAAGCAAGGCCGCATGTTTTACGTTAAAATACGCCTATGGCAGCTACATCAAGTTGAGTATATAAAGAAAAAAAAAACACCACAGGCAAATGCTGGATACTGTATTATTCAACAAACGGAAGTTAAAGTGTATTTAACAAAACGAAATAGCAGTTAACACGCTCTTACCTGGTGCTGTGTCAAAAAGTTGTGGCATATAGAAAGTGCCGCACAGACCTTTAAATTTCTGCCACACAGCCTTCTGATTGGACTATTCGAGCGAAAGCAACTGGCCGCCTCCGTTCATTGGGCTGTTTAAAAAAATCACAGAGCGGACAGGAAATGCTGTCACTCAACGAGAACATCGCGAGATCTCTCCGCGCCCCTAAAAAATACAGCGATGAATCTGGATCAGTTTCTTTTTAAATATGTGGCATTTTGGCAGTGCGCATTTCAAAGCGGTAAACCGTTCCTGAATCAGTGGAGAGGTTCTGAAGTGTAGGGAGTGTAGAGATCTTTAATTTACAAGACGGTACTGCACGTCTGAAAAAAACAAAAAGAATGTGTGTAATTATGACACGTATAATGTATTTATACATGTAATGTCGAAGAATGTTCTCCTTAATACTCAGTTTGAAAATATGACATATTAATCATCCTTTTCTCCGGTACATTTTTATTTTGATTTGTTCAAGCTAGCAAGTGGGTCGTCGTCTTTTTAAGTCCTATTTGCTGGGGAACAGGCTCGGTTTTCACACAAAAAAACAAACCAGTTTTCTAAATGTGTTTCATAGTGTCCCTTGCATGTCTGTGGGGGTAAAAGGTATGTCCAAAAGTCCTAAGAACGTCACTGTGTGTCAATGTCACAAACACACAAGAAGAGATCAGTCTTTTGCATTTTATTAAGTTCCATATACATCAATATTTCTTCAGCTGTAATACAAAAAAAGAAAAAGGAGGAAGTCAAAATGTGACTAATTTTTACAAACAGGACAGGACCTTCAAATGCAATGCTTCATCCTTCTCAGTCAGTTACTACTGCAAAGCAATCCATTTACAATAGCTTATTATTGTACTTTCAGTAGGTTATACAAGTTTCACCAGTCTACTGATATCCACATATTTAGTACAATTTTCTTTCATGCCACTTCAGACTTAACAATGAGTGGAAATAGGAGAAACAAAGTTGTTCCACTGCGATATCTCGATTTTAGACACAAAACTTGTGGAACACGATGCTCAGTGTAACTCTGCCATTGTACGTCGGTACTTGATTTCCTATTTCTCATTGGACATGATGACCACAAGGATGGCCTGAGGGATTTTTAAGGAGAAAAAAAACCAAAAACAAAACATAAGGAGACAAAAATGAAAGTACATGGAAATATGAGAGCTCCTTAAAGAGTCTTTTCTCCGAGGTAAACTTTCTTCTGAAATGCCTCAGTTGTTCATGCTCCTCAGTACAGACCAACGGGGTGAGGATGAGTCCAAAGAGGTCCTGAAAACGGGCAGATGGCAGCTTTGCCTGAACAGTTCTGCAAAAAAAAAGCTGCACAGACTGTCAGAGGAGCAGATCCCGATCGCAGGGTGAGGCAGAGTCCGTCACAGAGTTACAGTTCAGAAAGAGCCATATTCTTGGCCAAGTGCATTTTTGTTTGAGCAATGTACGATGCTTTCTAAGAGGCTGAAGAAGACTGTAGCTTGTTGTTATGAGACCTACAGAATGCGGAGAAGAGGGGAAAGTTGAGAGCCCTTCGCATTTAGTTTTACTGCTGTGACACCTCAACACTGACCAAACAGACACAGAGGACGCAACAAGGGGTCAGCAAAGGATCCTGCAGCCATGTTGGTGTAATTTACCGGGAATGCCTTTATTAGTGAACTCAACTGCAGGAATAGGATGATGTTTTTAGGTCCAATTCCTCAGTCTTGGTAGTACATTTAAGCCTCATAAAACGATACTACCTAAAAAATTATTTGTTCCATAATTATTTAAAACATTAAATTACAAAGTCAGATATCTTACAACCACTGTACATGATAAAAATATGTACATTCAAGACAGCCACCTAAATCAAATCCAAGGGGAAGTAACATACAAAATATCATAAATATCTCTTTAATAAAATATGCAGCATGATATATTTTATATATGGTCAACATAATCATCCAAATCAGAAAATAAATACAAACAAGGACCTAAAATGCATTTAAAATCCTACTGAAACATGATTGTTCATAAAGGCTACCATCCTGATTTGGGAGATGGAAAGAAACGCATGTCCCTAAATTACATGATGAAGCTCATCAACATGGCTGCTAGTTTGTCATCATTACTATCGAAACTGAAAACGGTATTAACATGAAAGCACATATGGTGTCTTGTGTTATTTTTTTTCTTTAGTAATGGATTTTTTTTGTTTTTGCTGTCATTATTACTAGAGACCCCAGCATCCAGTCCAGACTCCAGCTAGACTGGCCCACTTAAGAATCTGACAATCTGCAAGAAAGAGAAAATGGGATGGCATAAATCAAAGGCATGCAGCAAAAGTGAACAGACACAAATGCAAGATGATAAACGATACAGATGTTTTGTAAGACATTGGACGTAATGTCTTAAGGATTGTCAGCTCTGTTTGGTTTTAGTACGGCCAAGCAAGCCTTAAAACCAGTTTAAAGCGAACTCTAGCCTACAAAGTAAAGCACAATCTACTGCAAAATACCATGACAACACACATGCCAGAGAAGTACAAAGGCGAGTCAAAAGTGAATGGCACTCATAAATGCACAAAACAGAAGAAGAAAAAAAAAAAAGAGCCAGTGTGGCTAGCTTAGAGCATACAGACTTCATAGAGACGGAGAGAAATATCTTGTATAGTTTGACAGTCTGCAGATGTAGGAGCGCCGATTTTACCTGCTCGCTTTGAAGCCTTTAAGCTTCTGCACAAAGAAGCCTTCGAGCACCTCGGCGCACTGAAAGAAGGGCGTGTCGTTGGGGTTGTAATAGCGGCAGTTGTCGAAGATTTTGGTCACGTCGGCCACAAACTCTGTGAGCTTGTGGTAATGCCGCTTTTGCAAACGGTTTTCCATTGTGGAGAAGTCTACAAGGGATAAAGTAATATGTCACACGAGAAGCTTTTATTCCCATAGAATATGAGTATTCTAAAAATGTTAAAGTTTTCCTCATTGCCATCATCATTAAAATCAGTATCTCCTTCCTGCGTCCTATCTCAGCCAGGATTTAATACTCAAAGGGCTCCGGAGTCGCTCTTTCACTGCTTTATTTAACTAAATACAAATAAAACTAAGTTGTGCAGACTGATGGGGAATAAGACAATCAGCAGCTTCCACATTCACCACGTTTACATGCACACTAATATTCCATTACGTATCATTCTGAATTTGATATAGGTCATGTACACAGCATATTCAGGACTCATTCCAAACAGAGGATTTTCTGCTTAAGACACACGGGATATGCTGATATTCTTCAGGTCTTATGAGCATTCTTTGGACATGTATACAGTATATTCAGAATGTGTCTCTCAATTGGGATTTTTACTGCAGTTTTAACACAGTTTCAGTCACCTCTGTGCATTGTACACAAACCAACTTGCCAACAGTTTGCGAAGCCCGGGTAGAGAGACATGGCCAAAAGAAAGCATTTTTGGTTGGAGGGACAAGCACTCCTAATTTTAAATATTATGAAAGATTTGGCTGTGGACAGGTTTTTGGATATAAGGAGTGAAAGAGGCAGGCTGCGTTGGCACAGTGAAGCAGGTCTGCCACCATTTTGATCCAAAGAAACAAAATGGAACAAGTGGCTCCAGCTGTGGCGTTAACCGGCATATGCACAGCTGCAGGTAAACAGGAATATTAGAGGAATATTCATTTCCATTAACCATGTAGACATTGGTTTGTCTTTTTCAGAATACGGTCAAAAACCAGAATGTTGTGTGCTTGTAAACATAGTCAATGAGAAGCAGAAACATCAGGTATTATGTTTGAAGAAGCAGCCACACAGATCATTTGTTCTTACCCATTGGCTCCTTGATCACACGATAGTAATCAGGTGCATCGTGTGGATCCACTGGTTCAAGGAAAGGCCACGCCATTTTATGTGACTGTGATAAAAAGAAATGATTACATTATTCATCTTAAAGAATGCAAAACAAGTCAAATGTACCATTAAAAAAAAGAATCAGAAGCGATAATCACTTCAGAATATGTTTGTGTTTTCTTATTTGTACGTCGCTAATGCTCACTGTTTTTCTGCCTTCGACGCGAGACGCTCAACCTTTTAATGTTATTATGCTGGTAGAGACAAATACCTGTAATGAGCGCAATATTCTTTTCAACCCCTCGTAGTCTTTGTCAGTGAGCGGCGTGAGGACTGTCATGGCGTCTTCTGTCGACTGACACTGTGGGCACACATAGACGTCGATGTGATTGGCCTCACTCTGCAGGATGCCCACGCAGCGCCCGTGGTACCAGTTCTGGCAGCGGTCGCAGCCGATGTAAAACCTGCAGGTGAAAACAAGGCGCGGGTTGGTCAGTTAAGTTCTGTAGAAGAGATTTGAGGCTGTGAAATCATCCTGGATACACTGCGCTCGTATCTTATTCCCAGAAGTGGGGAGTAGTGAAGCACAAATACTCTTGCTGTACTTAAGTAGATTTAGAAGATGCAAATGCAGACAAAAAAAACAAGACTTTAAAAGCGGATAGACTGGATCGCAGAGAAAAGGTGTCAGCGTTTCGAGTTCTGTTGCTGACATTGAAAACGGATTTGCATGTTGAAAAAAGTCATTATTTTCAGTATATTTTTTTTCATTTTATTTGAAGTTAGTCCTCACATTATATTAATATGATGTGACGTTTAGTTAGTTTTGCACACAATCAGCTGGTAGAAATGTCCTTCAAATGTCTACTTTTCATTTTTATACTTTGAGTACATGGTAGCACCTGTATTTTTTCCACTTCTACTAGTTGAATCAGTACTTGTACTTCTTTTTACCCAAGTATCTAAACTGAGAAGAATATTGTACAAGGAATCATACTGGGATTCGTCATATGGCGTCCGACAGATGCAGTATAGCTCCTCGTTGCTTCCTCCCTCCTGGCCACGTTTACAATCATTACACACAAAGTCCTCCAACTTCTTGGCCTCCTTTTCTGTGATGCCAACACACGCGCCATGGAACCAGTTGGAGCACAGGTCGCAGCCGATGTAAAACCTGACAGAAAAAAAAAAACATTACAGTAAAACTATGAACAACTCTAAACAGTGAAGTCTGTCAAAATAACCCAGCTTTGTGATTAGAGCTTACTTTGACTCGTCGTAGGGCGTTTTGCAGATACAGTACAGTTTGGTGTCCTTCTTGTGATCCTTTGAGGTAGAAGATAGCTTCTTCTTCTTCTTGTGTTTTAATGAGCTGGAATCTCTGTCTCTGTCCCTGTCCCTATCTCTGTCCCTGTCCCGATGTCTATCCCGCTCTCTGTCCCTCTCCCTGTCTCTCTCCCTGTCGCGGTCCCGATCTCTGTCTTTATCTCTGTCTCTGTATTTGTCTCTGTCCTTATCCCGGTCCCGCTTCTTGTCCTTGTCGTGATGTCTGTCCCTATCTCGGTTTCTGTCCTTGTCTCTCTCTTCTTCCCTCTTGCGTTTATGGGACGAGGAAGGCGAGGTCACTGTGTGCGTGCTGTGGGAGGAATGTGTCGTATGTGATGGGTGGGAGGAATGGGAGGATTGGGAGGATTGGGAAGAATGGGCGGCTGCTTTGACCGTCGCCGCCGCAGCCTGGGTGATAGCGGCTCGGGCTTTCTCTCTTTCTTTCTGTAGCCTGACAATGTCCCGCCGAAGCTCCTCCTGGAAGGCAAACACAGAGAAAGACCAGCTGACACACAGGTAGAACTATCACACGAAATGCTAATAAGCACAAGATCGATAAATGCAGTTTTATGGTTTTAGCTTCATTGGATTTATTGAGTTTTAGTTTTAAAATGTTTCACAATTGAGATAAGTGCGTCCCCTGGAGACCAAAAAAATTTAAAATACACAGTGGTTATTGTTATAATATTCATTGTGAATGTGTTCATTACAGTGCTTTTTTATTCTTTTATGAAAATTATTTTTATTCTGTAACAAAAAATGTGCATCGTCACCCTTGCAGGTGCTCAGTTTTGTTGTTGATGATACACACATACATCATATGTGATGTATAGTTTAAATTAAGAAAAATATTTTGAATCATGTTTTGTCTAAAATTCATGCAGACTTATTTAGAATCTCTCCAGTTTAGGAAGAGTTGTTGCATGTTTTGTCTCACAGGGGATTTTTTAAATCTAATTTTAGGAAAACTGTTGTGGTATAAAGAACACATCGCCCTATGCATAATATTTGAGTAAAATAATATTGGTGTTGAAGAGTCAAATGGCTGATGATAGATTACAACACTGCTATTTAGGGACAGGGTTGCACTAACCTGTACTTGCAGCTGCAGCTCCTTGTCCAGCAGGGCCCTCTTCTTCAGGATCTCGGCCTTCAGCTGCTCTTTGTGCTTGTACAGTAGTGCAGTCAGTTTGGTGGCGTTCTGCTTGGAGCGTTTCTGCTCCACCACCTCCTCCTTTTTCCTCTTCTTAGCTGCCTGCTTCTCATCCTTCTCAATTTTGTCAAGGATGTACTTCATCACCTGGTTGCACACAATCATTCTGGAGATGGAAGACACCGGGGTGTTAGACATATTCAGTACCATAGAGTAAATTTGGTTCAGTTTGGATCATTTTAAGGATTAGATGTCAGATAAAACTGTAGTTGTAGCGCTCTGAAAGTGGAGGAAAATGCAGCAAATACAATGGATTAAATGAAACTACTGGTATGTGACATAAAGCTTAACAGTTCAGTGATTATTAAGAGTCAAACCTCTGGTTCTCCTCTCGCTCAGCTGCAGCCAGAGTCTTCCTCTGTTTCAGCTGTTCTGCTGTAGAATTCTGCTTCAGAACCATCTGATAAACAAAAAAAAAAGTATATTAATATTTTATTTTAATCTTTAGATGCTTTATTTATGTATTTTTTTATGTTTATTCACTTTACAGGGCTCAACATAAGGGTTTGACTGCTTGCTTGAGCAAGTGAAATGCCATGTGAGGCTAGTAAATCTAGAACGTCACATGCCCAAGTGAGAAAGTGGTAAACAAATTATTGAACACATTGTTTTTTTGGGAGGTGATGATGGAAGCAACCAACAATCTAATGCGCAGCAGATTAACAAATTAACAATATTTCCATATTTAGAGATTCCAAATGAGGGTGGGGATCATGTCAATTTAACAATTTTCAACAAGGTCAACAAGGAAAAACCAAGAGTAAACCATGACAGTATTTTTAATATGTCTTGTATGATGACAGAAGAGGGTCTTTAAAGATGTTGGTAAATCAATGAGCCACACCTTATTTTGGATGCCATCCCTGGGACTTGTGGCCTGCAGACTCTGCTCTTTCTGTTCCCTTTTAGCCTCATGGTGTTTCTTCTTCTTTGGTTGTGGTGGTGGTGGTGGTGGTGGTGGTTGCT
This sequence comes from Coranthus polyacanthus, assembly GCA_037367275.1. NCBI lineage: Eukaryota > Metazoa > Chordata > Actinopteri > Kurtiformes > Apogonidae > Coranthus > Coranthus polyacanthus. The sequence goes on from JAPQRN010000026.1 coordinate 2,939,931, forward strand.
GCTGCTGCTGCTGCTGCTGCTGTTGTTGTTGTTGTTGTTGTTGTTGTTGTTGGTCTCTGAGCTGCTGCATCCTCTGGAGCTGCTCTTGGACGCTTGCCGGTGCCTGTATGGTCACCATGTTCTGGATCTGGTGGCCCTGAATTTGCCCTCCTGCTGGCTGAATCTGAATGGGCAGCTGCAGTTTGATCTGTTGGGGAACTGTGCCCCCCTGCTGCTGTGCCTGGGCCTGGATCTGAGCCTGGATCTGGGCTGCAACATGGGGAGGCAGGGCTGAGAGCAGCTGGACTGGCTGCTGCAGGCCTGGTACTGTAATGAGCTGATGCCTGATGGGTGACTGAACCTGAAGCTGAGGCTGCGCTTGAACTTGTGTTTGGTTCTGAGGCTGGAACTGGACTTGGAGCTTAGCCTGGACTTGGGGTTGGGCTTGGACCTGAAGCGGCTGCTGTGACTGAACTTGAAACTGGGGCTGAGCTTGAACCGGTGACTGAGTGTGGACCTGGGGGACCTGCTGCGGGGCCTGAGGTTGTGGTTGAATCTGACTCTGCTGCTGGAACTGGACCTGAACCTGGGCATGGACTTGTGTTTGAATCTGGGGCTGGAGTTGAGTTTGGGCCTGAGACTGAACCTGAGGCGATGACTGAGGCTGGACCTGAGGCTGTAGCTGAGCCTGAGGTTGGGTTTGAAATGGAGCTTGTACCTGGGTGTGGTACTGAGGTTGGAGCCGGGGTGGGCTCTGGACCTGGGGCAAGGTTTGGTTCTGAGTTTGGGTTTGGGACTGAAACTGCACCTGAGGTTGAATCGGAGCAAGGGGTTGTACTTGGGCTTGGGGTGGTTGCTGAGGTTGTGCGCGTGGCTGAAACTGAACTCGGACCTGGGGGTGGATTTGGGCTTGTGCTTGGGTCTGCAGATGCGGCATTTGTTGGACTTGGCCATAAGACTGGACCTGAATCTGTGCACGGATTTGGGCTTGAGGCTGCGGTTGAACTTGAGTGTGGGTTTGGAGCTGGAGCTGAGGCTGGGAGGGTCCCATGGTGGTTACCACAGAAGAGACTGGTAATCCCTTCATGTGAACCGGGACTGCTGAGACTGGTATTTGAGACACCTGCTGCATGGACACAACGGTTGGGTGCTGGACTTGTGCTTGAGACTGAGGAGTGAGAGAGGCTTGAGGCAGCGGTGTTACAGGTGAATGTGTGGAGACTGGTGCGGGGGCTGAGGTGGGTATGGTGGCCTGGGTGGGTGGCTGAACTGGAGCTGCAGCCTGCTGAACTGGCTGAAGTGGTGTCTGAGCTTGAGATGAGGCTGGAGTCCAGGCCTGGGGCTGAGCTGCTCTCTGCTCCAACAGAGCTACAATAATAGGGAAAAAAGGAAAAAGAAACAAAGTATTAAACACAAAGATTTTCATTGCAGCCCCAGCTGCATGTTAATTAACTCAATTTGCAGTGAGTTCTTTACCTGGCACTGAAGGCGTTGTAGAGGTGGCTGTGACTGGTGTGACCACAGCACCGGCCACAGCGGCATGAAGAGGAACAGGAGCCGTGGCTTGGATTTGGGTTGGGGCTTTGGCTGGGGAGGGGGCAGCGATTTGGGTGGACACAACAGCTAAGACAGGAGCGGAGACTGGAGCAAGAGCGGGTGTTGGAACTGAGACAGGTGAGGGTACAGAGGCCGAAACAGGCATTTGGACTGAGTTAGTAACACCTGCTGGAGCAGCCACCTGGGCAGGAGGCCTGACTGAGATGGGGGCTAAAGCAGGAGCAGGAGCGGTAATGTGCATTTGGACAGGGGCTGCGGTTAAGGATGGGGTGGAGCTGAAAGTGTGTATCTGGACCTGGGATTGGGGTGGAATTTGCCCTTGGACAGGCAGCGACAAGGCAGTTTGGGTCTGTGTAGGGAATGAGCCAGGGGGAAGGGTGGGGGTTTGGGTTTGAACCATTGCCGGGACTTCAGGCTTGTTTTGCGTTGAGGGTGAGGTAAAGATTTGTGTCGGAATCAGAGCTGGGGCAGGCACAGATCTTGCCACTTGGGGTTGCGTGGAGACTGAGGCTGGTGTGGAGGATAAAACCTGTGTTTGAGGTGCAGCATGGGCTGCAAGTTGCGGCAGAGCAGGCACTGATGCGGGGATTTGAGACTGTGCAGGGGCTGATAATGGAGTAGGAGCTGAACTTTGCGTTTGCATTGACTGGGCTGCTACTTGTGTTTGCACGGGGATTGAGGATGGGGTCGGTAAAGGAGCTGCCATTTGGGTTTGGGCTAAGGCTGAAGGAGTCGTCTGAACTTGTGCAGGCCCCCGGGCTTGAATTGGAGTTGACATTTGGGCTTGAGGGGTCGGGGCTGGTGCAGGCTTTGTTGGGGTAGCGGTAGTAGGGGTTGAAGTTGAAGGAGATGAGGAGGGGGGCATGGGAGTGAAGAGGAAGCGCTGGACCTGTCCATTGGGCATGGCTGCCTGCATTAACTGCTGACCAGGGCCAGGGATGACTGTCACACCCTGAGGGATGATCTGCAGCTGGCCTTGGGTCTGGCCCTGACCCTGGATCACCACCGTCAGGCCTGGGTTTCCTCCCTGCAGTGATTGAAACAAAAGAATCACCTTCAGCTAATAATATAAAACTTAAACCGTTCTAATGCCTTTATACCCATAGTTCCTAATTTGAGCACAAGATGCAGCAGGCTTTACTTTCTTATTTCCAACAGACTTTAACTATGCACTAAATGTGCTTTTCTTTAGCCAGATCTCATTCAATGTGCACTTTTCCATATTACATTAAAGTAACATTAATGGAAATTGATCTTATTACTTCTCAAAGTAGCTATTTTGACCAGTCAAAATGTCTTCATAACTTTTTATACCTACATTTCAGATGACTGGATTTTAAACTTTTTAATGACTGTGCTAAAACGTGTGTATACAGTAGATGTGTACAGCCCCTCACCTGAGCGCTCTGTGTTAGCTGCATGAGCTGAGCCATAGTGAGTTTGACTTGACCCTGCTGTGGTCTTGCAGTCTGGGAGGAAGCGACAGGGGGCTGTCCAGGAGCTGTGGTGGCCGGGCGGGGTGATGGTGCGGGGGCTGCTGCCCTCTGACCTGCAGGCGTCTGCGCAGGTGTAGATCCAGGCTGGCCGCGGTTCATCTGGGTCAAACCTGGCTGAGGTTGGCCTGGATGGGACGAAGAGGGAGTAAAAATTATCTTATTTGCCCAGACATTTGGTCACATTAGCAGGTAATACAAGCAATAGATAACATTTTCTGTGACTGTTCCTCTTCTATCTATTTGGGCAGTATAGTAGCTCATCTGATGGCAAAAGACAAACATCTGAGATGGATGGACGTTATTAGCAGCCAGCAAAGAAAAATGTAACATGAAAACTGATTGCTACTAACTGATCCACCAACAAAGACTGACTGGATAGATATTGTGAGCAATAAAGTATGGAGAGAATGACTTCTACACTACACTAGATGTATGAGCTGATAAAAATCTTTCAATACTGGGAAAAATTTATTATTTGTGACCTAATGAGATGATTACTATGAATACACATAACTGCTTTGGTGTATTCTTGTGTTAATTTAAAAAAATAAAGTATAAAAAAAAAAAAAAACAACGTTCTGTTTACATTTGATACAGCAAGCGAGAAAAGGAATACACGAAATCACCTTGTTGAGCCAACGCTGGACTTCTGACCATTGTTGTGCCCACAGAGGTAGACAGGGCGGGTAACTGGCTCGAAGTGCCAGCTTGTGTTTGGCCTCCAACTGTGACGCTCTACAGGAAAAACAACCAAGCAAAAAGAATCAGAAAAAAAATCTTTGTTCGTCATGCTTAACATTTTACAAGGCCTCAAGTAAAAAGTGAAAAAGACAGGGTGAGAGGTAAAGACCTGTTGAGTAGCAGAGGCAGAGGTGGTGGCTCTGAGGTTCATGTTGCCTGTTGTAGGATGTAGTGTGCTGTAAGTCCTAAGGTTCGCAGGAGGCCCAGAGGGGAAAATGCCCAGGACTTTCTGCTGGACTACACCTGTTGACAAGAACAATTATGTAAGAAGAGAAGCACATACACTGTATGTGGGGTGCATTCTAGGAGTCGACGGATTGTCCTGGTCAGTTATTGGATCTGATATTCAGCATTTTTACGATTATCTGCGTCATTTTGTATGTCCAATATCTGATGAAAAAATGTAATTAAGTCAACTCTCCACTCAGTGGTCTGTCAATGTCCAAACCACCCAGCACTATAGATTACAAGTCACAAGTAATAACCTATGAATACTGAAATAAGAAAAGAATATCTATTTATTTATTAACTAATTTATAATCCTTTTAGTTCAATGTGAAATTTCACAATACTGCTGAAATACTACTGAACTGTACATTACTTACAACTGACAGTTAGCTTAAAGGCATTTCAACAAAGTTTAGTGTTAGATTTATGCTCTAAAATTATTCTAAAATTTGACACCAAGATATTCATTTTTACAGCAAATGTATATCGATTCCAAATGTTGGTCACTGGGTTCCTTGATTAATAATAGTTGGTACTGGCCCTGAAAAAACAACATCAGTCAAACCTTGGTGCATGCAGAGAAACAGATCAAGGATGCACAAAATGAGCAAGTCATGCAGTGTGTGTGTGTGAAAAATATTTTGCCTTCAATAGTCTCTACACAACTCAGCTATACAAAACAGTAAAAAAAAAAAAACATGACTATCTTTCACCTAATGTAAAAAAAATAGTCACAGTTTGAATGCTCCATGCTCAATGACAACACAATATAGATGTCTGCTTCTCATCCAACAGTCTTTGCCCATCCATTTTGGCAAGTCTAAGGCCAACCAGCGGAAAAATGGATGACACTGTGCTCCCTACCTCCTTGTGTAGTGGGCATGTTGAGCGTGACAATCTTGCTGTTAGCGGGCAGTGGCAGTTTGGCGGCGAGGACCTGGCCAGCCACAGTCACTGGGCTGCCAGCGATCTGGAAGGTTTGCTCTGAGGTGGCGATGCTGCTCGACATGGTAGTCACGGAGCCAGAGGAGGCTGCAAGACACACCATGCCACCTGCAGTCACGCGTACCCAGTACCCACAAGGGCCACCACAACAGCCAGTCTATAGCTGTGGTGTCCACCGGAAGGTTTGACTCAACAAAGCCGCTAATATTTCAAATAATTTGGGGTTATTGATTTGCCATGTGTTTTACACTGGCATAATGCACAAGTATACCCCCAGGATAAAAAAAAAAAAAGAATAGGTGCACTAAAAATCGAGTTTTATAGAAAGTGGACACCACGAGCCGAAAAGTTATTTTCGCAAGCTAATCACATTTATCGAAAGGAGAAAAAAAAAGGACAAAAAACTTAAAAGGTGTAAAAAATAATGCTAATAATTGACTTTCTACAAATTGTTACAACTGTTAAAGAATGAAAAGGAGAATTTTTTTAAAGAAGGATGATATGACAAACTGTATCAAACAAAAAGTGATGCATGAGAGGCATAGAGACAGAGCACAACGTGTCTGAAAACCCATAGTTCATTAAAACCATTACATTTCAGTATGTCAAAAGATTAATTTGGCACCCTATGTCTATCAGAGAGGAAAAGGTATATTTCTAACCTCAATATTGTTGAAAAAAATGTAATTCCACTGCAGGATGATTTATCACCCCTCTCCGTCTCTCACTCATACAGAGTGAGAATGTGGGAATGATGTATCATATTTTGAATCTTTATGTAAAATTCTAGGGTAGATCCACCATATGAGGGAAAAAAATAAGGGTTACAATTTATTTATGGCCAAATCAAAGCCAGATATAGTGAGAAGTAGTAGTGCAGTTGACTAAACTTAGACGATAACAGGACAAGTTAGCCGATGTAAAGCTAATGTTAGCTCTGTGTATGCAAGTACAGTAGTGAGCTAAGGCACAGCTAACTGCAGTAGCAGATTTACCAGTGCAAACCCTCTTTTGGCATCAAAAACCAACCATCAAGATTTACTAAAGAAGCACAGTGCAAAGTTGGTGCTGGAAAGGCACAGACAAAGACATTTTTGTGCAGAAGGCTCAACAAGAAGTCAAACTTAAGTGTCGTAAGGCTTCATATCATCCTGAAGTTATATGAAATACATGAAATATTCAAGTGTTTTTCATGGTTCGGTAGTCTACACAGACAGCGTGCAATATTTCTTCTGTATAACTGATATTTAAAAGATACCTTCTTTATAGAGGTGGATTGTGGAAGTAAGAAGTCAGCGCCCTGGCAGCCTAAAAATGTGACTTCTCCTTGTGTCTCCTTTGCATCATGTGCCTAACCCATCTTTAATTTCTGGATCTCCTCCCCTCCGCTATCAGCAAGGGGGCGCATTTTGAAAGTCCCCCTCGCTACATGAAAGAACAACAAAAACCTGAAACTAAAAATGGCAAGTTTTGACAAATAAGGTGTTTTCTTTTGCAGGGATTAAATCACTTTCCCACGTGCAAATGTTCCCCCAAAGCAACTCCTCCTCCGACACTACTTTGCAAAGGCACTGTCGCTGCATCCTGCGCTTAGCAATGCCCATGATGAGTGTGACTGGTTTAAAAAAAAACAAAAAAAAACAAAAAAAACACACAAACTAGCCAAACCCTTTTTTTTCCCTGTTCCACAATGATAGTGGCTGGTCTCCAGCGCTGGCACAGGCTATGTAAGTCTAAGTATATATAGTAGCCTAACTGACATTTGGATATGTTACTTTGCAGTGATAAAATGCTTGCTGCACAGTGTCAGAAACCCAGTTTTCGCATTCTTATTACTAATGCCTCACGTCTTATTGCCTGTATCCACTTGTGTCTCCTGAAAGGTATGAGAGCTCATATAAACGTTCAAGGTTCTTTACACTGTTGCCAGTGCATTCCAGCTTTTAGAAATTTCAGTATTTTGCTAGCAGACGGAATTGAAAAGGAGGTGATGAATTGTTTTCCCCTCTGAGGTGGCTGGGCTTAATGCACTCTGTCTCTATATGACTCAGGATTACAGATGGGCTCTCCTCCTCTTCTAGCTTCTTACCTGGGCTGTTGGTATTGTTCTGACCCTGCTTGACCCAGGAAGCAAACGACTGCTGGAAATTCTTGTCTTGCTGGAAGGACACTGGGGAGCCCAGTTTGGAAGCCAGCACCATCTTGGTTCCAGATGTGACCTGGCCTGGCCTCTGGCCTGTGGAGGCTGGGGTGTTGGGGGTGCCGGGAGCGCTGGGAGTGCCGACAGAAGAGGTGGAGGTGGTGGTTGTTGTGGAGGTGGTGACCGATGTAATGAGTCTCTGTTGCTCCAGACGTTTCTAAAACACAAGATATAATATGAAGTAAATGGGATTTGGCTTGAAAAGAAGCCAGAGAATATGATAGTGTCTGTGTGGGTGTGCAGTCTGATGCATTCCCACCTGCTGAGCTGCCAGTCTGGCTTGTTTCAGCTGATTCTCCAAATGGGCCTTGACATCCTCTGCTGTCTTAAGAGTCGTGCCAATTTTGGAGGGATCTGCACCCTGCGACTTCTCCCTCTCCACTCTGTAACACCGGAAAAGGTTAAAATCTGGCAAATTAGAGCTCTGTCAAAAGAATTCAATGCTCCCAAAATTATTTAGGAGAAGCTCACTGTAGGTCTCTCACCTTTCTGCAAAGGCCCTGATCTCCCACAGCTCCAGCTCCTCTTCAGGTACCCATGTCTCCACAGCGATCGGCCCCGTCAGCTTGGCTGGCTCCTGTTTCTTAGGCCTCAAGGCGCTTGAACGCAGGCCTTTCCTCTGCGGAGTGGGGGTTTCTTATGAAGTGAGGGGAAAAACGAAACATTAATTTAATCTTATCAAG
>JAPQRN010000026.1:2951462-2971885 GCA_037367275.1 Coranthus polyacanthus
CTTTATAGAAAAAAAATGAAACAAAAACATAATGAAATTTTAGATGAAGAACCACAATATATACAGTTGATTTCAGACCAAAAGTATTAAGTCAAACTGCGGCTTCATGGCAGTAAACACAGAACCAATGTGCCACTGAATCAATATGTGTGATGTAACAGCATAGGAGGAGCTGCATGACAGACAAAAAGATGCTGCTGTACCTGGTGTTTGATGGGGATGGTGTACTTGACCCATGTCGCCTGCTGCATCGTCTCCTCGTCCTCCAGCTTTTTCTCTCGCTTCTTCACCTTCTCCTTCTCCTCCCGCTCCATTGAGGTCATACGATGCAGCCTGAAGCACCAAAGAACAGGAAATACCAGTGTTTTAGCGACTCCCTACTCAGATAAATAAATAATGATTCCCGTTAAGCCTTTTCGAAATCCCGCTATGTGTTAGTGTGTGAAGAAAACTACTCCTTTTACCTTGTGTGTCCAAGAGAATCTTTCCAAACAGGCAGCATGACCACCGGTTTGATGGCACACTCGAGTATAGCCAAGGCCAAAGCGAACTCCCTGGCCTTGCTGCACATCTGCACTGCTTTGTTCCAGTTGGTCCTTGGAAAAGAAAACAAGAGATGCACTGTGTAAAACAACAGATGACACTGCTCTGCTGCACATTTCTACAGCATTTAAGTTAAGTTAGTGCATATATCCATACAATAAGTAAAGTACATGCATCTAAATGCCCTATTTTAAACACAGAAACTCTGATGTTGATGATAACTATTGACAATAATAAAGTACAGGAATCAGACCAGGATTACAATTAAGCTCCAGAGGATCAAAACGTAATAAAGCTAAAAGCTTATTTCCAATGTTGTCCTCATGAACAAGAGGAAGAGGGAGTCAAGAGAAGACAGATACAAACACAGCAGGCACTCTTCAGAGTGACTACTTGAACCTTTATTTTCATTAAAAAACAAGTTTCAACAAGTTAAATTTAAGTCTTCAGATGAGTATGAATGCAATTTAAGACCTTTTCTGTTCTTGAGCCAGATCTTTTTGAACTTGCACTTACTCATATTAGATGAAAGTAACATTGGTACCAAAAAAAAAAACACTTTACTTTACTCATTACTCTGGAAGCAGCTGCAATTTGCATCAGTGGTCATTAGTTTCAGGTTGGTTTAATTTTGTACTTTTGATAATAGAAAGATCAATACAATAAATATATTGTAATAATTAAAGATACAATAAATTGTATCTTTAAATTGTATTCAAGTCTTTTAAGACAATTTAAGGCCTTAAATCCAAATCGTATTTCAGATTTTGAGGACCTTCAGAAACCCTGCTCTTAGTCTGTTGTTGCTTCAAAAATCCCGGAGCTGCAACACAACAGAAACATTTATTTTTTCCCCCTGAACTTCCGCAAATCTAAAAGGAATAAGATCTGTTGTTAAACTACCTCTTCTTCTTGACTTGCAAAAATAAACCATCTTGTATATAGTTCCTTGATGTGACTTGTACCTGTGTGAAGCCCAGTTTGGGTGCATAAATGGTCCGGGGACATTTGTCTCTAACTGGATGATGGTGAGACGGAGGGTGGACACCGTGAGTGACCGCGAGCCATAGATCGAGCCGTTCCATTTGAACTCGGACGCCGTCGTCAGGCTAAATTTGTGGGAGAGGTGGCGCCTCTTGTCGTGGTCCTCGCGGTGCTGGTGCTTGTTGAGGGCCAGTACGTTGGTGCTGTACTGGTTGTGGTAGACCCTGTATTTCCCTTCCTGTCCCAGTTTGAAGAAGTTGTTCAAATTGGCTTTCAACACGGGGTCCCGTTTGAAGAAGCTGAAACGTGAAGCTTCGCCATCGGAGCGTACTGGAGACGACTGAAACGTGCAAGGAGACATAAAATTCAATTAAACTAAGAGATATAAGAATAAAGGCTGATTCTTTAAACAGCCTTTATTCTTGTGTGCAGTTCCAAAAATCCCACACGTCTCACCTCTTTGCTACCTCTGGGTGTCTGGTTGTTACATTCTCCTGCTGCTGGGGTCGCTCTGTCAGTCTTGGCCTTCTTGTTATATTCCTCTGTCATTCAGAAAGCAGACGGCACAATTATCAAACAAACAGATTCACCGTAAGGCCGGGCAGTAGATCAACTTTTTAAGAAATGTAGATATATTAGGGCTGAGTGACATGGCCAAAAAAAAAAAAAAAAAAACCTATTACATCTCGATTTTTTCAGTTGCAAAATTATTCACCTTTGTGAAGTGTTTTTCTGTCTACATGAACTCAAAATGAAACATGACTCAAAAGTACTTTTCTTCATTAAATACTGCAAATATATGTGCAATCTCAACAACCAATAACAGCATTAATAAAAAAGTAGCGCTTGCAAGTGTCAATGAACATTATTTGTTAAAAAACAAAAATAAACTTTGAATAAATAATTTAAAGTGAAATAAAGCACCACCGGTAAGCAATAACATAAACATATTCACCATTAATATATTACACTAAAAAAACAAACAGTTTGCATTTTGAATTTTTGTTGCGTAAGACAGTTCTCCAGAGGAAGCACTAGTTTGGATGACACAATTTAGATGACACAGTTAATCTGCATCGTAGGAAGACTCGCAACGAAGAACAATTACAAGAAGGTTCAAGGAAGCTGGTTTTGTGAATTTCTGAATTCTTGTGCTAATTTTGTGTGAGTCTTCTTAAAACGCTTCAGATTTTCAACCTCCTGTCATCTCAGTTTGTTGTCACTTTAGGTCGTCCAGAAAATGCTTTCCGTGATACAGAACCTGTCACTTGAAATGTGTGGACATTTCTCTGAATTGTAGACCATGGACTCCAGATATTCTCAGACTTTAAAACTTTCTGAATCTCACGATACATGAAGTTTGAAGGAAATACAAATCTGATGAAGAACAATGAAAATCAAGGTATTAATGGAAATCTCCCCAACTTAATTAATACTTAATAAATAATAATAGAGTAATTACACAAAATATGATGAAAAGAGGTTATCTTTATTTTGCCCCGGTCACAGAAACCTGGTCTTTGCATTTTATTTTGATGTGTTCTGGTCTGTTTTAATAAAAGTGTTTAAGCTGTGACATGTCACATGTGGCTTTGACTTCCAACTCAACACTTGGCTCACTTTGTAGAAAATATCTAGATGTAAAGTATATTGTGTGTCGCCAATCGGCTGAAAAATACATATGGCTTTTGGTCCATATCGCCCAGCCCTAATTTACAGGTTCACTTTGTGAGCTTAATGTGTACCTGTCCCATCCTGGCTGGTAAACGAGGACTGAGAGGACCTGTCAGCCAGGTCAGGTTGCTCTGGTTTCCTGAGGCCCCAAGACCCCTGGCTGCTGCTGCTGCTACTGGCCTCCGGTTGTGATGTAAGCTGCGGCCGATCCTGGGTCTGTACCTGCGTCTCGTCAGTATGTGCGCCTTCGCTGCTAGACTCGGCTTTCATGTCCTCATCTAGAAAAACAACAGTGGAAAAGACAGGAGTGAAAGAGTAAGAGTGCAGGGAGCAGATTGGAATGCACGTGTGCATATATTCAAAAAAGAAAAAAAAGAAAACCATCTCGCCTACACCATTCCAAAACAAGCTGTGCACTTGCTGAAAAGCGAGCTCTGAATCCTGCATAAACATTCAGCTCTTTGTTGATGAGGTAGCAGGTGGGGCTTCAAGGCAGAGAGCCTTTTGTCTGAGCAACAGTAACCCACCCAAATGCACATAAATTGGAATGAGAATAAGGAGCTGGTTGTGACAGACGTAGCGTGGTAGCTGCTGCCAAGGACGCCGACGACCACAGTGCCAACAGCATGCTTTTCGAGACCATGAGCACAGGAGACAATGTAAAACACAAGACAAGAACATAAATGGCGCATTTAGCTATTAAAGCAAGTGCTGAATGCAACAGTTTTATGTTAAGAGTGGATAAGATGAACAGCAGAAAGTGGTCTGCAGCAGCTTTAGGTCTCTGTGGAACTATTAAATGAAAGGGGAAAACACCTTCTCACTGTCTGATTAGTTATTTGTACTGAAGTTAATGAAGAAATGCTGTGAAAGGGAAGGGATCAGGCTAATTATGGTCACTCCAGTGGTGCATGATGAGTGGTGTGGGACTTAAATGTTTGCCTGAGCTCCTCACAGAAACAATGAATGTTTATACAAATGAACATCGTTCAACTCAATAGCTTCGGCTGAGTGTTTTGTCTGAAGAGGCTCGGTGGTTATTTATACCAAGGTAAGAGCACAGAGACTCTTTCAGAGCGAGCTCCATTCACCGAGGCTGATGTTCATCTGAGGAAACACAACTCTTCAAATGCAGTTAGACAATATGTCAAATAAAATGAGCAGAGACACACAATAGCCTGTTTATAGCTATGTAAAACAGAAGGGGAAGCACAAATGTTCCATTAAGCAGGAGCCAGCCGACACTGTAAACACAAACCAGCTGAACAAAAGTTGCATGATATGTGATGCTTAATCCTTTAGTAACGGCCACACTGATTTGCCAGAAAACAGAGAGAATATTGAAGAGACATTTTAATAGTCAGGACATGGCAGAGGTATTAGGGAGACAAGCTTGTGCCAAGGGTGACCGAAAAAATAAACAGACTAAATTCAAAGCACTGGAGCGCCTACAATCGCTCTCATATTACGGCAGGTCTGGCAGAGATGGTGAGGACCTGTTAATTACAGCCTCCTCTAAGTTGATTCAGCCGCTTCATCTCCAGTTAGATGAACCAGTGACAACAGATCGTCAATTCAAAACTAAACTTAGACTGGCTGTAGCGTCTGTCAAAACAAATGAAATCACGACGGTGAAAAAGGACCGCTGCTGTGACCAGTCGATTAATCAATCTCCCACAAATTAACTGGCAACTACGATAATAAGGGATCGACTGGTTATCAGATTCAATATTCAGCACTTTCATGATTATCACTGTCATCTTTTTTAGCCAATAAAATATGCTGCTTTGGCTCCGTTGCAGCCACAACCGTCTAGAGTTGGCTATGTGAAATGAATAATAGCCAATCAACACTGAAATTAAAAAAAAGAATATTTAATTATGACTAGTTTTCATTTACCAAGGTTTTCATTTTCACTGAAAATATATATCGATCGGTCCTCTCGATAACTAGTCAACGGTAACGCTCCTGAATTGTTGGCCAAATTAAAAACTGCAATTTAAATGCATAACCTTCAGCAAAGGGACATTATAACTGGTAATTATGCTACATTCTAACATATAATAGGCAAATTATCTACAGATTAATGCCAGAATAATGTTAGTTGCAGCAAGAAAAACAGACACAAATCAGTGTAGCTGCACCTCTGCACCAAACAAGCTGGGTTGTAAAAGCAGGGGATGGTATAAGCTGCAACCAGCCTACACAGACAGATGATGATGATGCACACGGAGCCCAACAGCAGGCGATGAAGTGGAAGATGAGCTGAATGACCAGAGATGCTGCAGAGCGCTGAACACAGGACTGGATGAGTCAGTTTGACTTCATGTACCTGTTCTGTCCTGCTTCGCTACTGGAGGGGACTCCCCACTCTCCTGGCTCTTAACATGCGCAGACTGTGTTTCCTTGTTAGGTTCAAGGGATTCACTTTTAGGCGCAGCCGGGTCCTGGGTGGCCGAGCCGGGGTTCGGATCAGACACACAGCTCTCCTCTGCAGCAGAGAGAACTGCGGCTGCAGCGTGTACAGCAGGAAAAACCTCTTATCAGCAAGTCAAGTAGCTACTGCAGAGTATGTAGCAATGAACATGCAGACCAAAAAGGTCAAGAGAGAGCTGTACTGTTTGACAGAATACTTGTATATACTAATGTATATATTTGTTAGTCCTGGTTTACCTTGTGAACTCGCGTCTTCACTGGGTTCGGAGACTTTGAGCTCCCCGTTATTGAGCAGCGCACTGAACTCTGTGTCCTCTGATGTCTTAACAGAGTCCTTTTCTGCTTCCTGCTTGGCCTCTTCTGTTTGCCGCTTTGCTTCCTGTTCCTCCCGCCTGACCTTCAGACGCTCCGTGACCACATCTACAAACAAAAAGGACACATTGTAGAAATAAACTGCAACAATCACATATCTATCAAAACCCTGTGAAGATAAAGAAAAAAAAGACTCTGTACTGAAAGATATCTTGAACCTGATACGGCTTTTTTACAAAAACGTTAAATGATCTCTTAATAGAAAACAACATCTCCTCTAAGATCTCTGAATATGCAAATATTGTTCATTTCAGAAGTTGAACACAAAAGGTTTCCTGCTCTGCTAAAGGTACAATTTCAGTGTATGAGTGTAGGAGCAGTGATGACTTCAGGTTTCCACAATGCACTCGTAAAAGTTGCATCATTTTTTGAGTGGAGGGAGACTTTGAGTAAACATATCTATATATTTTTTCAAAATACAAACATGAAGAGAAGTATCCTGCTGTGTGGTTATAGACTGCATTCCTCATAATTCTATTATAGATCCCCGTCTACAAAGCAGAAATATACTTGAATGAAGCAATGTAAGAGCCAGCTGAAGCAATAAGTGTGTGTGTATGATTAAATGTTACTTTTGACGACAACATCTGTCCAGTTACAGAGTAAAAGTATGATTTAGGAGTCAACATTCTTAGATCATATGCTGGTATATATAAATTTCTGAGAATCTGCATCTGTGCAGATCCAAGGCCAGACAGATTTTCTTTTCTCAGAGGAACAAAATCTCCAGAGAACCACGCTTTATAACTACAGTTTTCACTGGTACAGACACACGAGCTCGAATGATGAAAAGCAAGGTGCAGTCAGCGCCGTAGTGCAGCAGCAGTGTGTTTTTGACAAATGAGAATACCAGCAATACCCATAAATCAGCAAAAAAAGAGAGAAAAAAAAAGCACTGCGATACCTTCACAGAAATTAATGTTATTGCATTTTGGCCTTAAGAATTCCTTTCTCTGTGAATAACACAGAGTACGGCTTTATGGGAAACAAGAAGTATACTGACATACACAGGAAAACAGTTACCAAACAAGCTGTCAAAGAAACGGAAACTGCTGGCATAGTAATTAAAACTCTTCTAAGTGCTCTACTTCCTTGGAGGAAGGTAGAGGGGAAACTGTTGTGTCAGAGAATATGAAGTAGGAAGAAAAAGCAGCACCTAACACTCATGTGTCAACTGTCACAGCAGAGCCCTGCCGCCTGAGGGGAGGCACAGCGTTGTGTGGAAATTAGCCAAAATATTTGAGAGTGTCTCTCTGCAGGTCACAAGATAAGACATACATTCGCTGTTTCAAAGCAACTTCCATTTATGGGCTGCAAAGACAACATTCAATTTTACCATTGAGAGCAGAGAGGTAGGATTTATTGTTTCCACGGCCTTTATTCGTGAGGTCTTCCGTGATGTCCATGTGAGCTTGCACTTCATCTTTCATCTCCTCTAAAGTAGCGTGGAGGTCCATCTCCCAGTACTCCTTATCCAGGCACTCCAGGAGCTCGTCCAGCTGGGCCTTGGTGCTGTAGTACCAGATCTTTTTCTTCTCATGCTGCCCATCCTCCTCACTGGAAGGGAAAACAGGACACGTTCTTAGGCCACGTTGTTCTAAACATGTAACTTTTACTATGTTTAGACCTATCATTCATACTACAGTGTTATAGGACCCTAAAATGGAGACTTCAAAAAAATTTGAAACAGGTCCTGACTTCAACAGCGATTCCTGAGTCAATACAGAAAATGACAGCACAAATCTTTCATTTTACTTTTCCGCTCCCTGCCATTTTGATACGCAAAAAAGTTTTACAGCATAAAAAATAAACCTATTTACCACAACTTGAACTTGTCTGCTAATGTAATATCATTGATAAAAATGTATAAAAGCCATGCGCACATGCTTAATGCAATGATGATGATGAGATTTACTCCTTAGGTATTGAAAATTGTTATCAAACAAGACATGTTTCAGTACTGGAAACTCTGCGGTTGTGTTGTAATGTGGATGGACAAAAACTGAGACATCTGGAAACAATGATATGGAAAACCGCATTCGTAGCCTCACCAGGTCTTACTACCAACTACCTGTCTTTCCGTCATGCCGTCGCATGAATTCCACATGGATACAAGTGATTCTGTCCTTGTTGTCTTTGCTAGTAGCTGTGAAGTTTCATTCTGTATTTTACTATGCTACTACTGACGACACTCACAGCAGATGAGCTGTTATTTGAGCAGTTTACATTTACGCAATTTCCATGTCCAGCAGCTTTAGTGTGTTTGAACAAAAGGATTATTTCTGAAACTTCGCTAAAATGCTTGCGTCGACGGAAATTGCTTTCATTCTTAAAAGCTGTTTTAAAATGAAAACGTATTAGTGTGGATGTAATGTTAGACTGAATATCTAGACAGCATTACTTTCTCTGTCAATGGTTTGGAGAAAATTCAGTGCACATTTTTTTGAGTTTTAATTTTAGCGGAGGAACAATTGTGCCCTTCTCCTTTAGACTGGGTTTCTAAAACACTTTTTACAGCCAATTAAATAAACTGCACTAGAGGGAACCCTGTGCTTGCAAGCTGAAGAATTCAACTTCCATACCTGAATGAAATTGCAACATCCAGCAGAATGAAAGCAGCCATTTGTGAAGGCAAGATAATCAGGCTGAGGATAAAATGAGTGTCAAGGACAGGTTAAACTGTGAGTCTAGTGGATTGCTCATCTACTCCAAGTGTCTCATGAATATTCTGCAGGTGCTCCACAGCTCAACATCAAATTCCTTTTTTCATCACATCAAAAAACACATTAAGAGGCTCTGTCGGATTGTAGTCCCCAAGATGAATTCAACCTCTTTTTTTGTGAACGTACAGATAATATTTTGGGAAGGGTGTGCAGAGACATTAAGGAAATGGCCTGCCGCCAATAAAAATGTAGAGCTTGGGTTGCATATCTCGAGTCAAACACAAATGTGTGAATTCATGGAAGGACGTCAACTTTCCGGTAACTTTCAGTTTCACTCTCACTTCACATTTTAGGCTGGGCCAGCGCACACACAGAGAAGAGACAGGTCTGACAATAGGTGTGTTTCCAAATTCTGAAGTGTCCAGTAAGAAAATGTTTCCAGAAAAGTTTTGAAAAAACTCTTCAAAAGTGTTTTCGCTCGCTTGAGGTGGTTTTGGCCAAAAAAAATTGTAAATGCACATAAGGGGAACTGGAAACACCTTTTTTCAAATAAACTGTGACATACTGAATATGCATATGTATATATTTATATACATATATGTACTGTGTGAATGTACTGTACTGAATGATCAACTGACTGACCAGATGTTTGCAGCATCTTCTCAGATATTCCAATTAAGTGTGAAAACATGTCTGGTAGTACAACAGGTAGTGAGGAGACCAAATTATTCTTCTGTCTCATCCATGAAAAACACATTATAGCCATTTTAGATGAAAAACTGCAAGGGAATGTTCTACTTCTACTATGTTTATTAGAGCCTAGTTTATTCGCTGCAAAGCAGTTTATGGAAACTCATGTAGCATTTTCTTTTTTGCAACTTTTCAAAAGTTTGCTTCAAATTCAGAAAGACGGCTAGTTTGAAGCTTGCATTTTTAGGACCCTATATTCAACCAGCTGTCATTCTTTTTACTTTTTGAATGGTAATTGTATTTGGATAGTGAGAAGAGAGGTACAGAAGGAAGGTGTGGATTTTCAAATTCTGGCATTTTTCCCCTGATTTCTAACTCCTGCAGCTTTAAGACAAAAGCCAAGAGAAAGCAAAGAAAAAACAAAGAGAGCAAGGCACTGAATGAATGAAAGGTAATTCTAGTGGAAAAGCGCAGTGAGGGTCTTAACTTACACAATAATCCTTCTGTTTAGAAACCAGTATTTCCTTTGGTGACGGTCATATCCAATGGGCTCCTGGCGGATGTAAGGCTTGTTCTTTTGTGCCTCTGTCACACAGTCTGTGACACCGGGCACCTTATGTGCAACACAAATCTCGCACTGCCACTCGTCCTCTGGAACCTCCTCCAGTGGTGGTTTCACACACTCCAGGTGGTAGACTGCTGAGCAGGTCTCGCAACACAGCAGGTCACCCAGGCGGTGACACACGCGGCAGTGGTCGTCATACTGCATAACGCCGTCCGACATCAGCTCCTCACGGGCAATGTTAGTCGTAAGAAACTGGTCTACCAAGAACTGTAGCACCTTGATCTTACTTTCAAGTGGGCCGTAGGGATACTCATCCACCTCCTGGAATGGCAGGACATGATGGTACTCCCGGTCACTCTCACAGTATGCCCGCAACACCTCAGGCCATGTCATACCATCAATAAAGTACAGAGTGGAGTTGACGCTGTCCTTGAGGTCAGCGGGGCCAAAGGTAGTGTTGGAGGAATCCTCCTCACGTAGGATGGCCTTTAACAGAGAAATATGAGTCTCTGCTATTAAAGTGCTTTGCTCCTGGCCCACCAGCGCTGCACAGAAGTCCTCAAACCGAAAGGGCGAGAGACGCAGCACAGTGCTGAAGTTCCGTAGCACCTCGTAGATGGAGGTGGCGTTGAGCAGCTCCTCATTAGGCACCAAGAGATCCTCAGAGGTTTCTGGAAGCTCAAGAGCAGGAATCTCCTTCTCCTCAAGGATGGGAGTGCGAGGTCGTGGAGCCCGTCCTCTTCTTTTCCCTGTAGGATTACACAGGATTAGTGGACAATAACTACATTACTTTCATCCATGGGCTTCAATAGAGGAAGAAACTTCTAAAATAGGGCTATGTAATTTGACATATATGATATACTGTACACCATGCGACCATAGAAAAACATCTAATGTTTATTTTTTTGTCATTTAGATGATGTCTTGCTTTGTTTGAAAGGCAAATTATTCCGCAGACTGGTACCCACATCACAATCAAACACCATTACCGTCTACTACTACCGACGCCAGTCACCATTCAGGGAGACTCTTGTAAAGCACTTTGAAACTCAGGTTTTGGAAGGTGTTATATAAATAAACATTTACTTAGTTACAACATATACATATACACAACATATTTGAGACAAAAATGTGATAGGAATAAACTATTAGATGTCTCTTGTTCCAACTAATATGTGCTACTCTGACAGTGCCTTATCAACACATGGTCAGTATCATTTCTGTAACAGGGCTACCTCATCTTGCTGCATCCAGGAAACTTTAGCTGAGCAGTTGGCCATTATTAATGTTAACCAAACTTAATAACACATCTTACATGGTGCTGCACTCCATGCCGTAGTAGTTTCAGTTGTTTTGAGGTTTGGAGTGATTCATAATAGGCTTATCCGCGCTTAAAGCTGACAAAGTCACAAAACTGACACACATGCTAGCCTGTTAATTAGCTAGGTTAGCTTGCTTTTTTGGACTCTTCGCAATCAGTTAAGTTCATCAGTACTCGTATTTTATAACTTATGAACTTATTCGCCGTAAAACACTGCCTGTAAACAATAAATACCTTAAAATACCATTATTTAACACTCTCCGTCTGTCTTCAGGGTGACAGTAGGCAGCATGAGCTAATTTGACATGCTAACCTTAGCACGCTAGCAGCTAGCTTAAGTGGCTGACTGACAGGCTGCTAAGCAAAATGACATTTTGAGCCAAATGCATTCGTAGTTATTAAGACGTGTGAATTCTTTCAAGTGTGTTGACAGAAGGTGATGGCAGTGAAGTAAGCCTGTGACACAGCTACCAGTCCACCTGCAGTAGCATTAATGAGCCGACTGCGGCCTGTGTTCATACAGTGTGCATTCTCCATTTTGAACAATAACCTTACTGCTTCCTGCACTGATCAAAAACAATCACTAGCAGCATTTCTGAATGTATTTCCAACACATGTAGCGGGTGTCTAAACACTGGGGCCACCGTCTGATCGTAATGCTTATTTACCCGGAGTGCTGGCGTGTGTGCTCTGACTCCGAAAGCTACTCTCTGTACAGTAGCTGGCATCATCCTCCTCCTCCAACTCGTCGTCCAGCACATCATCATCAAGGCAATCAGAGTCCTCTTTGAGGGCCTCATCCTCCTCGGACTGAGGTTCCTCCTCAACATACTCGTCCTCCTCCGACCTCAAACTGACAGCATCGTCCTCCTCCTCGTCACTCTCGTGGTCGTCGTACACCACTGTTTTGGACGCAGCCGTCCGCCTTCCTCCGCGACCCCCTCTACCTCCTCTGCCACCACCGCCACCTCTACCTCGTCCCCTGCCCCGTATTGACGTGACGGAGCCCCGTTTCTTCTTCCCCCTGGAAGGCTTTGGGCTTTCTCTTATGGGGCTCTCGACGTCCTCATCCCCGCTGTCCCTCGCCCTGGGCTTCAGATTCCTCCTGGGTCGCAAGTCCCGGGCCGAGGCTGGAGATGGCTCCTCAGTTCCTAGCGGTTTGGGCGGCCTGCCCCTTTTCCCTCTCATGATAAGCGAAACCTATTATTTTACAATCCCAATTTTTGCGTTTATTTAGCCGACACGTACGCTAGCGAAAGCGTTACCCCCACAAAGCTAAACCAGTGGGGGTTCAGACGGTGCAGTAACCCAGTGAAGCCCCGGCGTCTTTTCGGGTGTGAAAGCTCAAAATGTTAGCCCGGCGTCCCGTTTGGGTTCGCCTAGAGCCGCCATTTTTCTTCTTCTCTGCCTCTCTGGCTGAACAAACAGCAGGCCCTCGCCACAGGAGTCACGTGGTAACACTGCTTCCAGCTCAGTGGCATGACCGAAATGATAATTTCTCACAATTAACTTAAATGTTTTAAGTCGCATTTTGAACATATTAGTTTCTGGGAAAGCCTCCACATTTTACACTGCAAAAAACATCGATATGTCTACACGCAAATGACGATGAATAGAAAATTTATTTACCGCTACAACATTTAATAATGTATATATATATATATATATATTTTTTTTTAAAAATCTAATACCTGAAATTGCACGTTAAGATACCAGCTTTGAGCAATATTCGCAGAAACGTGTAAAGAAATACTTTTCAGAACGGATCGCTTTTGGCTGTAAACTCGAAAGCAGGCTGCCACTGTCATAATTACACATAATAGCAAAGCATCATACTTTATCCATTTACTGGATAATTTGCATATAAAATATTATCCTGCAGACCAGCTGTTCGGAATAGTGTGCGATATAAACAGGTGGAATGTATAGGTCTGTTACACACAACGTTGGGTTATATTATCAAAACAAACAAACAAACAATTTAATACCAAAGCAACAACAACAACAGCATTCGTATGTAAAAAAAAAAAAACAACATAATAACGCAAAGACAACAATAAACTCTTATTGAAATATGAATAACGTTTGTTAATTTCTTATTTTAATACCTAGGTCAATTTATATGAACGGTGGCATGGCATACTAGTGTTATGTCTTTATTGGATCGTATTTTATCAGGTTGTCGTGGCCGAGTGGTTAAGGCGATGGACTAGAAATCCATTGGGGTCTCCCCGCGCAGGTTCGAATCCTGCCGACAACGCAGCTCGTTTTTCTTTTGGTTCAGTTTTATTCAGAAAGTCCTTTTGAACCGTCACAGGAAACAAAAAATATAGAACGCGCGCTTTCATAACTACACCTTCGCTCACGACGAGGAACTTTACACGACCGATGTATTTTATTGCACACCGTAAGCTCAATGTCCCCACTACCCGTTTAAAACAGCGAGACAGCGCCCCCTGCTGTCCGGCTGCGCGACATTGACCGGATTCTATTTTCCGATCTTAACACATAAGTTATAACCATTCGGCAGTACTGTACACACATTTAAAGACGCCACTAAATAAATTCAGCAAATTGCTCTGTATGACCCAGTTCTACTTTTTAAAACATATTTCCACAGACGTGGTTATACATTTGATTGTCTAGTGGTATTTTTACACGAGGATGGAGCCTGAAGTGATGTTCAGCCAGAGGGTGGCAGTAACATACCATCCATGCCTGAAAACAGGAGCGCAGCATGTAAAGTGAGCTTGAACGCACTTGAATCAATCTAAAAGAACATGAGGCTGTCACATGAATAATTGAAATATATTTATATTTGCACAGTTTCGCCCTTTGTGTCTGCCAGAGCACTTTCAGTCAAATCTTTTAATAGGACAAGCTCTACTCCATTTTGTTGTTTGTGGTAATTGCAAGACATTTGGTGTCAGCACTGTAAAAAAAAACCCAAAAAAACAAAAAAAAAAACCCACTACTGATGGCAGCAGTAGAAAGGATCCTTTGTGGTGCACAGGCAATTTGCGTGCACATTGTTTACCTCACTGCAATATTTTTGGCAGAACAGAACAGTTGTAACTAAAAGTTTAGTCACTGAGAGCAGCTTTTGAAATGCAGATTTAACACCTGATGATGAATGCTTCCTCACAACATGGAGCTGGACAGTGCGTGAGCTCATCGGCCGTATGGAGCAGAGTGGAAAGTCTCAACCTTTGCATATTTGCAGATAAATGCATGTGCTCATACAGCACAGTTACAACGAGTGATCTGATAACTCTATCACATATCAGACACCTACACAGTCAGGGACACAGACTGCTTCCGTGGGTTTGTGATTTAATATATCGTATGAGTGAGTGCTAAACGTCACCTCAGTGGTGGACCACAGCCCACTCAGGTGGTATTATCAGTAAGCAGCAGTAAACATGTACAAAAATAGACCTAAAGTGGGAAGAAGCTATTATCTCAAGGTCTTCATTTATTATTGTACTATCAAATCTCCCATTCATGGTCTTTTCCCAAACTGTGTTTTATTTCTCACACCTATAAACCTCAAATAACACCTACTTATGAACAAACATGCCGCTGTGTGTGGGTCTAGTCTGACTAAAAAAACATTAGTAGACTACAATTACGGCGCGGCGCAAACGGGTCACCGGTTCACACGCGGAAAATAATCTTCTCAGCTCTGCACGAAATGTCCTCCTCACTTGCAAATCCTCAAATCATCTTAAAATGTCCAAACGTAGTGCAGAGCAGCAGGCTTTTAAGGCTGGCATTGTGGACTTCTATCGCAGCACCATATGGCAGACAGCCTCACCCCTGAGGCTCAGCTAGCGCTCAGACCTTCACAAAAGCCTCCTGTCATTAGAACAGATGTATTATGTTATATAGTATATTTTACATACAGTAGGTGGTTGTTAATCCTTGAAAACTTTTGTATGAATTCCATCTATATTATTTCCTGTGGTCAGTAGAAGCCACGGTGAAGTGTCTCACTGGGCTGCTTTATGCGTAGAAGATCCAGAGATGAATAGGGGCACTGGAGCAGACTGATATCTTTCTTAACTAGAAAAGATTCCAGATGAGAGGGCTCAAAAGAGGACAGTAGCACTGCTGTAACAGCGTCTGCTCAAGGCGCTCGGTGACAAAGATGAAGGCAGAGAGGAGTCAGATTGAAGCTAAAGTGGTACCCAGGGTGCAAAGTCAAAATGTGGAGCAGACAGTGCACCAGACCGTAGCTAACGCGATGTTAAAGATCTCAACGTGCTGCAGCAGAGCACTGCAAGCACAGCGCAGCAGAAGCACCCCGGGCTTCTCTTCAAGAAACGAAATCTTCAGCTTCCTCTCCGCTGCTCCTTCAGATCAACTGACACATTGCACATAATCTGCACCTCAGGAGAAACAGAGACACTTTGGATGTGTGTCGTAACGTAACGAGGCCTGATGCATTGAGTTGGCGTTCTGCTGAAACCACTGACTCACTGCTGCGGATCTGGTGTCTGAAAGAAACCCTTTATGGTCATGCAAATTGAGGAGAATGCAGATTTCCTGTGCCATTTTAAGTCAGTGTTTTCATATATTATTTAAGTACATCTGGGCGGATAGGATCATCTTAGGTTAAGATGTTCAAGAGGACACATTCTCTTAATGATAACAGGGTTTTTTGGGGTTTTTTTTGCATGTTTGAGCCTAATTCTAACAGATCAAATAAGCTCACGTCGGAGTTTTAACACCTGTTTAATAAGGAAAGAAGCATAAACCTGTCTTCTCTTTACACTCGTGAAATAACTCAAGAAATTACGGACAGCCTGAAGTGGGAAGTGTTGTCAGAAGGTGCAAGAGCCTTAACACTTTGTAATTTCAACAATCAACAAACGAGAACAAAAGCTCACCTGAAATTCACTGTTTCAAGTGTGAGAAGCTCATTATCTCTGATGTAAATGAAACCACTGGGTGCATTGTGGGTGGTAGGATGAATTCATCAATTGATCCAAAAAAAACAAATCAAACCCACATTGGAGAAAAAAAAACCCTGAATTTGGAGTAACAGCGCTGCTACCGTTAAATAGTTTGATATTATTTGAATAACAAAGATTAGTTCGGTTTCCCACTTGCCTCAACGCCGCGTCCAGCTGCTTCACCGCATGAGTAAACTGCGCAACTAAACCGTGTAGACACCACTTCTTCCAAAAATTCACGAATCCCTCCGTCCATCTTTAAGAGACTTTGCAGACATCTCTGTTCACAGCCTGACAAAATGCGGATGGCCGCAGACGGAAATAGGCAACATTTTGACAGACGCGCTTGAAATGAGACACGTTACTCTGATTTTGAAAGAACTGAGGAACTTCTGAAAGTTTATTCAGTTTTTTGGGTTCACAGACTTCGTTACCGTCTACACAAAAAGTGGTCACATTTGCATTGAGCACGCAGGTATGCAAAATACGGAGCAGTACAGTTGTCAGTGTTCTTCCGCTGCGGTATATGGAAGTCATGGGCTGCCAGTGAGACAGAGTGATCCAAGAGTAATTCAGCAGTAGTGCTATCTACGGTATCACAACAGATCCAAAGTTTGTTCTCGGTGTCACGATGCTGCTCGGGTTCAAATATTTGGATAACGTATGCTAAATATTTTGAATTTTATGAAGGTTTGAGGCGAAGGAGAATGTTGCAGCAAAAGTTCAATTTATAGTATAAGCTTTTTTTTTTTTTTTTGCATAAAGGAAGCTTGTGAAGTAATAGTTGAAAGAACTCACTGGTTCTGCGCTGGCGGGAAGCTCAACAACCAGAACTCGAGAGCAGCGCTTAATGAGGGCTGGCTGGAAAAAAAAATCACGCCTACGATGGGATTTGTAGTGTTAAATCTCGTTTTGTTTCACCTGAAAAATGAAAAGCGCGCCGCACGTTTTTGGTTGTTGCACTATGATATAAAACAAAACTTTTAGCACACAGCTTGTCAGGAAGCACAGAGAAGAATTTCAGATTTGTTACATGGGTTCGGCATCACCACGTGTAGCCGACTGTAACGGTGTCTAGACTTTTTCCTCTCATTCTTCAACGCAGCAAAGACTGTAATATGAAGTATCTTTGATGCAACATGCGCGCCTCAAACACCGAGCTGTCTGTTTGAGAAGACAAAAGCATTGAAGAAGCTGCAGCTTTTTTGGACGCTCGTGACCCGCGGGTGACTTCTCACACTTTAAAAGGTTCAATATGTAAGATCTGCACATCCTCACGTCCTGTTGTGAAGTTTGCGAGTCTGTGTCGCCGCGGGTGCTGGTGGTTTGCTGATGTTTGCTACCTCCTTTCCTAAGCCAACGGGAGCTAACGCTGCACACTGTTGCCGCTGTAGAGGAGCAGAAGAGAGGTTCTGAAGAACTCTAAGAGCGAGTGCAACCTGAAACCTCTACATAGAAATCAGTATGTTGTGGCCGTTATCGTGGATATAGACAAACGAGACCATCGTTTGCACTTAGCTAATGTCAGCTAATGACTGACTCCCATGGATGTAATAAGAGAGTTGGATATGGCGCTCTAACTCCTCAGTGGCCACTTCCGCCTAAAAAAAAAAAAAAAAAGCATTTTCCCCATAGACCAGAATGTTAAAAGAGATGTTTGTAAAAGTTTTAAACCTTCTCAACGTCGATTTTAAAACCAGTGACATCACTGCAGTATACAGTGTGAGCGTCCATTGGTCCGAGTGGGAAGGCATGGGTGGAGGCACATAATGTGGAAGTAAAACAGAAACTTCTTTGGCTTATGCACTAATGACCAACGTGGCACTGAAACGAACAGACGCCATTTTGGAGTCCGTAACTTAGTTCTAATAAGACATCCGTGGTGGCTCCAAGCCCATGGATTCCAACACACAAATCTTACATATTGAACCTTTAATATTACCTGAAACGTAATCCGGAAAAATAACATTCCATGTACAAAACAGTGATTTTAACTAATAGTTAAAAATCTACACATGAAGAAAAAAAGTACGGGCTACAAACAGGTTTCTCATTTTTTAATAATTGCATTTTATTAATTGAAAACAAAACAAAAAACAAATGCAAATTAAAAAAAAAAAAAAAAAAAAAAAAAAAAAAAAAAAAAAAAAAAGAGCAAAAACAAAAAACAGTATCATTAGGTAAGACAAGGCGAGAGACACTTAAATAAGAAGAGTTCCATGTTGGTGAGGACAAAGGTGAAGGCAGGTTGATGTTTGAGGGAGGGGGCTGGGTGTCGGGGTTCGGTGGGGTGGATGGGACAGATTTGGGATTATGTACACTGTTTCTCACTGCAGGACTGGCAGGCCCCTCGTAAAAAGGGAGAAAAAGGGGCTCAAAGTAGCAGGTCGGAGACACCGAAACACCAGAGAGAAAGGCACTATCCAGAGAGAACGAGAAAAACAAGAACACCAAGAAACACGGTAAACAAAACACGCACATACGCGCACGCACACACGCGCACGCACACACACACACACACACACTGGACCAGACCAGAAATCAAAATGTTTGACAAAAAAGAAAAAAAAAAAAAGTGCTTGAACACACGCCACATTAGACAAAAAACAAAAAGGGAAAAAAAAAAATCTTTTACATCATTTAAGCTGATCTCTCAACTTTTAGCATAAAAGACAATCTCTCAGTTTTCTGAACCGTTAATCTGTGCCAGCTGCAGATCTGCACTGGTGATTACACAATGTGATTATCCGAACTCGGCCTCTTTGCTACGTGCAGGTATAACAAAGAGGAGAGCGTACGCATGCATGTAATGACTGCTTGTGAATATGCATGTTAACTACCTGTACATAACCTCATACACCACTCTCTCTTTTACAAATGAATATTGACAACATTTCAGCATGTCTCTTTTTTTTTTTTCTCTTTTTTTCTTTTGTGTTAAATCCCTTGCGTTGGTTGTGTAGTTCAGTTCTCCGACCGTGCTTCCCTCATGTCTATGGACTCAGTCAGCTACATTCACTGCCCAGAGTAAAAATGGCTGCAATAAATACATTGGCTTTGGAAAGGTGGCTGACCTTTACACAGGGCTTAGGGAGTAGATACGACAGCTCTTTGCAGCATTCATGGCTCTACTTGCTGGTTAGCTTCCTGACAGGACTCGTCTCTTCTCTCGCGTTACCTTTTCTTACAGAGAGGAGAGAAACCTTCTCAAATGGAATTTATGACCCCTTTAAATATCATGCTGTGTCATCTGAGAGCCCTCAGATAAATTCAGGACCAAAACAACAACAAAAAAAAAAAGTAAAAGAAAAAAAAACAAAAAAAAAAAAAACAACGGACAATTCAGCACATTGTAGAGCTACTAGTTCTTATCCAGACTAACAAAAGATTGAACATAATTTACAAATGGAAAAAATACAATTTGTGATGAGAGGTAAAACAGACAAACACATACAAATATATAATATATATTCTTAAAAAATGGATTCTCTCTATAGTTGATTTATTTATACAGCCGATGGCTGATGTACAATGCTCACGTGCCAATGATCTTAGACATGGAAACTTGCTGTAGATGGCATCAGTTTTTTTTTCCTCTCTTCTTCTATTTTGTACATTTTTTAAAACCATTTCTTCTTTTTTCATATTTTTACTTTTTTTTTTTCTTTAAAACAGAGTTAGGATTTATCGGTAGGCATTTCATTTAGGTGATTAAAACAACATGCGGCAAAGGAAAGGAAAAAAAACAAACAAAAAAAAAAAAAAAAAACTAACACAAAAGAAAGGCAGAATGTTAAGAAGTTAAGGAGGAGACAGAAGCAGCTGTGGGAGTTCTTTAGCAGAAGAATCATTTGGTTATCTTCATGGTTGGTGCACTACGCTTTAAGTTTCTCTGCGTTTTGTTTTGTTTTTTTTAATTTCCCTCAAAGACAGTTCAGTCCTCGCCGGGGCGTTCACTGGCGAGGTGAACATTCTCAGCACGAGTTAAAGTTGATTTTGCTCAGCTGCCACCCACACAGCGACGCCTACGACAGCACTACTCCTGTTTTAGCTCTCCCTCTCTCTTTCACTTGTTTGCGTTCTTCCTGTCTGCTCCTGTTTTCGTGGGATGGCGAAGAAGAAGGGTGAAGGGGTGGCTGATAAGTAATGAGTCGCCTTCTTCAGCCCTGTCTTTCACTGAAAATCCTACACAGCTTTATGTTAATATAGCGGAGATA
>JAPQRN010000026.1:2988675-3003911 GCA_037367275.1 Coranthus polyacanthus
AGGTTATCAGAACTCCACTCTAGCACCCACTTTCCACAGCATTTAACCTTGAAATTCAAGGCTCTGGTTGGCTGGCCTGCAAGCTATAAGGTTGCTATTTAAGGAATGTAGTTATTTTAGCCTTCAAGTGTTACTTTGGTAAATTCGGCTGGCTTAAGAGCAGGTGACACAACTTTGAAGATATAAAAAGTCAGAGTGCTTCTTTACTGGTACAACAAATTACTATGCAATAAGTTTGTCTTGTGAGCAATTACTTAACCCAGACTGGATGCAACATATAAGTTTAAGACTGTGTGCAACGTTTGTGTGCTTTTCTCTTCAGGGCCAGATGCGATGTGAGCACGTATTATATATTATTATCATTTTCAAGACACGCAACCAATATAATATACAGTATATTGCAGGGCTCAACATTAACGGTCACTCGATTGCCTGGGGCAGGTAAACTTTGTGTTTGCACAGGTGGAATGCCTCATGTAGTTCACTTACAAGTGCCTCAACACACTTACAGGGCTTAAAGCTTCAGTATGCGATAAGAGGACTGAAATTTATGATGAAATTAAATCAATTTGATAGTATTATCAATGGGAAACTCTATGTACCTGTATAGAAAGTAGGCCTGGCAATAGGTGCTCTGCAGTAGTAACATGCTGCTGTGAACAAACACACAAGCAACACACAGCAGTGCAGCGAGGCAGCCGCCACACATAGGTGAGGTAGGCAGTGTGCCCCAGGACTAATTGTATATTTTGCAAGCTAATAAATTCTAATAAGTGTCCCTATTCCTGTTGTATTTACTTTTTTAATAGTCTTACATTTTCCATTTCAGACATGTGGGAAAGGTGAAAAGCATGCTCCCTTCGCTCAGGTCAATATAAGCGAAATACACTTCCCACAGTGTCTTGCCCACCTCTATTTCAGTGAATCCTGATGCATTTAATCAATTAATTGTTGAAAACGATGACACTGTAAAATACATCCAGCTCTAAAAGGTAGAAGCATAGAAATATTGCGCTCGGTCTTGAATGCATATAAGCAAATATACACATATGACTTTTTGGGGTGGTCTGTGGTCATGGGGGTGGGCGTACCGACCATGAGCTGCAGCATCTCTGTTTGATTCCTGGACCGGGGGACATTTGTTGCATGTCACTGCCCTCCATGTCTGCCCTTGTTTCCGGTCTACTGAAGTTATTAAGTGCTACAAATGCCATGTTAGTGCAGACTATATGATATGTAGTGTCTATGACATTTATTTATCGAGTGAGAATAATGAGAGAACATAATGTCAAAATCCTGCGCCTTGCCCCGAACCACCACCTGTTCTCTCATACCTGGTGGCTGACCCCGAGCACACAATTTAATGGTCTAACAACTTTTGGACAATTAGGAGGTTTCAGCTTCAGGTCAGCAGCAGCGCTGACATATTACACCTTGCCCAGTAGAGCAGACATTAAGTGGGTAATTGCTGGGACAAATCAGTGGCAGCCTGCTAGGCATGCAGCCATATGGTGAAAAGAGAGAAAGGCATAAAAAGGTTCATGCAAACATACTTTCCTCCATTACTAAGGTAAGGCAATATTTGCTGTTTCCACAACTCCTTCTACTGGAGCTGCAAACAGCGGCATAGTGGTATTATACGCAAAAAGACTGCTATTCCAGCTGTTTCAATGTTCAACATGTTTTCCCAGCTTAGATAACATGTCTTTGGCTTCTACTATTTTGCAAAAGGAGACCTCATATACAGGATGTGTAAACAAGCAACATATAAACCTGTACCAGTGCGCTGCATTAACATTTCACTGGATCACAGCAATGAATACATTATCTCCAATGTCTTTGTGTAGGTCAATGGAATTGTATTTTAAAGCACAAGAGACTGTGCTTAAAAACTGCATCCACTGGAGGCCATTATTCTCATGGCTATATTTCATAACATGCATATATTAAAGTTTTTCTCACATCATCAAGCTCGCACTGTTTAAGTTTCACAAAAGAGGTGAGAAAACAGAGCCTGAGAAATGTACTTATCTGAGCTTTCTCTCTAGAGATTCAGCATTTAATTAGGAAACAGTTTGCCAGTCACCTCCTCCTATGCAAATGTGAACTGAACGCACGCAGTCTCTCTGACTCCACGGAGATCTTACACGGCCTCTGGCAGTGTAAGTAGGGTGAGTCTCAGCTGTATCAAAAACTGCATAATGAGCAACACGGCAGAGATTTATTGACCCTTCAGCTCCACATATTCAGCTGCTTTACACAGATGGCCAAGATATCTGCAGAAAACCACAGCTAAACCTAAAGTTTTAGAACTCTGAAAAAGAAAAAGAAAAAAACAAGTGAAACATATAGATCTGGGTCTGGATCCTAGAAATGCGTCCTCAGCAACATGGCTTGTGAGCCGTTCAAAATATTCACATATACAACCGCCGTTCGATGACCAAGTGGACGGAGAGAGGAAATAAATATGGTAAGCAGTAACAGGCGATGAGGGAACTATTAATCAAGGGGAGGGCTAGGCCTTTGGATCTAAAGTAGCAGGCGGAAAGCATCATCTAGCACTTGGGTTTGAAAAAAATATACAGGTTACACAAAAAGTAGAGCAAAGCCCCCCCCCCAAAAAATAATATTAGCTAGAATATCCTATATTCTGTAAAGTCAGAGTGTGGTAGCTGCACGGTGTAGAGCTGCTGGAGTTTGCTGTGGAGATACAGGAAACTGCTGGGGGTTGGAAGACAAATCAAACAGGATGTGAGAACAGCTAAGCTGTGGCATTAACGTAAGCGTGCACACATGAACGGACACACTGACATCAGGACAGACTACACAACTTCACCGCAGATTCTAAGGTTAATTTGAAACTGAGCTCAGTTTTTCGGTGGCAGCACGAGTGGGTGGCTGTAGTTCCATGTCTGTCTTCCCTAAGGAAAAGGTGATTTTTGTCTTTTTGAATATTGTGCCATTGTGTACACAGTCAGCTAAAACACACAAAAAAAAACCACTGTTTTGTTGTTTTACTTAATTTTACGCATCTACTTATGCATATTTTGCTGTTCAACAAACATTTTATCATTATAATGTTTTGAATCATCTACCTCTAGTTTTCTGAAATTATCTGCTGCCTGGTGAGTGTGTATTAAGCTCTGACAACAAAGAACAACTTAAAACCACAAATAAGCATCTGGTTTCTTCAACTGTTACTCAGAAGCAAAAATCAGCCTAAAATAATAATTATCGACATCAAGTGATCGGAAAATTTCTATGATAACATCTTTGGCCATACTGCCTGGCCCTATCTCATGTACATGTAAGAATTTTTATAGGACATTATGATATGTCATAAAAAGTAACGCTCAGGTGTAAAACTGAACCCAATGACGGCTACGTTCCATTTAGCTACCTGTGAACATGCTGGCTGACTGCCACAGCTTACTGGGACACTTAGATAGAACAGAGCCATTAGTAATATTAGATGCAGCATCTGAGCTTTCCCTACCATGACATGTCAAATGAAAAAGGCCTGTGTGAACTTTTCTTTGTCTGGGACATTTATAGATTTAATGAGAAAGCGGAACTGGGGACATGAATTTGGAGAAGACCTTACTAAAAATTGGCCCGACAATTCCAGCAAACCACACAATTTTGTAAATGTATAAAGTTTTCTTGAACATATAGGCCTCTTGAGCAGGTTTTGGAGCTGCTACACGAACCACAAAGCATGTATGTGAAGAGTCAAAAGCGTCTTGATGTCTGCAGCAGTCAGTGTTTATTTTATTTTTGGCAATTTCTTTGTAAGATAATACTCTGTGTAATTACAGCTTACATTTTCACTTCTGTGAGCTGACATTTGCCATCCATCATGACTACTAGCCATCTTAATGTTCCACAAAGGCCAAGGCTCTATTGACAATCTATTGGCCCAGTTCTCTTTTAATTCTAGGGGTGACTCTAAATTACCGTATTATGGCACACTGTTTTATTAATGGCTGCAGAAGAATATTAAAAGTCTGGCTTGAACAGAGTTCTGTGAATCTGGAGACAGCAGTTTGCAGAAGTGGTGAAGTGAAAAGGCGGATCTTGGATTATCCTACACGGCCAGAGTTCAAAGATCTGTTGATGGAAGCTAATTCTGCCAGCAAGTGGGGCTGTTAATCTTTATTTATTAAAGGAGGAAATGAGAACAAGTGCACAGCGCTCAGGGCAATGGCCAGACCCTGCTATGGCTTCGGTATGCCTGCTGCTTTGCCTCTAGATCTGCTTTCTGACACAGAAAATGAGCAAAATAAGACTAGGCTAAGCTACTGCAGCATACTCTGACAACCACAATCATAAATTTAAGACATGGATCATAAATTTAAGACCAAACACTAGCTCATGTGATGTGTGGATCTATGTATTAGCCAAGAGACAACTGTGAAAGTGATGAATGATGATTTACCATTCATTGATTTTTACACCATCAAGCTGCTCTGTCCAAAAGTGACAACAACAGGTTACATAAACAAGGATGTAATACATCTAAAACACATTATAACAACAGATTATCCTAATATATGTGTTCATTTTAATTGTTTCGCCATCAATATTCATCTGGTCATGTGTATAAAAAGGGTGCTAAAAGCTATATGTAGACCTGTGTTGCGGCTGAAATTAGTGAATGACTTAATAAGGAAAAGATCCTAAAAAAAAGAAATAAAAAGTACAGCCAGATTGAAAGAAAAACAACTTCTAACCACTAGTGGCATCTTCCCCTTTTGTCTATGCATGATGGGAAATCACATTGTGAAACTGAACAAGTCTGCATTATGCAAATCTGTCACAAGCCCACACTCTGTACAAATGCACTCCAAGATATTTACATGTAAGCCCACGCTTTAATGTTTTTTAAAGCAAAACTTCAAGACAAATCCAATTTTACTGTTCAGATAAGACAATACCTAATAACAGTCAAACTTCTGTGAAATGTGAAAATCTGTGAAACAGGAAGGTAGTTGCAACAGTTCTGTGTGCTATTTACTGATAAGGAAAAGCAGTATGTCAATTTAACAAACACCTAATTACAGCAGATATTTCCTACGAAACATTACGAGGCTCTGATATTAAATGGCACACCCTAAGGTGAGCAAACTGCTGATAAACAGCTGTTTTTCAGATGGAGCCAGACTCAAGCTGCCATATCGCTGTGACAGCTTACTTCACTGCTCATGAACTGGCAAATGATATGCCCCAACGGTGGTATATGACTCAAAGCGGCAAATTAGAGGGGAGTCTGGTCTGGCCAACCAGCTGTGTGACTCACTGTGACACAGTGCCTGCTAGCTGGCTGACAGCTGTCCAACATGATTACTAAATATCTTAGCGGCATTGGGCATTATAAATGAATGAGGCAGGAGTAGCAGAACAAAAGCTAATATATATGATTGATCATAGCTAGATAAAAGAAAGGAATTGTCTGAAGATAACCAAAATACAAAACACGCTAGCGGGGACTGAGATGAATCAGATCTTAGATGGACTGCAATTTTTTTTGTGAGATCACTATCACAGACCTGTTACTCCTGAATTACATTTCTGGTTACTGGGAAAATTCTAATCACATACTAATTTCTATAAAAATGGATATGACCCGTTTGTATTCACTAGTCTTTGTGGGTGAGTGATACAGATTTGTATATCCACAGTTCATGATGAAACGACTAGTTTCACGTCCTTAAAATAGCCTCCTGATCCCTTCAGTGGCAGACTGTTAGATAAATGCTTATATAAAGGGCCTTTTCTAAAAGCAGCTGAAACGAGGAGGAGACCTGCTGTGTGGATGTGTGCCATTAAGCCAGAGCTGGAGCTGTCTAATATTTAGCCTTCAACATAGTGACTTTCACTGAGTTCCTCCAACACGTAGTCTTGCTACAAAACCAGCTATATATAGACAGCGGCAAAACCTCACTTGTTTCTTTTTATCTGTATGAACTAAAATCAGATTTTAACCCGAGCAAATGAGTTTTCTGTAAGGCGGCAGGAGATTGGGAGAAAAAGACAACCATCCCCCAGTGATACTGAAAATGGTTAGAAGTTTCAGATGCGGCAGAAAAGCAAAGCCTTAACACGGGTGCCTCTCTCGCTCTCATGAGAGGGATCTTTTGTCCTAAGAGCAGAGCTGTTTAGTATTAGTGTCAGCAGACAGATAGCACTGCTGATGGAAGCAAAAGAGCCACAATTAACGCCCTCAGGAAAGTTTGTTTTAAATCTACAGGTATTAGACAAAGGGCTTTTATCGTGGAAAGAAATGTGCATATTTAGGATGGTAAGTAAAATATAAACAGGCTTTAGAAGTTCTAAACGAACAATTCCTACCAACCTCTTATGCTGCAAAGGAGTGCATGTGTTTTGAGTATTTTCTTTACTTTATGTTAAAGCTGAGAAACTGGATTTAGTCTTGTATTATTGATAGACATTCTTTACGTAACCAAACATCTGGTCAAAGAGTTCAAAGAGCAAAGTAAAGCAAAGTGAGCAAGTGAAGCCAGAATGATATAGGTTTATTAAAAAGGTCTAGTGGGTAAGATTTACAGAGATTTAGAGGAATTACAGAAATGGAATATATATTACAATTATGTTTAGATTTTAGTTCAGATTTTAGTGTATAATCGCCTGAAAATATGAATCGGTCCGTTTTCGATACCGCGGACTGTGCGGTTTAAATCTACAAACGGAGCGGGTCGCCTGCACGGAGTCTGCCATGTTTCTACCACAGCTCAGAACAGACTTCCTCTTCTTATTTTTTCCATTTTATGGTGAGGTGCATCCAGCATTAATGTGCAATACAGTCATCTACTATGTCTGAGTGTGGAGTTATTTTCCCCTTACCTAAAAAGCCCAAAATAAACACTGGCTCTAATGAGGGGCTTTTTAGCAGCCACCGTAGGTCAGGGTGAGATGAAGGCAGAGTGGTGCAAAGCGCAGCTTCTCCACTAGATGTCACTAAATATTAGACACTAAACCTTTATAGAAATTAGTATTTAATAAAGTACTAATACTTAAAGTAACTAATGCTAACTTGTGCATACTTTATGGCACAGAGAGGCTTTCCTATTGCATGAGCTGATCACCAACATGTTAAAAACCAACCTATTCTAAACTTGGCAGTAATTAACCATACAAGAGAGAACTGAGTTATAGTATTTTTACATTTCTTAGTAAGAGTTATAATAGAAAAGGAGGCAAATTCACATAGTGCCAAAGCAAGTGACATCTCAAAAGGGTCATAGTTAGTTTGAAAATCACTTTCACTGATGGAAATGCCTTATAATAATATTCTAAATGATGTGTAACGTCATTTAGAAAGTACCAGCATGTTTCAATGAAGCACAGAAGCTTGTTCTGTCCTGTTACTCATAAGTTACCTGAGGGGGAAACATTCAGAAGTGAGACTAATGTACGACTAGTGTGAGGAGGAACAAAAGAGGAAAACAGGATAAAGAAAGCTGAAAGAGGTGGAGAGGGGTGGGGGGGGTGGGGTATGACAGGACAGTGTGACAAAACATGCAGTTTTATTCTGTCTCAAAATAAAAATGAGCTAGTCCTATAGGCAAAGCAGCCAACAAATGATTCAGATGAAATGTGCTCGGCGCTGGAGGCAACATCCATGCAGGGCTTTTCGCCCCCACTTCAGATTCCTTCTCTGTCCCAAAATAACATAGAAAGTGTTTTTGTAGCTGTAAGGATGTGCACTTACAGTATGTTACCCAAGAGCTGGGGTCAAATGTTTAAGGTTAACATGGATGAATTATTTTTCTAATATTATGGGCTCCCCTTTCCAAATCTGCACATGGTGACATTAACTGTTTTTGCTATTATATGTTTATTAGTGTTAGGCAATGTGATGTAGAATAATCAATAATGTATAGAAAAAAACTGCACGATATGAGGAAAATCTGTGAAGTGTGATAACACTGTTCATTCATTCTTGCGATGATGATATGACTTACAATAAATAAACAAATACTGCAGTGTGCACGTAGCTATACTGGTCCTTTTTCTTTCTGCTTTAATGGGTACTGCTAGAGAGACCGTACAGAGAGAAATGAAATACATATTCTTAAACTGCAAATGTATACCCAACTAATTAAACAGAACCTTAATTTAAATAAGGCATTAAAGCTGTAAAAAATTAAAGTTTAATTTCCCCTGAAGGCAGTCTTTTGGGATGTATTTATTGCACATGTTCATATCGCCGTGATGATGAAAAGTGATTAATTGGTGAGAACTAATGGCTTCATCTGCAATTAAATGTACAATTAGGAAAATGTGGATTAGTGATGACTTCATCAATAGTGAAATAATGTCCAAAATAATGCAAGAATGCAGAGTTTATAGTCAAAAAACACAGCCCAAGTCTTCCTGAAGACAAGGGGGTTAACTTGTTACAGTTTGGTTGCAACTAGCCTACATTCAATAAGAGGTGAGAAAAAATGTGATTCAGATCGTGGACCGTGATTCTACGCCGAAAACATCCATCTTATGATCTTTTGGCCGGATCACTCAGCCCCACAGGACGCAGATAAAGGAGGAGGGAATAAGGAAGCATTGGATACTTTTAGTCCATATTTTTGTTGATTTTTAATGACCCCAGCACTAGTAGGCACATCTCATCTTAAAAAAAGAATAGAAAGAAAAAAGAATGTCTTAGCTGGAGCTTTGCCATCTGGTAAAAAGCTTTTCCATCAAGACATCTGTCTGGTAAGAGCTAGAGGGAAAGTACAGTACTTTGTCTTCTGATGTGCAAATTTACTAATAACTCATATTTAGCTCAGTGTTTCCCAGGCTGCCTCACTCTCTCTTTCCCTCAAGTCCCCCCTGGTTAGATAAGACGCCTACCTGCTCAGGGGATTAAAAAAAACCCCAAAAACAAAACAGTACTCATCCTAGCACAACTTGAACACAACTGCTGAACCTTATATTAGACACACAGTATCATCTCAAACTGACTCAACAGCACAAGGCTCCCCAGAGGTAGGATCTAGAGTTTACAGTTGTCAAAGGCATGTCACAATTATTACATTATCATATTGCAATTCTATGAAATAATCATGATAATCGTCTCTGTTCACCTGTATAAAAACAGTTAGCTGAAACTAACAGGAAAAAAAAACAAACATATTTCATCATTATTTCCACATCATTTTCCTCTGTTTGACTTGCTTTCTTTTAATGACATGAGCTTGTTGCTCCCCATGGCAGTTTATATTGATTTTGGCAATAAATGGCTTTTCTTCATAAAGGTGTACGTGCATAATTAAACTATCATGAGACTAATACTACAGTGGTGGCATAAAGTTAACAGAATAGACAACAATATCGATTAGCGCAAGTATTTGTATGTCAGTTAATCGTCAACTCAAATTTCAATATCGTGATGGCCCTAGTTATCGAGACGATTATTTACTAACAGCTATTGATCCCTCATCAGTAGCTTCAGTTTTTCATTCTAAATAAGTGTTTTTTTTATGTTACAATACAACAATATTCCATCTACCTGCATTTCAAAGCAAAGCAGTTGATGTCCATAAAAACAAATGATTGCTATGATGAAAACAAGCTGACGGGCAACTCACAAAGTGCTCAAGTTGAATACTATACTTACTGTAATGACACCAAAAGGGGCTTTGCACTTACCTAGAGGCAGACCTTTATAGTAAAATATGGACTGACATTAAATCCTTAGAGTAATGCATTATTTAAAAAACATATGTTACACAAAGTGTTCAGCTAGATGCACTTTCCTAGAAAATTGTGACAAACACAAAGGTTTATCTATGCTTTACTGCACCGTCGCCTCTGCACCCTGCCCTTCATGACTGTGACTCGAAACAGAGGGATTAAAATGACTGCATTTAAATCCAAAGGGAACCACCGTGTAGGAAAATTGCAGTGTGTACTTAGTGATATCTTGTCTATCTCATCGAGGTCGGGAAAAATGACACGAGCGCTTTTCAGGCAAAAGCATAAGGCTCTGAATAAGCTTCAGTGCCTGCGGATTTGGACAAGGTTGGGGTTTTACGCAGAGAACGTTAACTCCTTTGAAATTAAACGACTTTGCGTGTTTCCCTTCTTTGATCATTCTGTAGTGTAACAGAACATTTACAACACTCCACAAAAAAAAACACAACAGGCCGCAGGACCAAGGCCAAATATTTGTTGCCACATGCAATTATCATGTGCTCCATCACATGATGTAGGAGTGTGTTTTGAATTTTAGGATATAGACAAAGTCTACTGATATTTATCTTTTTTTAATGTGAGTGTAGGTTTTACATATTCATTAATTATTTGTAAAATATCAATGAATATGTAAATATTGTTATTAATATTAGATACAAGGAATTTATGAGATTTTGTGTCACTGGCATTTTTCCTTGTTGATCTTCACAGGAAACAAACCATTAAGTACGATAATATTTTCAGGTTTTTCATAGTTATAAGTAAAGACTTGACATCATATGATCAAACTGTCACTTACCTTAAGGATTTCTCCACGCTTGAAACTAAGCTCATCATCAGCAGTGGCTTTAAAATCGTATTTGGCAATGGCCTCCATGGTCCTAGTTGCGTGCTGGGAAAGTGCTTGGCTATATTCGTTTTTTCGGGGACTGAGTAAAAAATAAAAACACTTATCCAGGCTTCTGCTGCCAGATGCTTTTCTCCGAGTCTCTCCTCCCGTCTGTGACCCGTTGCTGTAGGATTTAGACCTCACATAAAGGTCACAGTAAGGTACCTGTGGACCGAAAAAACAAAAACAAACAACAAAAGAAAAAAACAATGAGATTCTAAACCTGGCTGAAATGTATTGCACCGACTGTGATTGTGTGTTGGTTTGTTGAAAAGTATTCAAGCACAGGTTTACTCTGAATAGAGCTGCAACAATCATCAACTATTCTGATAAATGATTAATCAATTTGCAGATTTTTTAAAGAAAAAAAAAGGCAAATTTCTTTTATTTCAGTGTCTTCAAATTGAATATTTTTAAACTCATCACTTTTATCAACAATGAAAATAATGGTTGGTTGCAGCCCTAATTCTGAAACACAAAGAACATACAGGATTCAAAAAAAAAAAAAAAAAGAAGCAAATCACAATATATATTCCCTATTGTTTTCCAGTATACTTGTTATTTGAGTTGCTGTTTTGCATAGCACAACAGCACAAGTGAAAATAAGTCTCAGTCTGCATGCTCTTGCTTCTGTTACTCCAGAACTGTTGACAGAACAAAAGTGGCTTATACTAATGCATTTATATCTAGGTTCACGAAAATCCATAACAATTCTTAAAAGACTTTCTTGACAGCTGGCCACCTGGCCCGAGCAGAGATAAGTCAGCAGCCTGCTTAAGCAGAGCTGACAGCGATACATTGGCTAAACCTTCAGCTGCTGAATTAAATGGATAAAGCTACATTAGCTCATTAAGTTGTTTGCAAATATGCCGCACCGTACAGCTCTGAGTGGCTCACACGAATACAACTCCGCATCCAATAATGCCATTAAAGCCAGCCAGGCGACGACAACAGAGCAACAATCCTGTGGTAAACAATGTGCTACAGTGCTACATTTAGGAGTTCGCTGTTTTTTTGTTTTTTGTTTTAAACATACCGTGTGTATATCTCGTCACGAATGATTCGTAGTTCGTAGGTTAGCTAGTTAAGTACAGAAGATGCGAGTCACTTTTAAGACGCGTCCTCTACTGGTAACGGTGTTAAACTATGAATGTAGTCATTAGTTAATGCCAGTATTACAGCTGACAACTCAACCCGCAGAACTCAAAATAAACCAATAACAAAGCACATCGGTGACAGAAGTAGTAAAGAAACAGAAATCAAAAGGGAAGGTGGCGTCCAGGGGAGGCTGACTGCTACTATCCTTTGTATTCTATAACCCTCTGGTCTATACTTTCACAATGAAGTATGATTTCCACACCTACTGAAAACCAATTTTAAGGTTTGAGCGTGTTTGAACATTTCCACCCGAGTTCGAGTGGATCGATTCCGTTCCAGCAACAGACTGCGCCCAGTGTTCTAGAACGCTAGAGCTAGCATGCCGGCTAACGGTCTGATAACAATAACTGCGATGCAGTGTGATTTTCAAACTTAACCCCATTAATTTCAGACAACTTGTAAAATAACGATGACGTTAATCAACACAAGGGTCCAGTTTAAGTTGAACGGGGGGTGTTTAGTAACGCTCGAGGCCTACTAGCTAGCTTCACGTTGTCAAATATGAAAAGGAAGAAAACACCTTTTTTCATAGCGCAAGCTGTTGTTGCTAGCGCAGTTGGACAGTTAGCCACAGCTACCGTTACTGGACTTGACTAGCCTGCGTCGTGAAAAGAGTACACAACTTTTACAAAAAGGGAAAGCGTCAAGAAAACTCACCACTCGATATATTCCGTTTCAGTGCTGCCACTGTAACAAACAAAATCCTATCTCGTAATTATCCACTCTCCGTTTCCTCTTGAAAGGCAGCAAACGATGTACGTGTGATGTCGCTACACCCCGTCCTAGAAGCCTAAATCTAGCTACTAGCATAAGGTTTGCGACGTTTATTTCCGCTTCCTTCCACAGCGCTGGGAGGGTCTGCCTGCTGTTGTGAGTGGAGCTCCTCCCTGTCAGTTTGTGCTGCGTGTCTGCCATACCCACAACACCACTGTCATCCACAACTGGCTTTGATTTGGAGCCTATGGGTATTAAAAGTAGACTGTTACCAATACCTGTTACTGTATTGCAGTTAGTTCACACCACGCTGCGCCAAAGTTGTCGTGTTGTTTGCCCTCTGCCTAATACAGCGACAGTTTCATACCCGCATAGATGTAAATCATTAGGGTTTTAACACGGGAGATGTGTCTGGACCGTCCTGTTTGGCATAGATGGGTTGAATGTTAAAGGTGGAGATACAAAACCAAATAAGACGGGTGGTTAAAAAAAAAAAAAGGATTAGTGTTTAAGGGTAGCTCTCGCGGGTGATTTAGATTGTTGTTACCGACGTTCCTTTCGATACCCCATTATTTGGACGTATTTGTGCTTTCTTTGTTTACACTTTTGAGGCATCTGCTTTCAATTTTCTTTCCGTCCGTCGACGACACGTTCGAATACACATGCAAATGCCGCCACCTAGTGGAAGAATCGAACCCTGCGCGAAAGCAGCGCGAATGGTACAGACCGCAATGTTTGGTATGCAAACAAAACTGGGAATAGAGCAAAGTTCCCCTAGAAATTTAAAGACGTGGACATTATAGATAAGCCATAAGAAAAGAGATGAAGTTAATTAATATCCTTTAAAACAGTATCGCCATTTATTTTATTTTTTTTTTTTCAGATTGGGGCGATATTATGTAAAATATCACACGGGCAATATTTCTATTGTTTATTCTATTTTTCTTCTGGTGTAGAAATGTTCACACAGAATAACGCACGTGCCTGAGCGTTGTTACGTCAGCGCCGTTTTTCATTTAGGGTCCTGTCGCGTGCGCTGATAAAGTCTTAGATGTAAGCGCGCGGCGTTCATAACTGACCTGACGCGATACACGAGCTGTATTTATTTATTTATTTTCAATCCACGTTATTAAAAAACAAAAACAAAAAACATAATAATAATAATATATCAATAAATCTTTTAGGATGCCGTTCTTTGCATTTCCCTTTTTTGAAAAATACTTTTACCGCTCGTTTAATTAGTAAATATTTTTAGAACAGCGCTATAAAAGCGTTATCTGGGATGGACTTTGTTTACAATTCGTCCTTTTCTTCCATCACTTCGCCCGAGAGTCTAGAAGAAGGTAAGTTAACTGTTTTCTCTCCAAATAGCGTAAGGCTTGCATTGTGTAAGGTTTAATAACATAACAAAAAATAATAATGTAAGATTTCATTTGTGCCGTGTCATGACTGTGAAAGCATCACGCAGACATTAACAGCTCCAGTTTGAATGGATTAGTGGCATTGTGACTTTTTGTTGTTGTTGTTGTTGTTGATCCAGTGGTTTAAACGCACATTTGAACAACACATATTTAGCACAAATGGCTGGATGCGCTGCGCGTTTTACAAAGAGCTTTGTGTTTGTGTCATTTTCGCCAGGACACGAGCAGTACAACAACGTGCTCATGCCCAGCATCTTCGGTGTCATCTGTTTCTTGGGGATCTCAGGAAACTGTATAGTCATCTACACCATTGTGAAGAAGACCAAGTTCTGCTCCCAGCAAACAGTGCCAGACATATTCATGTTCAGTTTGTCTATCGCAGACCTCCTGTTTCTGCTCGGCATGCCCTTTCTCATTCACCAGCTTGTGGGGAATGGCTCCTGGTGTTTTGGTGCCACTATGTGCACCGTGATCACAGCTCTAGATTCTAACAGCCAGACTGTCAGCACGTACATCCTGACCGTGATGACTCTGGACCGCTACCTTGCAACGGTGCACCCCATCCGCTTCAAACACGTCCGGACTCCCTTCATGGCCGGTGCTGCCGTTGCCCTCGTGTGGGTGTTTTCTCTGGTTTCCATCACTCCGGTGTGGATGTACACGGGACTCATGCGTCTCAAGGATGGCTCAGTGGGTTGTGCGCTCCTGCTGCCCAACCCAGCCACGGACACGTACTGGTTCACCCTCTACCAGTTCTTCTTGGCCTTCGCTCTGCCTCTGGTGGTCATATGCGGTGTGTTTTTCAAGATCCTCCAAAACATGTCGGTTACAGTCGCTCCACTGCCACAGCGCAGCTTGAGGGTGCGCACCCGAAAGGTGACCCGCATGGCAGTGGCCATATGTCTGGCGTTCTTCATTTGCTGGGCTCCCTACTACATCTTGCAGCTGGCTCACCTGGGAGTCCAGCGGCCTACCTTCGCCTTCCTGTACGCCTACAACATCGCCATCAGCCTGGGCTATGGCAACAGCTGCATTAACCCTTTCATCTACATCGTGTTGAGTGAAACATTTAAGAGGCACTTCATTGTCGCCATCCGGACGTCCCGAAGGGGGTTCAGAGTGGCCCCAGCTCTGGTTGATGGCAGCATGAGCCTGAGGGCGGCACCGGACAGCCTGCATCCGTCGCAGTCCTCCAGGGAACTGCTGCAGAACATGCTGCCTGTCACTGTGGCTGTGCGCTGAGATGGAGAAATAATA
The DNA here is from genome assembly GCA_037367275.1 of Coranthus polyacanthus. Classification (NCBI taxonomy): domain Eukaryota; kingdom Metazoa; phylum Chordata; class Actinopteri; order Kurtiformes; family Apogonidae; genus Coranthus; species Coranthus polyacanthus. The sequence goes on from JAPQRN010000026.1 coordinate 3,003,832, forward strand.
TCCACAAGTGTCGACACCCTCGGGTTCACTCCATAGCAACTCATCTCGCCCTCTCAGTTCATGTCAGAGATTTTGGGGGG
>JAPQRN010000026.1:3029859-3045346 GCA_037367275.1 Coranthus polyacanthus
AATAGAAAATCATTTTTACTGTTTCCCAGCTCAGCACCAGAAGCTGTGCTACGATTAAACTTACATTGTTTTCTTTTGCTTCTAATCCTTTTTGTTTTTGTTTGTCTTTTGCATTTGGATCACCGATTGTGCTTCTGAGTTCATAAAAAGTAAGTCGTCTTTGCTGTCAGATATCGTCGACATCTTATGCTGCTTTTTAATTAGCAGTTAACTTAACATAAATGGATTTCTTGTGTGATCTGCAGTACTTAACAATAGTTTTCTATTTGAATTCCATTTCACTTACTTTCCATATTGTGTAAAAATCAATATTTAAAATTAAAAAAACCCAATATTTACTCTCAACACTGGCACTTAAGAGTCAAGAATGTAACAGACCAATACAGTAATACTGTTGTGGGAGATCAGTAGTGTTTCTTGGCCCAACATGAGCCACCGGGCCTTTTGTTTTTTTTTTCATGTCTGTTTATGGTTTTGTGTCACTACGGTCCTGTTTATAAATGAGTCTGGGCGGACTGGATCACAAGTGGACAGCGCTAAATACAAGTGTAAATGACAAAGAAGACGACATGCCGAAGTGGTCCGGGATGGACTCATATCTTTTGTAGCGGAAATGCTAACGTGCTCTGATGCGTCACAGAATGTAGCAGGAAAGTAAGCAATTGATGCAGGATGTGGTGGTTTTTCTAGTGACAATGAAACAATGGTCAAAAAAATTTTGCCCTTCCAGTGCTAACAGCTGGAATAGCCTGTACATGTGTATTAGTTCTTTTCTTAGCTTGCCTGTGTGAAACAACTCTGGTGTTTGTCTGGTCATGATGTACGAGCTGTGCACGGGGCTCCTTTGACCTTCTAGTGTAAGTGACCTATGCAGCAGCAAAATCTGAGCACAGGTGGTCAGCTGGACACCTTGGAGACACGTGACAAGACACAGGCGTGAACGGAGATGCGTCCACATCACCGAAATGCATTTCGGGTTACAATAACCTGTCGCAAACTAGTTAACCTGACTCTTCTGCGGTGAGTGCAGCCGGATGAAACCAATTCCTCTCTGCCTCCAGCTGGTGCTTATAGCTCCCCCACCTGTACAACACAGTGTCACTGAGTGGGCATGCTTTGCTCTGTCCCGAGCCAATAAACCTGTCTTGGAACAGGTGCAGCAGCCAGCTCAGCAGGAGGGAACCATGTCCCCTCTCTGTCTCCAGCTGGTGCTCAAACATGCCCGCCCACACTATTAAATCTAAGTTTTACAAGCATGGTGGAGCAATTTAAATTGAAGTACGGGGCTACGATATATTGCACAGGGCTCTGCAGTAACTCTGGTTAAAATAGTTTGACAACAACAATCATAAACTGAAAACTGTAATTGTGATGGCCCTTGTTCCCTGTCTCCTCTCCACTGCCCACGAAGAAAAAAACAAATACTTAAAAAAAAAAAAGCACCTGTCTGTACGCCACCCCTCTGGCACAGTGTTTTAATATTCCCCAGGAGGGTAAGTTGTTCGTATTCGTCCATTACCTGTGCCGGAGCTCCATTGATCATCAGGTAATAAAGCTTGCTGAGGATGCTCTGCTGCAGCTGGTCCCAGGAAATAGACCGGTCCTCCCTCATTAGGAATGGAGGTCCAAACCTTGTACAGGAACAGAGGAAATTAATGTTACGGGGATAAAAGCTGGGAATTTCCTTTACCTGTACCCAGCCATGTGCAGCCACTCCACATCGGCCGGCTCACACATCCACTTACTCTGTCCTATTGTAATGTAAATAATTATTTATCATCATTATCAGCTTTAGAGCAGAATTCTCATTATAGCACAAACATGGATGGACAGAGGGAGACAATAAGAACTGAAACAGCTGATGAGGAGAGGGACGGCCATCCTCGTGGATAGATAAATCACATGACATATTCATTATAATACACAATTTAATTGAGGGCAGCCCTTCATTGTATGCTGAGATTTATTAATACGAGATAATGTGAGCATGCATGTGCATAAATAGACAAAGATGAACACACACCGAAGCGCAGAAACACAAACACACAGTACCGTGAATGTGGATGGAGTCATTATAAATAAAACTGATGAAATGGTAGGAAAAAGGGTAAGCTATGCTGCTATGTCTTTTTAGACATGCACAGACGCTGAAACAATAAGAGACATTAAAACACATCCTTTGTCATAAAAGGTTCCCATTAGATCATACACAGATACCATGGAGATCCTCATAATAAACAGGATTTGTTCAGGATGGAAACCATTAACATTCTGTGGCGACTGAGGGAACAGGAGCAGCAGTGACCACAATACACACAGCAAAAAAAGGGATGGAAAGGACCTAAAATTACACTCATCAACTCAAGCAGATGGAGTAAGGGAAACAATTATCAGTGTTACCTGACTTGTGACCTGACAAATGAGCCCACAGCAGTATGTGAACAGCCTCCACAGTCCCACAGTGAATGTTTTAGCTTCATAAACCTCTAAATTATCACAGCACGCAGTGGAAATCTTTAAACCTATGATATTTTTCACTTTCTTCACAAACAACAAAACAGTCTGGTGTAGCCTTGACTATGGCCTTGACTGAGAAGCAGCATCAGATGTGGTATGGCATCATGGTACGGCATCCTTAAACTGGGCACACACTTAAGGACCGTTACGAATGTGATTTGGATGTGAGACCGAGTTAGGCTCAGACTATTTACAGTCAGGCTATTTAACGTCATGTTGTATAGGGTGTGTACAGAATCCAGTCTGAAGTCTTTCGTAGATCTATCTTTGTGAGATGTTTGTAAACAGGTTTAATATGTGCGAGCAAAAGGTTTCTGGTGTAAAGTGCAACGGACGACTGAAATGGGAGAAAACTTGGCAGAACTTTGGCAAGAGAATGAACACCTATTTAACATAAGTAACAAACAAAGAATCTGGATTACAATTGTGAAAGCTTTAAATGTACCAGGTAAGCAAAGAATGACAAGTTTTTTTTTTATTAATTGTGAATGTTTTCATATTTAACTACCATATCATTTTGTGGCTTATATGTATATGTATTAAGCAGTCGTTAAGTGTGCTGTGTAGCAGACTGACTCAGACATTAGGTTTGTGCTCCTCTCTGACCGTCAAAGACTTAAATCAGCTCCGGTCTTTAAAAAAAATGCGCTGCTTCCCATCTTAGAACGCTTCAGTTAGTCGCTGAGAGTAGGCCCGGCTTTAAAGCACGGTTAAAGTAATAACTGACAACATGGTAAACGCAGCAATGAAAGTGATAGGCAAGAAAAGATGTCAGACACATACACAAAATCTTGAATGACCCCCTCACACATTCTACATAATGACTGTAAGACGACGATGACGGTAGAGACGGAGCCAGCAAATGCAAAAACAACCATTTGAAGATTTATTTTCTTCCTACTCAACAAACAACCAGCTCAAGCCTTTCTTAGTGTTATCTCTCATTTTTTTTATGTCTATGTATTTATGCATTTTTTATCTCATGAGGCATGTGCAATATTTTATATATCTGTTTTTGTTGCTGCATGTACTGTATTTATTATCGGGTCTTTGATGTACCACCGCACAGTCTTGTTGATTCATATTCTATTCATGTTGATTGTATTTATGCCATTGCAGCTGCGTGTAGGACTATTATATTTTATGTTACTGGACGAGTCTGACTTTCTTCTGTTTCCAGAGACACAACACAGTTCATCAGTCCTTATACTTTTATCTATATTTGTTTCCCACCTGCCTTCACAGACTCCACAGTAGTGAGATAGCACGGAATTGCACGGCTACCTTTTGTTGTGAAGATTTGGGTTATCGCACAACTGTATTTGACCACTGTACAACACAACATTTTATTCATTCGCACATGCTATCGTCTATTGGTTTCACAGTTTAAACAAATCAAAAGAGGGTTTCACACATCAGAGAGCTGCGATGCTATTCTACACAGAACCAGAGTGAAAAACAAGTATGTGACTCCAATGTCATTTTCCTGGCACAGACGAGTCCTCCAGCTGTCATCTGATGAGAGGGAGATAGGTGGGTGGTTTGATCAACCAAGGTGAGGCGTTTGAAGGAGAAACGAGACACCGACCCTTATGGATGGGACTGGACTTTCTCACAGCCGTATTGGCGCGCTCACTGTTATTGATTGATCTTTCTGGACTCTGTCAGTGAGACAGGTGTCTGATGGATTTCTATGTCGTGCCAGATGTCAGATTCCTCAGTTGTTTGATTTGAAAACCATCTCTTTGAAACTCTTTCTGCAACAGAGACATGCTCCAGCAGAACAAGGCTGGATATAAGTGAAGCTCTAGAAAAATGAAGAGACTAGACCGAATTTCCCGACGTGAACCCCATTGAAATCCTCAGTGTGACGGTTCAAACGCTAAACGAAGCTAATCTGCTTGCATTTTTACATCAGGAGTTGAGTCAGCAATGTGAAAGACGCATGAAAGCTGTGATGGGAGATGAGATTATTCCGCCAAATATTTATTTCTGAAATATTGATGTTTAAAGATCAATCTGAAGTCAGGAAACACTGCCATTTTTTCAACCAGCTGTTATTTTCTGCTTAGAAATCCTGCAAATGACAATAGTCATATTAAGAATTTGGGAGACTTTTTAAAAAATTTTTTTTTTTACTCACATACCTATAAACAGTAAAACCTGTGGGCTCTTAATGTTTTCCAGAGCCGTAAAAAGTGGACACAGACCTCACATATGCACATCAGAAACCAACAATCTCCTCACAGAAGCAAAAATATAATGTTACCGCACGACTTGTTGGCCCGACCCTGCAGCGTTGCACACAAGCAGCAGAATCTTAACTGGGACGCCCTGGTTGAGGAACTCCGATGACAACGCCCCATGTGACGGTAACCTCTGACCCTCGGGACCGGTGGAGTACGGAGACGACGGCAAGCTGTGATGGTACCCTGACAGAAGAGGACAAATGTTTTCAGATTCATTTTACTGTAGCCTTAATGTGTACGTTCTATTTTAGTGCTGTAGATGTTTAAAGTTGAGCTCAACTGAACTGTTTTTCTATACTGTTGGTAGGTTTAATCTACAGCAATGCATCATATTCTATATATGTCCCGTGAGAACCGCGTATCTCTAAAAAGTTACATCTAAAAACTTTCGATGATCGCCGAAAATCAGGCCTGTTTTCAGCTTTGTGACAATGCATTTTCCAGCTTATCCAAGAGAGTTTATTTAGCTTAAGAAGGGAATTTTAAACTCAACCCATAAATCCCTCTGTTTATCATAAACATTCAAAATCAACACACTTGGAGAGTCACAGATGCAAGGCTTGAGAGCAAAAAAGATGAGTCATGGAATAATGACAAAAAAACAGACTGTAACTGACGTGTTAGATATCTCATTGATTATTATGCACAACATTGAAATAAAAATCTAGAAAATATTTAAAAAGAAAGGAAAAAGGACATAAGACAAGTAAGAAATACCAGAATTACTTGATAAATCCTGTTGAAAACCAGTCCCACATTCTTCTGACAGACAGTATATTTGTAACTATTTTACACTGATGGCTGACAACATGATACTTGATATTTCACATTTCTCACTTAAAGGAAGATTAAAAGTACATAAAATGTGATCATTAAACTTAACACCTCTGTCAAGGAGTGAAGAGGAGAACTGAGATACAGTATGTAAAGTGGTGAGACAGCAGATTTCTATTTGGGGAACAGTGATTCACAGAGGAGAACAGATGGACCAATGGCTGCCTGCACTCTCAGCAGGAGGCATTATCTGATGCAGCTTCTGCTCCACATCCTGTCCTGGTGGGGTGCCAAGCAGCACCGTTTCTCTCCCGTTCACCCCCCGTCTCTCTCTACCGACACCGAGGAGCGTGATTGACTGAGTGAAAAGCTGAGATAATAAGAACCGAGTGAAACGTGACGTCAGGCGGCTGAGCGGAGCTGCGATCTCGCTGACAACCTCCCGGTTTAACACGCAGGTCAGACGCTCAAAAGTTCACGGTGATAAATCACATGCTGAATTAGACTCGCAGACACACAAGAGAAGGTATTGATCAGCCGCAGTGGCTGTTGTTTCTACCTGACGCATGATTCATCACTGCCAGTGGCAAATGCCATGGCGGAGGATACTGTTACTGACATTCTTGCAAAGCATCTGGCTACTGTGTCCCCGTCTTGCTGAAATAATTGGGTTGTAAACATGTTAAGCTGTGCACTGTATCAAGGGCAAGAACTATTCAAAACTAATCGGAGTCAACACACTATAAACCATCTCAGATTTAACATTAAATCTCTGATTGCAGTGTCTTGACCCTGCGAATGAGAGTGACGATAAGTTTGCGCAGCTTTTCATTAATGCTGGTTTAATCAAGCCAGTGATAAAACTTCATAAGCTGAAAATTACACAAGCAGTGACCTCTGACAGCTCTGGCAGTGATTTATGAGCAAAAATCTCCTTTTTAATGCCTAGTGAAGCATGTTCGTGAAACAGCAGTAAATTGCAGAGGTCACCTCCAGCCTCGCTCCCCTGAGATTTATACAGAGCTACATGGGAGGAGACCTACAGTCTGCCATCGCTTGTTAAATTGAAGCAGACTTTTTATGACTTACTGTCAAAAAAATGCACTGTTTCAAGACATTTTTCAATCAAGCCTCCTTTTACTGCTCTCCTGATTTTTACCTGGTTCACAGGGTGAATAATGGTGGTATTAGGGGATGTTTTTGCTTCTTCACATGGGTTTAAAGCTACGAGACAATTCCCATAGCTCTACAGTGCAGTCACGTTGAGATATGTAACGCACACATACACAAACCACACCAAAAGTTCACTTTGTTTTGCCTACATACCTGTTGATCCTGATCCCTTATTATCACTGAGCCTTAAACTAATTCTAAGAAACCACAGGAAGCCTGTGAATTCATCACTCCTCTGCACTCTCAGGCGTGTTTCATTGTCAAATAACCGCACAGGATGAGCCAGACTAAACACAGCCAGACTATGTGAAAGCCCGTAATTAAACACCTCTGCCCCTAAAGGGATCTGTAGGACTACACCTCCCAATCCTATTAGCTGTCTGCTCACTCATATTCATGTTCTCTGTAAAAACATCAAAAAAACAAAGGCACATACATACATAGCCACTTTCTGATTTTTAAATGTAGACTTATTTGTAAGCATTACATAATATAATTTGCTATTTAATTGTTATCCATCATCAGAAAGAGCTACAGTGTGTGTTGCTTTAAACTATGTCTATATCTATATCTAAACGTTTCATACACTCTCAAACTGGACACCAAACAACATTACATGCACACTAATAATCCACTATTATTCCAAATACGACAATGGTCTGAATTTGAGAGGTGTCATGTAAACAGCGCATTCCATTTGGATATTCTGAATTAGGCTTTTTTCCGAATGTAACATTTTCCGACTAAGACATGTGGGTTATGCTCATGTTATTCCAGTTTTATGAGGATTCTTTGGACGTGTTTACAGTGCATTCAGAAAATGCATCTCATTAGCGGGTTTTACCCCTGTTTACGGTCAGCCGGAGTAGAGACAAAGATCCTTTCTGGTAAAGATGAGGCGTTCCAAAGAAAAGTCTGGACGTTTTCTGGACGGAAGGAGAAACATACCCATTATTAAACATTCTGAGAGAGGACGTCAGCGGGTTTATGGATATGAACAAATATCAAAAAGCTAACCTTTTCAAGAAAACTATTTTTAATTGGGTCTTTTTCGGAATCAGGGCAAAAAACACAATATCATGTACATGTAAACATAGTCACTGTGAATGCCAGTTAACTGTTTCTTTGGCATCTAGTCTTTGGTGTGTGATCTCATACTGAAATCATCCCCTCTGAGCTAATAACCAGTGATATGCTGCTTATTAATTTCTGTCAGTGCACCATCATATCCCACACAGAAAGTACTTCTGTGTTTCCCTCAGTCAGCTCCACCAACCCACAGCCGATCTCAGACAATAAAGCTCAAAAGTTGAGAACAATGCTCTGACATTTTGTACAATATTCATGTTAATATGAACCTTAACATAAACGCTGCAATTCGAACACAAACACAAGCACTTAATAAGTCACTAAGAAGACATGTGTGGTGTCAGAGTAATATTTAACATAGCTTTGTCGTTCCATCACGGCTGAAAGACTGAGGGTGTATCGTTTCCATAGCAACGACTGTCTGTACATCTGTCTGAAAGGCTGTTTTGTGGCTGGATGTAATTCCTGGTATTGACGAAACAGTGAATACATAGGAAAAAAGGCGGTCGAGAATTTCTCCCGGAGCAGGTGTCACCTCTACTAAGCAGAGAAAACATTAACTATTGTGACAGGATTTCACCAGGATAACGCCTGATAACGCTGAACTTCCTGACTACAGGTGAGCTACAGCCCATAACAGAGTAACTACACTGTTACAACTACACATTGCGCTGGTTGAGACTGAGATTGAGATGCCATCAGTCGGCTTGAGTCGTGCTGACACGGTCCGGCTCACAAGCCTTCCCTGCAACGTTCATTCAACATTCAGTCTAAACTGGGCTTTATATAGAGAAGGTGGAACCGCAAACTTCAGTCTGGTCTAGTGAGCAGAGACATCACTTTCACGCACGTCCTGCACTAAGATGTTAAGGTTTGGACATTTCATTCAAGTATATTCTAATTTCAAAATAAAAGAAGTAAAGTTCTGTGCTGTTAACGCCCATTCAATAATTCTTTTCCGTGACATGATCTTATAAGACAGAAGTGCTGGGTGAAAGAATGACTTTGGTGTGCAGAGGAGAGGTGATATGTGCGGCGGTTGAGATGATGATGTAAGAGATTAATGTTAGGCTACAGCGGGAGTCGGGAGTAAGAAGGTCACATTGGGCATTTTTTAATATGTGGAATTACTAAACAGCTCTTTATAGCAGGAAGTTTAAAAGTTATGACTATGAGTAACTGCTGCCTTGAAAAAACACTAAATCAATGTCAGTGAAATTCAATTAATCAATTGTGTTATGAGTACTGACCGCAAATGAAGACAGTGAAGCTTAATAAAACGGAGTTTCTGTAAGATCTGTTCCTTTAATTGCACACAAGATGTATTGGTTTGGCATTTGCCAAGCATTCAGAAAATGGGCCTCCATATAGACTCCACAGTTAACATGTATCTTAATTTAAAGCCCGAGGACATAATCCACATTGATTAGCTCTCCTTAGCATTACCACTTCGTATAAAAATGCTAGGCTCAATTTTAACGAGAGCCCTGTTAAAAGCCTGTTGATGTGTCTCATATCTAACCCACAAGACTCCGATTTCCACTTTCATCTAAGTGTTTATGGATAATTGATTAAGGGTCTCTCGAGGATCAGACTGTTTAGATTTGGTAATTGCAGAAGGGGCATAAAGATCAGATTTTTGTGGCGCCAGACAGTCTAAGGCATTACAGATCATTGTTGAGACTTGATCGAAAAAAAATAATAAATGAAGGTGCATTTATACTTTGGTAGTTTAGTTTGGGTTAATGGCAAAGCCCAAAACATATATGGCATTTAGCTGTATTTGCCTTTTTGAGTAATTTAAATAAATACACTTAGAGAGGCTTGTAGAATACTTATGAGTCAGGTAGGAAACATTTTATTTTCCATTATTTAAAAAGCCAATGTTCCTGTTACCCTTCTCGATAACCCATCACACTAGATTTACTCATTGTTTTGGTTTGGTTTCACGCCTGCTCATCAGGACATACTATTCATTTGTCTGCGCTGTTTTAAACCAGCCGTTCAACGGTGGTCAAGTGAGCTAGAGAGAGAATGAGGGGAGGGAGCGGAAGTTTCAGTATTTTTTTTTAATATCATAATTACGTTTCAGCATATTCTAATTCAAGTGGACTGAGAGGAAATGAGACTTCTTCAGACAGGTAGGGGGTTAAAAAATGTGATCGGCAGCTTTAATTACCGATAACTGTACATCGATTACCGATTCCGTCAGATGCGACTCTGCTGCTCTACTCTGTGGCTCGACACGGCGGTCTTTTGATTTGGACAGAGAGGAGAGAGCTGCAGAAGGAAGGCGTGTATTTTCAAATTCTGGCACTGTTCCCCCCCTGATTTCTGGCTCCTGCCGCTTTAATCAGAGAAATAAAACATTATTTTCTCATTTTTTCACCGCAGTTATGTTCTAAAGCACAAATTAACATGCATACAGAGGAATCACGTGCTTCGTCCTGCAGAGACATCTGTGTAAGTCATCCCTGTGCTCGGTCTCACAGACCTGACCCGCACAGACCTGCAGCCGACGAGGGGGAGACGGTCCTGTACTGGAGTCAGTACATTTATATAGAGTCCCGCCTGCATACCCTGCACGGCTCTACTGGGGTTACACACACGGCCTAAATGTTCATGACCAGGAACATCCTGAACACAGCAAAACAAGAGGACAACAAGAAAATACAGGCAGAGGGCAGAGAGTCTGCAGGTAAAGTGTGAGATATTATTGCATAAGTTCTTTTTCTGGAGGAAAAGCTTATGCCTTTAGATATGAAAGCCCCGTTATTAATGATTCAATCACACAAAGCATATTAATGTGAAGTACAAAACAGAAAAGTGTGGGGTGTTGCTGCATAGCATCCTTGCAGTAAGAACCCCGGGGGTTTAAGTCTGTGTCCAGAGTAACCAGACTGCCCTCTGTGAGGTCCACATAAATTTAAACACTAAAAGTCACATTTTTCCAGGAGAACCGCAGTGTAAAGGGATTTCCAGGCTACAGTTATGGCCCTTTTAGGAAGGACAAAAGAGAAGGACCTATTTGTATTAAAGGCATAAATCTGATGAGTGAAAAACAAACCCTCAACAGGGGGTATTGTAATTCACTGAACTCTTTGTGGAGTTATATACTCCTTAATGTTCTCTCTGATGGCTCCCTGCAGTAAGATGTATTCCCTCCGGGATTCATTAAGCAAAGCAAATTTACGAAATTGGTTTGTTTGCTTACATGTCTGTGAACACACCCACATTAAAGTGGATAAAGTAAATGTGGTACCACAGAATAGTTATAGCCAGAGTGTTATGTTTTGCCTAAAAATAGCTTTCTATCTGTCACGCAGCTACCTGAGATCCGTGCAGAGCCTCCTCTGATGTAGAGAGGAGGAGCCTGGAAAGCGTAGATGACGTCATTCTCAGCTATGCTGGTTAGATCCTCCTCATCAAAGAAGGAGCGCTGGAACCCAGTGGAGTAGACCTCCGTCAGGATCACCTGGAAGCAAACAAACACACACACACACACAAGTCAGTTTGCTTATTGAAACACCATTTGAAAGCTTGTAATGCTGTGAGAGTGAACTTTGAGCCACCGGATAAAGCCCTTGCACAATTATTCCTCATAATCTCAGATCCAGATTAATGCATTTTATTGAATGTAAACAAATGGCATAAAAGAATAAAACCTCTAAATCAGCCTGAGTACAACCACGGGGAGCTGTGCTGCCCTGGTACAGCAGATAACAGAAATGCTACCCAGACGTTTCTATATCTGGGTAGCATTCCTGTTTACATTACAGCTAACAATGCATATAATATTAGACTGAAATTCATGTAACAGGGCAATGAGGGCCAAAAAAAAATATTATGATGAAATTAAATGGAAGCACCAAGAAACTAGGCATTACACTGATAGTAGCCTATAATATTGTGAAAACATGAGCCCATATTACCTCATTATTATTACCCCATTAGTGTCAAATACTGCAGTGACATAACGTTTTTTGTTGCAGGATGCCATATAGTTAGTGAATTGTTTTGCCTTGTTACTGCAGTTATCACAAAGTTATGACTGAGCTGTAATGTAAAGTGCTATATCTGCTTCCACACTGAGAACCACAGTTCAGAGCGGAGGCTTTGTGTTACCTGGTCTGGGGAGAGTTTCCCCTCGTCAGCCACCATCCTCCTCAGACAGGACACAGAGCCAAACAGAGGCACGGCCAGCCCAACCCGCAGGTACCTCTGTCCCTTGGTACTGAACACCAGAGTCACACACAGCGGCCTGACAGAGGTAAAGACACAGTCAGGGACAGTGAGAAATAGAACAGCATCTATTTTGATTTCTGTGCCATTTCTAGTGCAGCCTCCTCTCTGGCCAGAGAGGGACAAAAGAAGAATTTCATGAATAAACCAATACACTTTAACATTAATAATAGATCATTAGGACTGTGTTTTATGTGGGAAAATAATGGAATCCCTATTGCATTTTTAAAAAACGGGGAGTGCTCAGCTCTGACCTCTCCAGAGGCACCAGAGGCAACGCTGACATGAGCAGGGTGCTGGGACATAATGGCCTCTTTGAACAGTCTGCTGAGGAGATACAGACAAACCGCTTCAGGTGGAGGTTTATGGTCTGGACACTTAAGAAAAGTCTAACTGATGTGTCACAGCAACAAAAGGAATCAGTGTTATATAGATAAGTCATACTGGAAAATAATAATCAAATTTGTTTAGAATTGACAGAAAAATGAAATACTTTATCTTGTAAGTACGAGTTACTATCTCATAACTGAGAGAGAAAAAATCTCAAAGTTATAAAATCAGGAACTCATAATTATGAGAATAGCCTCATTATCAATCATCGTCACGTGACACGGTAGCTGTTTTCCATACAAATATGAACCCATTAAGACCATAATCACCATATGTATAACCAGGCACAACGTTTGCAGTTCTGTGTTTTCACCTTTAAGACTCAATAGTTTCAATGACATGCGATACCTCGGTTCTAACTTTTCTAATAATTTCAAGATCCTGATCTTGAAATATTGAGATCTTAACTCGTAAGCACCTCCGCCATGGAGATTCTGTTTCATGTTTGCTTGACTGTCCGTTTGCAGTCTGGCATCAACAATTTTGGAAAAAAGTTTTTAGTTTGTAAATGCAGTGTGCTTCCACAAGAATTACTAAATGTTTTAGCCTATTAAGGCTAAATGAAGAAGAAGCAGAGTTATAACAGGCGACGTCAGAAAGAGCACTTGGCCTGGTCTGTTGTCACACAAACAGGAGATAACCTGTACTCTGCAGCCGAGGAGGCCGGTAGAGGACAATCACAATGTGTGTACTTTAAGATAAGATAAAATAATCCTTTATTAGTCTCACAGTGGGAAAATTTACAGAGTTACAGCAGCAAAGAGCAAGATATAATAATGAATGCGAAAGATAAAAAAATGTAGAGTAGGACAAACTGAATAGAGTAATCAGGAAACACTGAACAGTCTATTGCATATAGGAATACTGATATTGTGCAAGTAAGTAAGAAATATGCAGAGAGAAGGCCAAAAAAGATCTGACACAGTTAAAATGTTTGTATTTCAACACCTCAACCTCCAAACCATTTTAAGTTACTGTGTTATTACACAGTTAAAGGAGTCCGTGTCGCGAGGTCCACAGAAGTTTGAAGAATTCTTGTTTTTTTCCTTTCAATGACGCCAAAAAAAAAATATCAAGCACTACAGCTGTAATTAGTCCACTACAATCACGTTTCGTTCAGTCATGCGAAAGGTCTTGGTCGCATTCGCAGAGCAAGTTTTGCAAGCATGTAGTGTAAACAAAATCCTCGGAAAGTCAAGGAGCATGTGATTGCCAAGGGACAGAGTGTTTGGATTGCCGGACGCAGCAAATGTTGGTGTAATAACAAACAGTATGTGTTTATGGCTTACAGACATGATCTGGCTGTGAGCGACTTGATCTCTTCACGCCGAGAAATATATAAAAAATGCTTTCAAAGACAATCCATCTGTTTTCTCCTCTGTTTATCCTTTCAGAAGGTTTTTTTTTTTTTCTCTCACCCTGTTTGCAACCCTGTAAAAAAAAAAAGGGACAGATAACTTAAGACTTGGCAGAGTGTCAGAATGAAGCTCTTAAAAACAATTTCCCAAATTAGAAGGAATGTTGGCTGAACTTGGGCAAACTATTTCAAAGGCAAAAATCTAAAAGAAAGGAAACAACTAGCTGCAGAAGAAGAAGAAACCCTGGCAAACCTTTAAAGACGTTACGATTCTTCACAGAGGTGTGTGCCAATCATGTGAGATTTTAGACTTTAAATACAAGGACTGCTGTGTGCAAACACTCAGCCGATCACATGTTTATGTTTACATTTAGGTTAGAGGTGGTTGTGTTGACTTATATACAAGACATGTGTCACATGGCTGATGGGAAAAGGTGCAGTCTCCACCCTGACCCTGAACAAGATACAGTCAATAGTTTAGAAAGACGAGGGAAGGGAAAATGCATGGTTAAGGAGTATAAACCCTCCTTAACTGCACCACCTGTAAGAGTAGAAATCTGTAAAACGATCATAAAGGTAGAAGTGGAGGTGTGTGTGTGTGTGTGTGTGTGTGTGTGTGTGTGTGTGTACTGCTCATCTACTGTGTCTATATTCACACCAGACATTTTCTGAGCTTTTTCTGAAAGGTTCCCTTTTTAGAGATACGTGGTTCTCACAGGACGACGACGCTACAAAAATGCTGATTTTTCAGAACATGATGTAGATTAAACTACACAACAGTACACAAAGCAGTGGTGGAATTTAAATAACCGCATGTATTCAAGTACTGTACTTAAATACAACTTTGAGATTCTTTACTACATGCACTATTCATATTATAAAAATAGAATAAAAACAGAATAAAAATCAACTAAAAAATAAATGTATAATTATAGATTGAGCTACTAAGCTATGAAGTTAAAGGAGCGTTCCAGTCATGGGGATTATTCTGAAATCTGCCGTTCAGCGCTTGAACTTTTTCTACTTCAAGTATATTTTGATGCTGATATTTTGTACTAAAGTAAGGTTTTGAATGAAGGTACTTGTGAAAGAGTATTTTTACACCATGGTATTGATATTTTACTCAAGTAAAAGTGAAAGTATTTCCTCCACGACTGATATAAAGTAGTTCAAATGAGCTCAACTTTGAAAATCTAGAGCAAAGTAAATTCTACATAGACATGAATGCAGCAGTAAAATGATCATCATATATATATTTACTGCACAATGAACCCTTTTACTTTTTGTACTTTGAGTACATTTTGCTGGTAATACGAGTACCTGTATGCTTGCTTACTTTATTTAGTTGTAGTGGAGTATTTTCAGAGTGCTGTTTTAACTTAAGTAAAGCATCTGAATACTTCTTATACCACTGGGAACGGCATGTTGTCTGTATCACAGTGACAGCCGGTGTTCAGATTTGTAAGTCTGCATGTGGGTTTTTGCACGTTAGCGCACAGTGGCAGAAAAATAAGAGCGTGAATGGGGTCTCCCTCGTCGAAAATGTCAGGATTTCCTGAACAGTCTGACCTTCGTTGGCCTGACACAGAGGCTGAGTGGCTGCTGTGATGTAGACTTGAATAAGACATTGTCTTTCATCGCAGAAAGGGTTTTCCACCGGCTTTTCCTTTTTGATACCAGCACCACAATGACACGC
>JAPQRN010000026.1:3045446-3061566 GCA_037367275.1 Coranthus polyacanthus
ATAAGACATTGTCTTTCATCGCAGAAAGGGTTTTCCACCGGCTTTTCCTTTTTGATACCAGCACCACAATGACACGCCAACAAATCTGGGAGTTGTCCTGCCTGTTTTCTTATCGTCAGCGCCTTAAGCCGTTTAAATTTAACAGTGCGATCTATTTACCCGAGTCATTCACAGCCCTGATGGTACGTGCTACACAGCAGACGTGATGCAAGGCCTTTACAGCGCCAGGGGCGTGACGAATAAACGGTACAAAAGTGTGAAATAATCGCCCGCAAATATTTCGCATCAAAACTATTCAAACATTCCATTACAGATTCACACCAGTTCATTCGTCAGAAATAATAATGGATTCAGCATCACGTGGAGCTGTCATATAAATTTTATCTTTATCATTTTGGTGTCCTTTTTCATACAAAACACGGTGCGTGCAAATCAACAGCTTCACCGTTATCATCACATGACGCCCATTCGAGACGACACGATTGGTTGATGCCTTAGACTGGAGACCAAACTGATGACTACTTGTTTAATTTTTATTTTTTTATTTCGTTTTCTTCTTTTCCTTTCCGGAGCTGACAGATGACAATGCATTTTCAGAAAGTTCATCTGTATCTGTGCGAAAAGTTTTGGAAAAAAAAAAATCGACCTTGTTCTGAAAAAAACATAAAACATTGCTTTTTCACCGCATAACGTTCGGTGTCAAAGCACTCAAAGTTAAAAAAAAACAAAACATAATGGTGCATGAATGAACTGAAAAAAAAAACACAAAAAAAACCCAAAGCGCTCACCTCGTCTGTCGAAGAGGAATGGGCAGCGAGATGCAGAGGAACGGGTCAAAGGTGTTGCTCTGTTTCAGACAGTGAGGGCATGTCAGTGAAGATCTGAGGAATAGAAAACACACATTCACATTAGTCTCACAAAACCACCTGTGCTGACCTGACAGTGACTTCCAAATTATCTCAAAGCCCTCCTGATTAGGCTTGGCAGGAGAGGAGATTTAATCTTGTTACACAATTGAACGAGTAGAAAATGAACACGGTGTACCATCCAGAACGCCTTGATCTGATTGTAAGACGGGAAAAGAAGATGAAATGGGTGGAACTGGTGAGAATGAGAGAGATGGGGGTGGAGGTGGGGGTGCGGTAAGTAGTAGAAAAAAGCCCCTGGGGTGATATATCAGTGATCTAAGAAGGGAACCGGCAGAGGAGGTTTCCATCTTGTTGCATCACTCTCACCAGTGCTACTAATGCTACTCGTGAGGAGCCATTAGCGGATCCTGAGCAGTGATAGAGAGACATTTCTCCGGTGATGATGGCTTTCCTTTCTGTGCCTCTAAACAAACAAGACATGGATCACTGAAAGGCAAATGCCCAATACGCGTACAGCGATGATTTCCGATGCCAAGTCTTTTCCATTGTTTCCCGTTTTTCATTCAACAAATCCCTCTTGATTTTACACGAGGAAATAACTTATTCCGGCGAGCTAATTGTCTGAACAATGAGTCACACAGACCGCCGAAGTTAATGAACTGATCGCTGGAAGTGATTCAGAACTTTGTCCTGCAGCTAAATTAAAACTTTTGCTCAATATTTTTTAGGTATTCTGCGCAGCATTTCCTGGATGAGAGTGAATCTTGTGAGATGTTTTCTCAACTACTTTGATTAATAAGGAGCAAAGCCATTCCACGATGTTTGCTCATAACTCTAGATAACAAGACTCAAAAGGCATTCATATGATTTAACTCTCAAAGACCGAGACCCCCGCCTGTGGTTAAACATAGACATTTTTTCTAAAATGTTTAATAACTTCTGAACCACTAATTCTACCCATATGCTTTAAAAAGTCAGGTAGAGTCGAGTTTCTCAGCTTTTCAGTGGTTTCACTATGTCTTATATGTCATTCAGAGGCTCCGTAGTGGATGTGTTTAAACACTTGCATTCTGATTCCTCATACTTGCTTGATTTAAGCCATCAAATGGCTGTAACCTGCTTAGGAAAAGTTAGATGTAATGACAAACATTCATTTGGAAGTCTAAAACATCTACATACATCTTTACAAGTAAGGAAAACCACACTTCCTAAAGGTTCACAGTAAAAAAAAACACTACATTTTTACTGCGGTTTCTTTTTAATGACCCGTACAGTTGTAGGTCAGTGAGGGTTAAACATGAGTGGATGTCGAACAAATTTCCTTAGTCATTTTGATCTAAAACACCCCCTGGACAGGAGTTCTCTGGTTGGTTTTGCTCATCCCTTTAAACCAGATGTTTTCCACACTTGTAGCTTGAAGCAACAATTAATACAATCTGGTTTCTCCAAGACTGTTGGAAACTCAAGAGGTTTAGGAAACAACCTTCTGTTATGAGCTTCATTTCCCTCCAACAGGCAGGAAAAAACACATGAAGTGGAAAAGGGAGAAAAAACATTCTCCTGTATCTGGGTTTTTATAGCTAATGAAAACCAAGACTTAAATTAAAAACTACCAGTGAAAAATAATTTTGTTTAAAAAAAAAAAAAATCTACAATAAACATCAACAACAACTAAAGCTAAGTAGAACCGCAGGCAAAATATGGGATCTTTAATACGCAATGCTTTTGAAAATCATATTTATTGTTATGGATTCTTTCAGCTTCTATAAATCAAGGATTACCTCATAATACCTGACAAACAGTCAGTCAGTCAGTCATTATCTGTAACCGCCTAATCCCCCGGAGGGTCGCGGGGGGGGGGCTGGAGCCGATCCCAGCCGACACTGGGCGAAGGCGGGGTACACCCTGGACATGTCGCCAGTTCATCGCAGGGCTACCTGACAAACAGAATCACTAAAACTAAATAAACTACAACTGGTCAATTCCTGAAAATAATAAAAAAAAACAACCTAAAACTACATATGCACATGTAAAATTAACCTTAAAAAAAGGCCCTAAATTCATTAAATAAATGTTAATATTCCACTAGAACCGGAAACTTGTAACTGAATAATATTATAACAAAAATAAAACTACTATGAATTAAAAGCTTTTGGGGAAAAAATTTTTTATGTCATTGATCCACCAGGCGCAGCACAGCCATCACCCTGATTTAGCTTTTCATTTCATTTCTTTTATTATCAGCATGACATACATAAATCTGAAACTATGTGAGGTGAAATAACTTTTCATCCGTGACAGGTTTGATTCACTACTTCTACCCTAAACTGTGTGGAAAGCTCCATGCTGCACATAAATGGATAACAGACTTAGTGCGGAGTGTAACTCAGCAGCAATAAACTACATAAAAGTACATACAGGGTTATGTGAGAACTCTAGAGACGTCACTGTCACATAAAGGATAATATATATATTTTCTACATCATGTAGCGACTAAAAATACAACGTGGTTCACATTTAATGGCAAACTTCCCCATGAGCCATGACTAAAAATACTCATCCTCCGCTTCCAAATGCTCACATCTTTTATATTAGATCTGTAAGCAACACTCCCCAAAATCAATGTGTGAAGAACTTTACAGCAAATCCAGAGCATGCCGCCATGGGAAATTAAGCCATAGATGAACTGTTCAAATGTGTTTCCCTATAGGAAGGCACCTGACAGACCCAGTGGGGGAAGGGAGGGGGATGAATAAAGCGCTATTCAAGCAAGCCCAGCTGACACTGGCTCTTAGTAGATCTCTCCCTCTTGGCAGAGTAGAATGGCTGCCCTACGGATGTCTTATTCTCGCCAGGAAACAGCGAGGGTAACTGCACTCCATGCATACAAATCACACTCAAGCTCCACTAAAACATAGATGTGCCTCGCGCTGCTATAAAACACTTAAAAAGGCTAAAGGAGAAGAGGTGATATTCTGGTGAGGCTCTAATGGAGAAAGCGTGCAAAGGTTGAGAGGTATGTATCCTCTGTCTGGGATGCAGCCATGCTGAAGGGATTCGGAGCTGCAACACAGTGACCGAGCTCTGAGAGCAGCTACCCTAGACATTTTCCACCGTAACGAACCTCCCTGATATATTTATCTAATTGACTGTCTGTCTAAAGAGAAGCAATTTAAAAACAACAAGTCTCAACAGGTCAGCAGCCAATTCTTGGCTGGAAAGAACGGGAAAGGCACAAACCTTTGTTAACTAACTGAACTAGAGCTGGGCGAGCTCACCATCTTACATCGTGGATCATTTTAAATGGTCTGAGTACCATTTAGCGTGAATGTTTCTAGGTTTAGTCTGTTGAAAAAAAGTTGATTTAAGTCTGTTTATAGTGATTCTTTAGAGCAAGCGTTCCATCCACTTTAACCCTCAGGAGTTTGGGTAACGTGTTGTCAGCTGCTGGTCTGTCTCCTCAACTCCAGCGTCCAGACAGTGTGATTTATGCAGATGTTTTACACAAGCAACAGCACAAAACAACATTAGAATGTAAAGACATGTTTGGCTCATTTAAAACTTTGATGGGACCAATTTGCATATACAGTAAGGACAATGAATGTGGACTGGTGTTAACTTACAATGAGCAGATTTCTGATGGGTTACTTCTAGCTGTTGACAACATATTGCAATAATATTGGTCCAAAATGACCGCCATATTTTGGCTAGATCGTACAAATTGCAATGAATTCAACCTATCGACAAAAAGCAGAGCCAGGCTGCCGGGCTTGGAAACTCCAAAGTACCAAATCCTGCTTTTTAAATTAGGGGTCGACTGATATTTTTTTATTTTCAGGGCCAATACCAATTCACGTACTTTTCCACCGAGGCAGGTTTGGAGCTGGCGCCTAATCTCGAACCAGTTTATGTTGACAGAGGAACCAGCTCCCGGACAGAAAAACTGGCACCAACACTTTGCTCGTCTATTACCGACAACCACTTACATCGGGGGCAGGATTATCGTGACCAACAAAATCAACTAAAACTTTGTGACTGCTGTTTGGGGAAAAAAAGAAATCAGAGCTATAGTAGTATCTAATCTAACTAGTCCAAAAACAACAAACAACAAATCACAGCTTCAGCATGGACATGGTGTCAAATTTCAAAGTATAACTCCAACCCAAAATGCCTTCAAGGTGAAATAAAAGTATTTATTGTCCTTTCACACTGAAATAGTCTCAGCAGGTCAGCAGCCAATTCTTCACACTAAACCTGGCAGGAAGGGCTGTTGAAAGGCAGTTTATTCACCTCACGGACGCATAAAGCTTAATGCGAGCCTCACTCTGAACTAATTGAAACGTCGGATGTTAAAACAGAGTCAAATTACTGGGCCCGTAAACTGCAAAGTACCGAATCCTGCTCTTTACAAATAACGAATCATAATCAAGTCAACGATCAAAACAAAAATGACAAAGCCTGCCTGCTTCAGACAGAAGAAGTGAGGGTCTTTCAGATAAAGTGGCATTGTGTGGAGCCGAGAGCCGCGCTCCCACTGAAACTGCACCGCGTTTGTAATCTGAAACGCTCGGCTGCCCGTCACTTGGCTTCACTGTAATGAACAATGCTTGACAGACAGACATTTTCTTGCAGTTTCCACCGACGGCGACCAGGGATTCTCCCACATATACATAAAGATCACAGTCTTTGATCTATCTTTAGATTTTTTTCTAACTTGATCAGAGGGAAAAAGAGCAGCAGATTCATAAGGAGCCAAACAGAATTAATGTTTGCAAATCGATGACAAAATTAAATTAGATTGGCAGAATCAGAGGTAGAAACTGTCTTTTATACTGTACTGAAAATAACCCAAAAAAAGCTTTGACTTTGCATGTGTTGACAGACAGCATAAATTAAGATGAAATCAGTTTTGGCTTGGCTCCCTTTGACAGTGATTTAACGTGTTTGAACACGTATAATGGTCGGGATGATGGCCCAGTGACAAACCAGGCTATTAAAAGAGCAATTCTCCGGTCTGTCAGCTCTGGATGTTGTATCACATTTGACACTGCATGGCGAAGTGTTACACAGGCAGTGATGTGTCCTTAAGACTCAGTTCCTTCAGGAGAAAAGACGGGGGACAGGAGTCAAGAAGTATTTTCTCAGTAGTCCAATTTATCTGCATTTAAAATGTCCTAGGAGTGGGACGGCTGGTGTCGGCAACTTTTTGTGCATTGTTAAAATACACTCAGACTGTACACTTACTGTATGTGTTAAAGTTCCTTTAAAAAGTTTGTGCTTCACCAGCCCAGTCATGTATATATTCCCTCTGTACCATCTCACCCACACTCTCTGGCTAGCGCTGTATTTGAGTGGGTGAGAGGAACAAATTTTGCCTGCCAGGCTGCTAAGACTGCTGCTTCCTGTCTAGACACACCCAAGATGTCACAGCTGAAACATTTGACAGTGAGGCTAGTAATTAAGAGATGCACTATGACAGATGTATTACTGGCAGTCACACGGAGCTGCCAGTTTTCCTAGGAATTTGCAGATGGAGGAAGGTACTGACAAACAAGATATTAGCAGTACAGTGCGGAGTACTGCGTTGAAAACTATTTTACGCGTAAACATAAATCAGACCTCGGCGAAGACCGTAAGACCTCTAAGTTTGGTCAATAGATGGGTTTTCTATGAGTAAATGTAGGTTGTATGAGTCAGACAGAAGGCCTATTTAACAGGAGGATGGAGCCAACAGGGGGGCGTTGCATTTTAAAAATGACAGCGTAAAAGTTATACAGGTAAAAAAGAGCGAGAGCTATAAAGAATACTGTATCTGCATCGAATAAGGAATTGAATAACGAAGCGAGTTCAGTCCAGGGTTTTTGTAGTGAATGAAGACTAAGACTAAAACTAAAACAAGCAGTGGAAATAATTGCGTTGGAAGCCATTAAAATAAAAACAGTTTTCAAAAAAAACTCTAAAAGTAAAATAAAACCTACAATGAACGATTCAACAAGAACCAAAATGAAGCTTTGTTTTTTCATTCCACCCCTAATGTTAATGGTTCATAGTGAACAAGAATAAAATGGATTTGCACAATATGGGACTTTTATTAAACAATGGTTTTGTAAATCATATTTAATGTTGTGTATTCTTTCATTTGACCTTTTTACGCTTCTATAAATCTAGAAAAACTAGAATAGAAAAATGAGTTCCTAAAACTAACTAAAACCATATTGAAATACAAAATAATCTGAAAGACTAACTCAAAAATAAAAACCGATTAAAATTTCTAAACTATAATAACTATAACCAAAATCTTTTCAGTCCAAGTGAAAGTTTGTGCCAAATATTAAGACATTTTGTCAATCCGTTCCTGAGACATTGTGCTTTAAATATAATGAGGACCGATCAACAGAGTAGAGGGTGTAGAGACGACGTGGATGCTTCCAAAAAGGAAATATCTCTGTGAATCAAAATACAGCAGAGATATTCACAAGACAACAGAAGTTCTCACTTGTTTAAGCGAGCACAAAAGGTAGAAATTCCAAATAAGTACTTGTTTCATTACATTTAAATAACAGATAATGGTCTTCAGTGACAAAAGACTATCTTAAACATTTCTCCACAGTGTGAAATAATAGCCACATGTAGTGTAAGATAAGGACGTCTGTCCGTCTCACTGGAAGATGTGAGTGCGTTATGTTCAGAAAGGAAACTCACTTGTACTGTGCCTGGAAATGCTCCTGAACAAAGCTGTGCTGGACTCTGGGCTGCTGGGACTGGGACGGGTCAGGAGGCAGCACCTCTTCAGCTCCACCTGGGCCCTGCAGGACAGAAGAGACCGCACACTGACTCACTGTCATCGTACATCGCACGCGTTTACTGTACATAGTACAGGCAGTCTAGAAATAAGTCAGTCAGTCTGTGGAATTCGGCTTTTGCGCATCCTTGTTTTTTCAGTAGTCAAAAGTGGTGGAAAACACTGACCTAAACACAACCCCCTGGGAAGCCTTCTTTCATCTACTTACCTACAACAGGGTGGAAGCTGGCCTTGGATGAAGATAAAAGAAAAGGGAAATAGATAAAGAAGAAAAAGAAAAGAAAATGAACTGATCTGTTAAAAACTCTGCAAGGTCACATAACCAATGTATGGCAAACAACTGACTGAGTGACTTTCTAAATAACAGAGAAAAGACAATACATTCTCTCAAAAGGCATTAATGTAAAGTAGGTGTAGGTTACAGATTACTAGTTACGCCGTTACAAATAAATAACAGGACTGTGCAGTATATCATTTCAGCATTGTCACTGCAATGTGTGCATGTGCAAAAGACACATTATGGTGACAGGCAATGTCTAGTAATTCAAATCAACTCAACCACAAGGTGAAAATGAGAAAAAATGGAAATGGAAGACTTGGCTGCAAAAAAAGAGGAGAGTCATCTGCTTTTGTGTGTAGTTTCCAGTAGTTTTTCACATTGCAATACGGTGAAGTATACTTCGTCAAAGTAATGAAATTGACAACATTTTTATTACTTTTCTAACGGATGTGGAACTTCAAACCAAGAGAATCGATCAAAAACAACACTCACAGTTTGAGCACACGCTGCCAAATCAAAGAGTCCGGTCTAGATGTAGACACACCTCCTTGTGTCCGAGCCTTGATTGTGCCGCGCTCGGTCTAACCCTGACCACAACCCACCCACCTGCACGGCTAAATGATGCAGAACCTCAGCCTGAACGTTAAAGTCTACATAAGCTTTTTTAACAGAACCCCTTTGTAATCGCCTACGTTCTGATTAGTAACTGTATCTTAAAAGGTGTGTAAGATTAAGGGGGATTTAGGAGGATCTAATTGCAGAAATGGAATATAATTCTAATCATAATCATAATTATGTTTTCATTAGTGTATAACGACGTGGCAGTAACAAATTGTGTTTTCACTACCTGCGAATGAGCCGTTTATATCTACCATATCACCATGTTTCTACAGCAGTTCTTCTTTTTCTTCTCCTTTTTTTCCTCTTTTATGACGTCCAGCATTAAGGTGCATTACCATCACCTACTATGTTCGAGTGTGGACCAGAGTTACAGTATTATCCCCTTAACTAGAAAGAGACAAAACAGACAAAACAAACACTGGCTCTAATGAGGGCCTTTAGAGTTTTTAATGGCCAGTGTAGGACCGGGTGAGATTTCTCCACTAAATATCACACACTGAACCTTTAATGTCATATTTTTGCAGAGCACAGCTGCACAAATGACCTGAGCCATCTACGCATATCTTATTCTCGGACGCAAGAAGAGAGGCAGAATGGTTTAAAAGACGCACACTGTTGTAAAGTAGCTTCTCGCTGAACTAATGGGACCAAAGCGTAAAAGGGCTTTGAGTTAAAATAAGCTGTCATTTCACTGTTTGGATACTTCTGTTCAGTGTCAGCTCCATTTCACACCCTTCAGCCGATGAAATGTCTTGAAAACATTCTTTCATTTAACAAGTGGTTCTGCTTAAAAAGGGCAGCGCGTTAGCATTCCTCTGCTCGCACATTATCAGCTCCAGTGTAGCCGGTGTAAAAGTCAGGTACTTGAGAATGCATTAAGTCATCATATCATTACAGCTGCGCTTTTAACAGCGCGCTGGCCGGGCCAAGCGGAACTGCACTCCCTGAGGCTTCACTGTTGACACATGCTCCCTCTCTGTTTACTATTCCTCCGGTTTCTAGCTCGGCTCCTGGTCCCATACAGGCCGCCACTGTTCCCAGGCTGGCAGCTCGACCATGACCTCTGCGCACAAATAGAGCTGAAAGGAGGTTCAGGTTTTCTAAAGGGGAGAGAAAAGTGGAGGGCGTGTGCGCGCGTCTGAGAAATCAGTACGAGACAGAGACAGACAGTGAGGCAGGAGAGTCCGGCACAGTTCACTACCGCTTCAAACCCTGAGCCTATTCTTCTAAGAGCATTTGAGTTTTGCAAAGACTAAGCACAAGACTGAAACCTGACCTTCCTGCTGCATTGTGCTTCAACAGGCACAAACAAAGGCAAACCTCTACCTGCTTTCTCAGCCTTTCCTCTTTGCATGTTCTCTAATTCCCCCCTTCGTGAAACTTCAGGAATGCCGACACAGCTGATCATGTTCATTGTTCAGGTAAAGCACGCACTGTGAGGTTATGTTACAAATTTGGAGAGACTGCAAGCCTGAATGCCCCTCGCATTTTTTCCCTTCGCGTAACCGACAATGGATTCCAGAGCTATCTTTCTGTGGTGATAACAAGGCAACATTTCAGACCGCAGAGTGCAGACACAGTGGTTCTTATCGCTTCTCAGAAATCCCTGTCCAGAGCTGCCCTGTCAGTAGACTGCAAGGTGTCAGCTGTGTGTTAACAGTAGCTGGTGATGATGCAGACGTTTAGGCCCAGTGAGAAAGTGGGACAGGTTACGCGGCCTCTGACACGTGGTTCGGATAACACCTCAGTTATCGACAGCGATCAGAACCCTTCCTGTTGAGTAAACTGCGACTGCCGCAGGTCGGAAAAAAAATTGTTGTACAGGTTGGTAAGCGACTCCCAACAGAACCGGGGCCCGTCCTCAAGAGGTGCCATGCGCCGGCCTGGAATTGAGATGCTATCTTTGAAATTGGTTGTCAGGAAAAACATGTCAACTTCAAACTGGTGTAATGCAACTAAACAGAAAGGCCACAGAGGGAAAAAATGATCAGATAATCTATTTTTAGAGACAGGTCTGAGCAAAAGATGGCTATTACCACAAGATTTCATGTTCTACACATCCACTACAGTATTCCTCTGTTTCTAGAAGGAAATAAATACTTATCTGGATGTAAACAGATTACACACAGACATAAAATTGAAGGCAGTTTGTATAAACAATTTCAAATTGTGGCTTCCCATTTCCCTAATTAACATAATAACAATTCTAATCTATCAAAACAATGACTCTTGAATAAAGTGAAGAATGAGAAAATAAACAAACCTTCCCTGCAGCACAGATAAAACCAATTAAATCCAAACATGAGAGTATGCCAAATACTCATAAACGTATTGCAGACATCAAAGGCCAGCTATAAAGAGAAACACACTGCTATAATAATCATTTTTACAACTAGATCTTAGTACATTAAATAGTGCTGAGCAGTGACAGACGTGATGTTAATGGCTGAGCAGTGCAAACAAAATCGATATGGTTAAATACATCTATAGGCAGTTGTACCAGGAAAGGTAACATGGGAGAAATGTAAACAAAAAACGTGCAGCTATCTACATTCAAGATATGTCGAGCCAGAGAATTGTCTGCCTCTGCTAAATCCACGAGCCTCGACGCCCCATGAAAGAGCCATGTGCCAGAGCAAAGAGAAAATTAAAACTTAAATCCCTCACCCTGGCACCTAACGTGCTGTAATT
The DNA here is from genome assembly GCA_037367275.1 of Coranthus polyacanthus. Lineage (NCBI taxonomy): Eukaryota > Metazoa > Chordata > Actinopteri > Kurtiformes > Apogonidae > Coranthus > Coranthus polyacanthus. Next base: position 3,056,710 of record JAPQRN010000026.1, read on the forward strand.
GATTTCTGGGATTTAGATAAATGGCAAAGATACAGCATGCACCCGAGTGTTGGGCTGGTGCCTGGCCGCTGCCTCAGCACTGTCAGCAGGAGGCCAGAGTTCACTGACGGTAAGAGGCAGAGAGAGAGACAGGGCCAGACATTCAGACATGAGAAGCATATTGTTGTGCAGCTGGCAGCTGAAAATCAGACAGCTGCCTGAAAACGGTGAATATTAAAACAAGAGACCAGCTGAAATGAGTGTATTACGATGAGGATACCATTGAGAAATGTCTTTCCATAGCATTAGACACGCTTGTTATCGTGCGTATCATCGTACTTCCCCTTTAAATGTTTCATCTTTCGCGTGAATTATTGCCAAACAGAGGCGGGAATCACAGAGTAACTCATGGTACGATACTGTCACGACAATCACGTACATGTACAACATACTGCCTGTGTAAGAGAAAAATACCCCAGGAGTTGCAAAAAGAAGGAATGATGTATTCATTCACTGCATTGTGGTGTCAGGTTCACAGAATTTGACAAGAAGTGGCGACTCTGATTGGCAGGATTGTCAAATTACCCTAACCCTTACCCCAATTGTGTTTAGAGCACCTGCATGTTTTACAAAAATAAATACTGATATTTGGCACCAGCACAATATTGTGTATATTGTATATATCGCACGCAGAGGTGAGAAGTAGAGTTTTACTTTTATTTTCTACATTTAAAGACAAAAATCTAATCCGCACTTCTTCAAAACGGGCTTGTTATTTTAGTTGCAATGCATTTGAGGGGATTTATTGATTATTTTTATTGTGTATTATTGTGCACCCTCCTAACATCAAGACACATTTCAACAGACAAATGCAACAAGATGAAAGCAATGTTGCTGACAATGGAAACTGATTTGCACACTGGAGCGAAGTTAATTTTCGCTATTGTTATTATTTGAAGCTAGAATGGTTTAATGGTCTTCAAGTACATTTCAGAGCCTGTATTTTTACTTGACTAAAGAACTTGTATCAGTATTTATACTTTCACACAACTACTTACTTCTATCGGAGTAAATAACGCGTGTGCTTTGCCACCTCTGCAGTATATTCCTGTATCAATATTTTGTCTCACCCCTTAAAAAAAATATATCTGCTTCTTTTTTTTTTTTATTATTACGTAAAATAATACATAATACCTGTGTGCGATAGAGGCAATCTGACTAAAGTTTCCAAGTTTCTGGATACTTATTCACACTGACAAACAAATATTGGCCTATGCTAAACATACATAAGCAGTTCTTCCACAACGGTATAATACTGAATAAATTAAAGCTGTGAAAAACAAATGCTCATGCTGCTATCCACCAACAAATAACTACTTTGCTCAGAGGACTTCTTCCACTGTGAGATGTTATTAAAAAGTGATTTGGCAGCCTTGGAAACAGCACAGAATTTACTCATTATCCTTTTCAGCAGTTAAGATGCAAACACAGATGAACAGCTCGCTGCCACGTCTCTGTTCTCGGCCTCTCAATCAAATGCTGCTGACTCCTGGTCATCTGTACTTTTATGAAAGTCTGAAATTGCACAGATTAACAGTGTACTCTGTCCCATCAGCGGGTTTTCAATAATTCACCCAAAAATGTTGCTGCGAGTGATTCCTCTCCGCAAGTAGACCCACTGTAAAGGAACTCAGGCACTTTGACTCCGTTATGGTGAAAATCCAGGAAATGTGGACCCATCCTCACAGACCACCTGTCTCGTCCTGATGGGTTTTGAGGGATTGGGGGGGGGGTACGAGTGTTCTCAGTAATGGCCCTGATGTGAATAATTTAAACAAGCCGTGGAAACACACAGGGATAGACATGTGCTGCTGGTGGAGAAAGCACTATAGTGGAGTGATTGAGAACAAGACGCAACAGCACCCAAACCCCCGTGGTGATCGTAACAGAGAGAGAGAGAGAAAGAGAGAGAGACAGAGGAGGAAACACGAAAAAAAAAGATCAAAGATAAAGGGCGAGTATAGAGACGCTGCATCATGCGCATTGATATAGGAAGATGGTGACAGAGCAAAGGACCCGTAAGAGGTATTCAATGGCTAAGAAAATCAAAGTAGTATACTGACATACAGAGCGCTGATAAATAATGGACACTCCCCTCTCTATAAATAGTCTCAATATTACGGATGCTGGAAGCTTTTCTCTCCGACCCTTCTCCCCATTATTCCCTGTGGGCGCTCGCTCTGGGTGGGGTGCATCTGTATGGACATGCTAAGTGCCAGACATCGGGGCATGGACGCGAACTGACCTCAGGGATTGGAACTAAATGACTGCTGTGTACACACTACGTTAAGGTCGGTCCACTCTTGTTATCTCCTAGAGAGAGGAGGAAGGGCAGACTGGTCCCGGGCAGGTCAGTATACCTGTGCTACCCAGCTGGCCCCTGTAATTTATATAACAGCTGTGATAATTATCATAGACTATAAGAAGTGGATGCAACCACCGTGACTGTCTGGGTCGAAGAGAAGCAGAGAGACACTGCTGTAACGTCGTACAAAACCTTTATTTACTGGAAGGAGGAATGGAAGTGGGATAAAACATTTGTGTTGCTACATTAATAAAGTTTAAACTCTTGTCAGCACAGACTGAGCAGCGGCTCATGTTACTTAGCGGCGACCGGAAAACTTGCTGCTCTTCAAGCTATTCGAGGAACTGCAGGTTTTGGCGCTTCCGCACTGGCTTCATTTTTCAGTTTCAGATATCATGCTGTATATATATATATATAATGTAACAACAGTACATATGTAATGCGTCTATAATTGCCTCATATTCTCACAACGGAAAAGATGTGACTCCTGCATTACACTGGCAACTGCTGTCCCTCGCCACCACGGTGATTCCCTTTGAGCTAGCATCCGCTCTGATGAAATGTCTTTGAGCAAAACATCAAATTTCCCTCTGGCTCCCTTCATTCTGATCCGCGCTCTGACCTCGGTGTGCCAAGGCACAAACAACGTAATGAATTTCTCCAAAAGTGATCAATAGAGTGTCACAAAGTCAAGTTTGTTTACGGTGGAAAGCGGAGTTGCCAAGCACTTTAGGCTGCTTTGGAATCACTTAAAAATCTCCCTTGAAATGTTTCCAAGACGTTAGAGCAGCCTCAGTCAAACTAGGTATGTGAGGTGGCGGTTTAATTTTGGTGCATCTTTCATTTACTAATTTCGCATGTAGTCACTGAAGTCAAAAGTAAAAAAAAAAACAACAACAAACTTTAAGTATGACTCCTAATACTTTCTGCTTTATGCCGTAGCAGTGGCATCCTGTTTCTTGGTAAGATTCACTGCTAGTGAGACAAACCTGATGACAGGAAACCCTCAAAATGAATTTATCATTTTGCTGTAAATGAAAGGGAAGTGAATGAGAAAGGGAAAAAAAATGCGTGAGACAGACATGGTGACAGCAACTCAGACAAGAGGAAACCAAAATGAGAAGCTGGTAAGAGAGAGGACGTATACTTATGGCCTAAAAAGTCTCACAACCCTGTCAGCACACTGTGTGGCAGTGCAGCGCAGTTTAACAGACGCAGTGAGAACGTGTATGACAGCTCAGCGAGTACAGCGATGAGTCATGTTTTAAAAAGGAGGACGTGGCCTGAGTGTCGTGCGTGATTGTGAGGATGGGAAAACAGATAAGGGGTCGTTTTAGCGTGACTTGACCAAAAGCCCTTCACTAACCCTCCAGATAATCTGACCTAAGAGTGAGTCACTATTACAGGACAAGTGGTGACTAAGGCTGCAAAAGCAAAGAGTTTGACTTCGGGAAAGTAATACAATGATGTCATACAGAGAACAATACGACGTGTCTCATCCGCTTTTACGAACTCGTTTGTCTTTCCACTTTATTTTTTTAAACATGTTCAATGGACAGTTACTCAGAATGACCCAGGTTTTACATGCCCTGCCACCGTTTATTACTACAAACCAAAAAAACATGGACAGAAGACTGAGCGCCTGTCTGGATTAAAATGGCGTGTGGAGTAGACCGGCCACATGTTCACATTTCACCAGCTGTGATGATAGTGTGGATGAAGGGCATTTTCACACCTAAAAGGCTAAACAAAGGTTCATGGTTTTCTTAATTTGTCTATATTTGGTCTGGTTAGTTCTGCTACCACACTGCACAATTTTGAGAGCGGACTGAAAAACTTTGCACGAGCAACTTACGTCCTGCCATCATCATGTCCGCCTGCAGCGTCTCCCTGTACTGGACATTGATTGGTTTATAGATGGCCGTGCGTAGGACGTCTGCTTTTTGTTAATTTGTCTCATTTTTAACTTGCCTCATCATCTGTTTTTCTTCTTCTTTTATCTATTGGTGATGCCAGCCTCGCATAACTTCCTGTAATTGGTCCAAAAGTCCTAACCATCCAAAACCTTTTCACACTGTAAATGAACCAAACCATGTTTCGGTTTGATCTGGACCGAGACCACCGCTTTTGGTTGGACCAAAGACCGGCGATTTCGTCTGCACCATGGTCCAGGGGTGGTTTCACACCTGTACCTTTGGTTGGGATGAAACGGAAAAGTCTCAAAGTCTGGACCAGGTAGATTTTTACAAATATGTAAAAATCTGCATTTTATAGTTGAAAACAGTTCAACTTGCCACTAAAATATTAAAATATATTTGAGCCTCAAGCAGAGTCGAACATTTAATATGACTCTACATTATGAAACTTGTGTAAATCATCAATGTAAGTTATCAATGCTAAGGCCTCTGATCAGAGGTGTTCAGTCCACCTGTCCTTCAGTCAGTCTCCGCCAAATGTCATTTATTTTCAACGGGTCGAACTGAAGCCGTTATATCGCTCTGTTCTGAACCACC
>JAPQRN010000026.1:3074524-3089003 GCA_037367275.1 Coranthus polyacanthus
CAAGTTGTTATACTGCAGCATTTTTAAATAGTTAAATACTATAATAAATGAATGAATGAATGAATGAATGAATGAATAATATTATATAATATCCAATGTGCATAGATTTTGGCTGGTAAAAACATTTGCTTGGCCAGTTGATTTTTTTCTTCTGGCAGTCAGTCACGGCCAATAATCCAATAAGTATCAGCTCAGTCACTGTTTTAGAGCCAGTACTGAAAAAACACTCAAAAACAAAGTAAACAATACCTAACCCTAGATGAGACTCATCCAAGTGCTGCTCGTCTGTACGGTAAAGCCCAGGTAAAAAGCCTCACATGCTTTTTCCAGTTGTTGTGATAATGACAAACCAAGTGCAGGTCAGCCTCTTGCTACTCGTGTTTTTGGAGTCTGGCAGTTTCCGCAGCACTCTTTGTGCCATGTAGAATCAAACAAAGTAATTCCTCTCACTGTTTCCCCATTGACTGTCACTACTCCTTACTGTTCTCCCTTACCCACTGCCACGCTACTTCACAGAACTTCAAAGAAGTCTCACCTCTTCTTCTCTGTACTAGGGTTGCACAACAAGTGTCTCTTTCTTCCTCCGACTCACAAAGAGCCACATTCATAAAGCCAGGAGAAAAGGAGAGGGAGCGCCTCACACTTGCACTGTGTTTCCTAAGCGATAAACAATCAACAAACCAAAATGTACGGCGCATGAGTCAAAGTCATGGCGGGAGTCTACAGTAAATGTTAGAATGTGTTGTACTACATCTCTGCTTGTGTATGTGCAGGACCGTGAACCGCCACCCTCCATTACAAAAACACACAATCCCTCGGCTCCGACTATAAACCGGTCTGACACTCAGTGGTTACACAGACAGCCCGAGGGGATTGCGGATGGAGAGAGGGGGCGTGGGGCTTTCCCTGCTACACGCTTCTCTTTTGGACTCGCTAAGCGGTAACTAAAAAACACATGCTTAAAAACAATTAGCAAAGAGTCCGGAATTAGTAGCGGAGGACGACAAAACCTGCCGATTCCTTGGCTGTGAGAGGGAACGTGCGTGGACTAGTAAACGGGGCTGTCGCCTCCCATCAGCCCCGCTGTGACCCTGGATGACTCTGTGAGGCTGCCAGCGTCACCGCAGCTCCAGCAGGGTGGCAGCGGAGAGGATTAACACCGAGGTGGCCCGACAAACAAACAAGTAAACAAACCATTTCAGACCAGAAATGAGGCTGAATGACTCGGTAAAGTTTTAGACATGAGGAGAGGATGTTAACATGATGATGAGACGTTTCCTGACCAATGTTATTATCAGTCATGAAAACAAATGAAATAACCAACCAAAAAAAACGAGGCTGTGCAAAAAAAGACAACTATTTGAACTATCTGAAACTGTATAGTGTTTACAAAAATAACAAAAATAAAGTAAAATTATACAAAAGATGTCTTTAGTTTTTGTCTTTTGGCAATTTATTCCATACTTAAGTAGGGCTGGCTAATATGGACAATTATATGACAAGATATTTGGGCAAAATGGCGATATACAATATTTTGTATTTTCAGTTGTAAACCAAAACCCTATAAGATGTCACAAAACATAAAACATATACATATTTATATAGCCTATTGTATATAAATATGGACAAATAATTATGGGCATATGGATAAGTACAGACATACAATATGTGAGAGAAACCGATTTCAGTAACATTGCAGCAATTAGATTGCAGGTTAAAACATAATGTAAAGTACACAACACATGAGCAAAAATATATGAAAGTTGAATGAAAATGTTGCGGACAACACTGACATCAAAATGTGATGAAGTAAAAGAAGAAAACAGACATATAATGAGCAGTCTCTGGCATGTTCTCGCTGTTTAAACTACGAAGTTACGAACAAGCTGGTTGGACAGAACGAGCCGTGTTTGTGGTGAACTGCATGGTGAAAAGAGGAGACGTGTATAACAAGTACACTTAGGTTTTCATTAACTAAATATTGTACGCAAAACATTTCTCGAGTCCTTTGCCAGATTTTTGCCTCACATTTGCACACAACACACACACCCTGATAGCTTTCTTATGACAAATGTTGATGTTTGTTTCTTACTTTGCCACAGTGGTCCAAAAATGATTTCCAAAGCTGTAGATGATGATGTGTGAGTGTGACTAAGACCTTTTGTTTCAGCTGCCCTTCCCCTGCCCTCAGTGAGGCCCTCTCTGCCCTTCACAAAGCCCCTTTGTGAGTGGAGCACTGATAGTGGACCGCATACCACAGTTTTACTGTACAATCTGACGGAGGTACAGTAGATACAGAGCTCTGAAGGGACGAAGCAGAGAAGAAGGCGAGGAGGACACCATGATTCATGGGGAGACAGAATTAATGGAATGGTTTCCCCTCCTCTTCCTGATACCGAGCAGCAGCCTATCTGACCACATGTTTCCTTACTGATAAAACTGAAATCCATGACAACCTTGGTGTCTGTGAAGAGCCCACACTGGCTGATGGCAGAAGGCCTGGACAAACATAAGAGACAACTGTCACAAGAGATTTTCTGCTCTGGCCAGAGGCCACAGTGCTTCTCTGCTCTCTCTCAATATGTATTCATATGCAGCATCTTATATTACAGCACCATATTCTTTTACAAAGATCCCTAATTTAACATGTCATAGTCCCATAAAATAGGGCAGATTAATACAGACATACTGTAATACTGCAGCTGCATTATTCACACAATGCTGCACCTCCAGTGACAGAGATCCAGCTCATTCCAGGCATTTGCTGACTGAGTACAATATGTTACACCAGTCTACTTATGACTGATAAAACATTACCCAAACATTGCATTCTTTGTAAAGTTGCAACACAAGGACTGGGTTTCAGCAACAAAGACAAATTTAATCTAAGGTTAGCTCTAATCAAAGTGTACGTGAAGTTTGTTTTGGAGTCTGTGTTGTGCTGGGAGCCGGACGTCTGTTGCTACTGAGCGCGTTATAAAGCTAACAGTATCTGGTGTTGCACAATGTTGCAGCAGTAGACGAGCAGAAGACGACCACTGAAGAACTCGAGAGAGAGCGTTAGGTTTTTCGTGGAAAATTGCATTCGAAACTTCGACATAGAACTCTATGGAAGCGTAATGCTGTCAGGTCGGAAAAAGAAAAACGGATCAGTATAACGACAGAGATTTCATGTCATAAAAAAGATATTTTCGCGGTATTACAACATACAAACTTATCACGTTATAACTTGTGTTGTTATATCCACGTTTAAATTTCATGATTTCAAAATTGAAGCTAGTTTTACAGTTTGGTACAACATCATTTGAAGCTAAACCAGGCTTTACTCTGGTTTAAAAATGAATCCTTGTTGGTGCAACCCATACAGAGTTCAAACCGCTTGCTTGTTTTCTGACAGTAACTTTTGGTTTTTGTTGCCTTAAGTCTCTAAGGATACAATTAAGTTTTTGATTTTGGAAAAGGCATTTAGAAAAAGGGGACCTATTTGAAAGGGCTGGTATGTTGAACTGATTATTCCAGTGCAGCCGTCCAAAAGAGGCCTTTGATATGGACAATTAATGCTGCCATGGATACAGGTTGTTGTCACAGTCTCTGTTAAGTTCACCCCACACAACTTGGCAATTTTACTCTACACAACACTGTGGTTGAAATATCCAACAAAATCCAAAATACCACCAGCCTACGTCCTGCCTTCACAAAACAAAATGTCACAGCTGTGAGTTTGTCTTCCCTCCAACTTGTATTGGCTCGATCGCTGACGGGTCAATCAAACATGTTTGAAAACAGTCACAGAAAACACCGTGTGATTATAAAATGGAGCACCACGGTGGTTCACATCTAGTCACAAGCCCCTTCAGTCCTTCACAACTTCCATCTGTCCCACCCAATTATAGCGCTTTAGAACTGAGGCAGCGTTCATCCATTGCCTGCTCTGTGCTCCTACATCGACCCACTACAGATCTGCAACCCCACCCCGCCTCCAATCCCTCCCGCATTTGCAAAATTGTTTTCTTTGTTCTCACTGCGTTCATTCATTCGAATGTTGTGACTCTCAGGGACCGTCTGTGTCATGTTTGCTCAGATTCTTCCAGAACATCACTCGAGCAGAGTCACAACCAAACACAAATTTACGTCATTCTGCAGTAAATGTTTGAATCTGACATAAGCGCCCTGACTGAAATGTAGTCGGGGAAAGTCCACGTTCTGCATGGAGACTGTGAAAGGAAGAGGTGCGTAGTGCTGAACGCAGAGCGTATAAGAAGGGGATGGAGCCGCCGTGAGGTCACCCATTGGACGGTGGTGTTTTTGAAGATTGAAGTCTTAGCTTTTTGGAGCCAGAAGTGACCATATTTGGAGAAGAGGGTGTCGGCAAAAAATAAGTTTTGTCCGATGAACAGAAGCTCCGACAGTCTGACTGAGGGGAGCGAGCCGTCAATCAAAGCAGACAGCAGACATCAAAGCTGTCTATTAGACCGAATCGTTTACAAAACGAGTACCAGAACACTTATAAGAGGGTCCAAATAAAGTGGATGACACCAGAATGGCTCCTGGGGAAAAAAAACTGACTTGGTATTTCTAAAGAGAAGACTTTTTTTGGAGCAGGAATCTAGCCGACATCTGTGGTATTACACTTTAAGATACTTCCGCCCACAGTCGCTGCCCCTTGGTACTGAATTATGTAAAACAGGTTTTGCCAAAATATCAAAATAATTAATACATGACAAAGTCTAAAAGGCTGCAAAAAACAGTGTTCTGGACTTTCGTGAATCACAATACTAAGATACTCGTTATGTACAACTGAGGAGTCATTTTTTTCTAAGGTTTATGTCCTCCACACCTCAGTGCTCCCACGGAGTGTTAACAAGGCGTGGTGACATTTTTCCTTGGGTGTTGCAGACTCATCATGACAGACCTTATCAACATCTTTCCAGTCCCAGCCTCCTGTAATGTCCTCTGTGAAAACCACGTGTGCTCAAAGACACAGTCCAGACTCCCCGCCCGCCCCCGACCTCGCCTCATCGCTCACACTCAGCCTGAACTAAAGGGCGAATTGTGCTCCCACAGAGATGGAAACTTACTTTTTTTTGTGATAACAAAGTATTCTGTATGAAGATCTGGATAGACGGATAGACCTGAATGCCAACTGAGAAAGACAGATGTCTCGCTGCCTTATTTATTCACCGACATGCTAATGGAAGCACTGAATGTCAGCAGCGGTAGAAGAGAGGAACACAAGCTGTACTTACACCAGCAGTACACCCACAAATTCAACAGTGTTTTTAATATGACCTTGTCTTTTTAATGATATGCTGTGCTGACAGTGCACTCCGAGTCACTGCAAAAACAGAGCTTTTTTCTGTTTGCGGGGGTTGTATGTCAGTCATTCAATTTTCATGAGAAAAAGCTGTATTTTATGTAAAGTGATCTAAGGTATCACCTTGGGAGCGTAAGAGTCCTTGATCTCAAACCCTCGCTGATGAAACAACAGGACAAATGATTGCAATCAGTACCTCTGGAAACAAGGAGCACTGAGAGCAGATTTATTTGCAGTGACTCACCAACAGCAAGTGTAGTGCAGCTCATAAATTATGCCAGTGGTTATCACCCCGATACAACTACAAAAAAGGGGGATGTATATTTCAAAAGTAAAAACAAGCAGGTTTTTAATAATACATGAACGTTCTGCCTTAATAGCTCACAGCAGAGCAGTTCAAAGTTCCATTCAAGGAGTAGCGGGATCCAGCGTGCCTGCAGGCCTACCTTGAGGAGGAGACGTGCAGAGAGAAAATCAAACGCTAAATCGCCACACTTGTACTCTTCTTGTTCACAAGCAGTGCATTAGACACGGGCCAAGGGTGCACATGTGAGATTGCCACACTGGTTTTGGCGGCATGAAAAGTGCACTGCAGAACAAATTCTGCGACTCGGAGTTAACATCCGAAGCTCTGACTGTGATGGCGCTGTCTGTGGAATTATCAAACAACTCTGAACGTTCCTAATTAGTAATGTTGCCATTTGATTAGTTACAGATACAAATCACTGAAATCACTAAGAATAAAAAAAAAAATGCCAGTGTGTTAGTACGTCTTTAATCAGCTTGTGAATATACTATTTAGTGCACGATCAAAGGCAGCATGTAAAGAGACAATGTCTTTTAAAACGTCATACTTACTGAAGACCAGGAAACAGCAGAGCTGATTAAATGCTCTGAACTGAGACACCAAATGGTGCAAAAATTAAAGGTCCAGTGGGTCAAATTTAGAGGGATTTAGGCAGAAATGGAATATAATATTCACAATTCTGTTTCCATTAGTCTATAATCATATGAAAATGGTGATGTTTGTGTTTTCATCACATTAGAATGAGTAGTTTATATCAGCAGAGGGAGTGGGTTGCCGTTCTGCCATGTTGCGCCGCCATGTTTCTGCAGTAACAAGACTTCTTCTTTTTTCCATTTTATAGCGGGTGGAATTCTCATTTTCATGTGATTATACGCTAATAAAACATAATTATGAGCAGCCCCTATTCTGTTCCTGCAGTTAGATCCTCCTATATACCTCCCAAGTCTTACACACTGGACCTTAAATTGACGTATGTTTTAAGTCTGAGTTAATCTTCATAAATTGATGTAAATCCATTATGAACTCTTAATGACTCCGCTATATGTCCAATCACAAAAGAGGAGCACATTTCCAAGTGAGAATCTGAATGCATCACGCTGACTGCTGCTTTGTTCTTACCTTTCCAGGCGCTTTGATCTTGTTGTTGTTGTTGTGGGAGGCCAGATTGACATCTTCATGGACACGGTCCAGCAGCCACAGGAGGAACTCCAAGGCGTCATGTTGGGAATTACCACGGAACTGCGATCCATATTTGGAGACTATAGTCTGGAAAGGGGAGAGAAGGCTGGATGAAAGTGCAGCTTAGCTTGTTATAAGGTATATGTAAAGGTATTAACAGTGGTTGGTACCAGGGATGGGTTTACTGGTTTTACTGAATCCTCTCAGTGTATCTCCATGTGTTTACTGTCTTTGCACAGTGTGTTTACTGCTTTTGACAGCTCAGTACAACTAAGGCTCCTGAACGGGCAGCTCTCCATGGCCTCCACAGAACGCTGATCAGAGAAATTCAAGAATTGCACATTTGCACTGACGCTCTTCCCTCCTCTCCTCCCAGTCCACACTTTGACTGATGTACAGCCATTCGAGACTCGAGGCAAAATCTATCTTTGTTTTAGGCTAAAATAACACGTTACCGTTGGTCGAGTACTGCCTAAAAGTACTGCCTTCGGTCTTTTTCGTGACAGGAAAAAAGAATAGCATTCTTCTTTAAAGTAGGTTGATGTCTACTTTAGCTCACACACAGTATAGTGTGACTTCACATGTGAATGGCACCCAACTCAATTAGGCAGGAATTAACTGCTTGAACTGCAGCTGCAGCTTGAAGAAGCACAGGCTGTGATGAGAGAGATTATAATAGAGGACTGTAATCATTGCTTCATAATCCACCAATATGGGATATGCCTCTTATAGCTACTACATCAGACAAAAATACTGAATTAAAACATGCACTGGGTGCCTAAGTGTCCTTAAGCAATAAATAAATAATGCTTCAGTGTAGCTGCTACAAATATAAAGCTGCAGTTGTACTTTGAGTAAGTACTTTTTTGAACTTTGGGAGGAAAAAAAAAAGTAGATTCAAGTCAACTTTCCTTCAAAAATATTTAAAAAGCTGTTCGGCATGACCAGAGTGATAAACCCATTGGAAGTGGAGTCAGGACTGCATCTTCAAAGTCGTTACTGCGACGTAATTACCGACAAGAGCAAAAAAAAAAAGTGAGCATAAAAATTCATAAACAGAGGAAAAACTGCTGGCGGAGCCTTGGCAGAGAAAATAGTTTCTCTAATCTTCTCTTCTGATCTCGTCATGAAAGTGAAAGACTTTCCTTTGCCTCCAAAATCTCAAAGTCAAAAAGTGATGAGTGTTGTCATTCAACACTGGATCCTTATTATTAAGAAACGCTGGTTAACTGGTAGGGACATTTAAGCCAATATAAGTGGACGTCCGCGTGTCTCCTTTGAGGAATAGTATTTTATTACATGAGGAGGATGCGAGCGAAGCGTGACATTAAGACAGATCCAAACTCTATTCACTGCACTGCTCACTGATTTTACAGTTTAAACAGAATGAGTTACTTTGAACATTACACACGGGTATGCTTTAATATTGTGGATGCATTTTCATATAGTTTGTGTAATGTGTTCCTGCCTCCATACTGGTAATGTAATCTGGCCTCTGCACTGCGAAACTTAAGAACTTAAGGACACTTAACTCTCTTGCGAACTCCCATCCTTGACATTAATTTTTTTCCTCAGCAGATCTCTTAAATACATGCTTCTCTAACATTCAGATTGCTTTGCAGACATACCGTAATATTAACCCTGCAAACCCTGAACACATACTAACCTAAAGCTGTAGCTGCAGCTATTCATTAGAGCAACATAATAACAGTAATTACCATCAGGCTTTTGAAGGTGCCAATTGTCTCAATGATACAATAAAGGTTGCGGAAAAGGCTGTGTATTTTTTATTGCCTTCTATGGCATAATGGCTGAATGTGTGCCTCTCATTTAGCGAGTAATGTCTGTGTTTCTGGTTAATTATTCAGAATGCTAACTAAAAGGAGAGAACTGAGGAAACAGTTTACATATTGCCTGAGCTGTGTAACTGACCGCAACCAGCAACATGGATAATCATTAAAACTCAACATGGAGACGGCAAATATTGACACATACCTATGAGCAAGGCTTGCTGTCGCCAAGATGAGGTTATCACAACACTGATTTAGCTTCCTAAACTGACCCATCGATGCAAAGCGCGGGCAGGACAACATTCCTGTACTGTCATCTAGTCTGCTTAATCTAACTCCCTTCTTTCTCAGGCCTCTCATATTATGGAAACCAATAAATGGCTGTTGAGCAACTGTTTGAGTTTCAGGCATTTATCCCAGTCCAGGCCCCCTATGCAAACACACCGTCCTGCTAGGGGGCATCCAAAAAAATGCTAAATAAGTGTCCAGATCAAAAGCACACATGTGCTCCCGGAGCAGAAGGCCCGTCCTTTAAAGTCTGCATCGCTGTCACACGTGTGAGGGTGGCACACATCCAAAGACAAAATGTAAACTATAACAAAGCAGGACATTAATGCCTAATTTTACGCGAACATTTACGAACGCTGCCTCGTTTCCGTTCACCTCTCTTGTCCTGCAAACCAGGTGGTACAGGAATGTGGCAGAGCGCCAGGAATTCAGCAGGACTTCACGTTTGTTTTTTTTCCTCCTTCCTGGGACTCTGCGGCCAACTGACCTGTGCGAAGAGGCCACTGCTGAGTCATTAAGTTTGGAGAACTTTTTCTTTTGATCAGACACAGATGATTCTTACGAGAACAGCGTTACTCGTTTGTAACAAAAACTGCACAGTGAACATCCTGTCGGAAGGGTAATCGTCAAAAGACAAGATCCCTTTTAACACTTGCCCTTTTATCGTTTCTTATCAAAATTCATGTGATGCGATGGTGCACTACCTTTCAGTCTCTTTAATCTGCTCACTTCAGCTGTACCTTTCCAATCCCTTTCGGACTAAACACCTGACTTGCAGAAGCCTGCACAGACTGATAATAGACTTACAAAAACCCAAAGATTACTGAGCTACTCAAATAAAGGCCAATCCTTTTTCGGTGAATTGTTTTAATGGGCTTGTACTGTCTGGGGTTGCCGCAACTGGGAGCTAAATTTTGCCTCTCACACACAAGCCTTAGAGCTATCTGCTTATTTTATAATGCTTCCCTGCAAGCAGCTGTGGTATTACTCAACAGGCAATTTCAGGAGGCCTAGGCTGCATGAACTCTGGACCTCCTGTGATCACAAACCACAGCCAAAAGGCAAATCTGTGTGTGTGTGTGAGAGAGAGAGTGTACTCTAACACAGGAAACATCTCATCACATACAAAGGGGAGTGTTTAGTGCTTTTCATTCAATCTACCTTTTAATCTCGGCAACATGTTTCCACGCTTTTCCCTTTGATTGTTGTCCCGAGAATATCTGCCATCAGAGTCCCATGAGATAAGAGGGAACTGAAGACTTATTTGCAGTGAGAGTTCTGGTTGACACCCTTTTTTTTTCAATGTAAAAATTGATCGGTGGTATTAGAGACCGACAAGGCTAAATTTAACACTGAGAACACCGGCTTCTTCAATTACAGTGCATCAAATTGTGAGGAAAAACATGAAGGTGGTTTTATATTTAATGGTCAGTATTATGTATTTCAGCAGCCTTTTTTTTATAGACTAATTAGCATTTCCAAGAATAGATCCATTGTGGCCTTTCTTTGTTCACTGCTCCATATTATCTACTTCTTGCCTTGAACTATAGCTCATACAAATCCAGAGCAAGGAGCTGCAGGCAGATAAAGTACGGTAGCTTCTTCTCCCCCTATCTTCAGCGTGGGCAGAGTAGGAAAGCCTGAGGGTCTTCTGATAGAGCTCCGTCACAGCCCCTGATTCTCAGAGAAGGATTCTTAAGCAGGAAGTGTTCCAGTAAATCACCCCCTTTCTTATGCCAACAACTGCATTACAGAAACAACACATCTAAATAAAAACCAAAGTTTAGCCGTCACCTTGTATCTTACTTCACTAACGCTGCGCAGCGCTGTGAAGTAGATTTTTTTTTTTTTTCCTGTCAGAAACACTAGGAAGAGAGGCGCAGCGATCACACACACAAACACACATCCAGTTTGTTCACTTTAGATATGACTAAAATTGAAATTGTCGAGCATTGCACTTCAGTCCAGCACCTGCTGACCGTGTGGCCTCAGACTCCAGTGACGCCGCGCAGCAGCCTCATTATCAGCTGGCGAGAAAACAGTGAAGTCACAGAGCAAGGCACTGACGCTTGCTCCTGCCTGGAGGAAGAGAAGGGCTGCCACACTACTGGTACAGTAATTACAGCAAATCGTGTAAGACTTGTGGCAAATTCTGCATGCGTGAATGTTACAGTAGGCTACTCTGTGCACTTCATAGTGGTGATTATGGCATATGCCGTTTGCAAAACATGTGATTATGTTTGACTGAAAGCTCACTCTGCGTAACTGTTATTATTAAGGAACTGATCATATGAGAGTACTGCAGGTACTGAGACGAAGACTGTCATTTAGACTTTTTAATATTGCTGACCAGTACTGTTCACCAACGCAGCTGCTCTGTGCTATAATATGCAATCATGGCTGAGCTCGTATGTACCTGTGGAGTACACAGTGGTGGAAGAAGCATTCAGATCCTCTGCACACTGTGAAAATACTGCACTACATGTAAAAGTTCTGCGTTCAAACCTTACTTACTTAAAGTATTATCAGCAAAATGTACTCAAAAGTATGAAAAGTGACAGTAGTCATTCTGCAGTAAAAATGTTTTACTCTCATACATGATGTTTTTGGATTCATTTTACTGCTGTTTAAAGTTGAACCCATTTGAACCGTTTTAGTCGAATGCATCATATTCTATAAGATCATCATATGTTTTTAGTGTCGCTGTCAGCTTTTCGTGAGCTCAGAAAAACAGCTTTGTGACTGCATTTTCCAGCTAATCCAAGAGGGTTTGCAAAGAGTTCATCTTCAGAAGGAGGAGTATTTTCTCAACCCATAAAGGACCCCCGTCGTCTTTGAGTTTATCACAGACATTTAAATATTCCCAATACAGTATTTGCCCCTGAGGTGCAGTAGAGTAGAATATAAAGATGCAGAAAATGGAAACATTCAAGTATGAATAGCACAAATTTGCACCTGTAACTTGTACAGTACTGAAGTGACCACCACTGAGTCTGTGTTTTGTTTTTGTTTTGTTTTGTTTTTTTTTTTGGCTGATGTGCTGAACTCTGAATGCTGTGTACCTTGAAGTCCACAGACAGCTGCGGTGTGTACTCCAGAGTCCACAGAGCCCTGACAAGTGACGCCAACTGCGCCGTAACTTCTCCCTTGGCGAGCCGCATTTCATCACTTTTCACCAGCCCGTTTATTCCGCTCTCACTCAGGTCCAGCTTGTACCGCTCCAACCCCAGGTATTCAGCGAGGAGGTCCGTGTTGCTCAAACACTGGACTACAGCGTTCATGAAACAGGTGTTCCCGTGGTTTTTCAGCCCCAGGACGCCCGGGATTTTGTCTCCGTATTGGCAGAGTAGTTTTTCTCGGCCGGTGCAGATGGAAGAAGACGTGCTGGAAGTGTTTTTGACCACGCGATCCCACGACACCTGTACATCCTCTTTGATAATTCCTGAGTTGGCGCTGAGGGTGCAAGGTGCGCCATTCCGAAATCCCCCATCGTCGTCCTCCGCGTCCTGCGCGTCACCGTCACCAAAGTGGGTGAAAGTGCCTAAAGTCTTGATGATTCTGTTCATAAAACTCCCCACAGACTTCAACGATTTCTTTCGGAAAAGCTTCCCTGGTTTCTGCTTCTTCTCTTTGCGCTTCTCCTCCTTCGTCGGCATTTCCTCCTTGACTCTGCTCTGCTTCTCCATGACAGTACCTCTACTCCGTCGTCCGTCTATTCTGAGACCCGTGAGCGCGTAAATTCCGACGCCGGTGTGTCACTTCTCTGCCAGTGCCCCCTGTCCGGATACCAGAGGGAAAAGCGCGCAGAGGTGACACCGTCGCGGAGCCAGGATGCACAACGGCACATTGTTCCACCCCGCGCTGACGGCAAACCTTCCACATACGTCCCCGCACTTACTGAAGGCGTTCATTATTACTCCGACACCGCTGTCGCGAGCAGCATCTGGTCATACCCGGCGCACCGGGACCCGCTCCGCCGTCCAGCTGCAGCACTGAGCGCTCTCCTCCCATCGCTTCCAACTGCGCCTGGAAAAGGCTTGTGATTGTGTGGACCGCCCCCTCCCACTTTCCAGCACACGAAGAGAGGACAGCGTTAATAGGATGAATAATACGCACGAAATGTATTAGGCCTATAGAAAAAAAAAAACAACTGATTGGACAACGAAAGTTTGATGCGGTTCAATTTTTACCTTCAGCAAGTAAAAGTACATAAATAAATAGTCAGCTCTCGATTGGTCTCGATTCGTCAGAGTAATTGATTTCTCATGCTGATGATAACATTAATCAAACTGAAACCAATTCCCAGTAGGGGAGGTGTCAGGTGCTATTGTGCTACAGCAGTGTGCCTTCCTCCTTTATAGAGATATGAGGGCTAATGAAGTCTGTCTAAAGGAGGATTCTGCCAATTCAGGGTAAAGAAAAGGCAATAGGGCATTTCTTCTGTGAATGTGTGCGACTCCAGCAGCCAATGCGCACAATTCATTAGGTAAGCCTTTAGCAAGGCATTTATCACAGGTTGCAGCGTCCTGGATTATTACAACCAAAGGCCATGAAGTATAGTAGAGCAGAACCGCTTATCTTCTTTGCTCACTGCACAGATATTTTTAATCACGCTGGCTGTCTTACGAACACTAAAAAACTGCAGATTTATTGCAAAAATGAGGGGGAGAAAAAAAAGAAGAAAAAAAGCATTATGAAAGACTCTCCTGACTGCTAATGCAAGTCAGCCAAAGTCTTCGCTCTGAAGGAAAGCCTCCTACTCTGCTTCTCCTCACAGCGGAGCCGGTGATGCACTACCTGTTGTAAGCCTACCAGCAGTCTCCGTTTCAGGAGCTGAGAGCTAAGAGCAATTTTAGAGAATACTTGAGACTGAAAGCTAGAAAACAGCCTTAAGAGCTCACAGCAACAGGGGCTTGACCTCAGAATATTTCAGCTTGAATCACAGCACAGAAAATCCTCACCAAAGGCATCCTTTTTCCAAGTAGTCTGCCTTTAAATAAGAGGAGATCTACACCAAACATGCTACTTTGTTAAAGGAAATTGTATATATAACGGACTGTGGCATATAACTATATACTGTCCGCTATGTATTTCAAACTACAGCTGACTTTTACAGTCATCCCAGGACAGGAAGACATGCCAACAGTTCCTAATACAGTGACGCCATCGGTATTTTCGTCATTATTCTCCAAATAACCAGTGTGTGACTTTGACTCAGGTGAGCCTCTAAGCTGCGGCCGTTCATCGCGAGCCTTGCTACTGCATGTCGAAGAGTTTGTGGAAAAAAAGATAGTTGAAAAATCACGCGTTTGTCAGTTTGTGAATTGCTCTGGCCTCCTCTTTCAGTAGTTATTTTTAGAACAATTGTGCACATCCCGTTTAAAAGGATTAGCTGATTTCCTTCGTCCTTACACAGTGAAAAGAGAAGTGTACTGGAAAAAAATAAACAAAGATCCATTCTATCCTCTATGTATATGTGGCCTACATTTAATTGTCCTTGATATAAGGAACGTCTCACACAACGCAAAACCCTTTGAACATTAATGTGGCACAAACTTGAGGTTATTATAATAAAAGCAACAGCAAGATGTATTTTTTTTT
>JAPQRN010000026.1:3089103-3128026 GCA_037367275.1 Coranthus polyacanthus
AAAATTGTGAGATAGGGCATTGGATTACAGGATAGTGGGACCGTGCCGGAGGTATGCACTCTACTGATTGCTCTGCTAGTTAAATGTGTTGCTGCGTTGTGGCCAAATAGTTTAGTAATGTTCTGCCTATAAATGGAGATGCAATTTGCCTGTGAAGCTCTTCTCATGTCATCTCCAAAGATGAAGTAGGCAACAGAGACCATCTGGTCGCCTGAGTCATATATGCCGTCTGCTCCAGGAACAAACACTCCCTCAGCTGAAAGAACAATGTACTATCACTGTCACACTGCCCTGCTGCAGTACAGTATATAGGGGGCAAAGGCAAACAGAACACAGATCCTTGCAAAAATCAGGGGTTAGCATTAAAGACTAAACATGCCCAACAAAACTAACGAGCAAAGCACAATGGAAGTTTAGCGGTTTCCTTCGATTTCTATAAATGGTGAACGATGTGAGCGCTACTCTTTCGGTAACGTCTTGCTTTTCATCTAGGAGGAGGAGTAGTGGGCAGTGCTGATTAGTGTTATCCACGACCATCCGGCTCCTCACAAAATGCCTACATAGACAGCCAGGGTGAGGAAACAGCACGCCCCAGGAGGAAATCGATACTGCTTCATGTATTTTTACAGCCCTGACTAAATACAATGTTCGACAAAAGTCGCTCAAGGTTTTCAACAAGACGTTCGCCTTCATCCGAAGTAAAGCGATTTAACTATTCCTGTGACGTGAATTAGTTTTAGCAGAAAGGAAACAGAAGGGCTCGAGTGGGCGAGTTCTGGCTTCCACCAGGTCCCAGATTATGCAGGCCCCATCTGAGCTGGCAATAACACATTCCTTGTCAATGCCTTTAATCTTAATGCAGTTGGCAGAGGCCTTATGCTTTCTCATGGATTCCAGGAGCTTGCGAACACTGGGCAGGATCTCCCACACACGAGCAAACACACACGCACCTGGACAGAGAATAGACAGCCATTGGCTTAACAGCACACAGGAGGCAACTGACACAGCACTCCTCCCTCCAGAGACTGTGGAGCCCAGGCTACAGTTCTATTTCTATTCATGCCCTATTTCATCCACAACCAGTCCTATTTTCACAGTATCTGAACTATTATCAGTTACAGCGGGAAGCTAGGCACGCGCATCCAGCGAGGAACCAAACCAGTGGACATTTAGAAATGCATTTTATTCCTGTTACAACGCCCTGAAGCAAAATCA
Source organism: Coranthus polyacanthus (assembly GCA_037367275.1). NCBI lineage: Eukaryota > Metazoa > Chordata > Actinopteri > Kurtiformes > Apogonidae > Coranthus > Coranthus polyacanthus. Next base: position 3,090,319 of record JAPQRN010000026.1, read on the forward strand.
TGAATGTTAAACGTTTTTTTAACCCCCCCCCCGGTTGGGTTTATCTCTCCGCCACTCCCTCATTATTCTCTTGCTATCTCAGGTGGTGGCAAAAGCTCAAACTGTGGGCTATGTGAACTGGAAGCGTCCTCTGTCCCATCCAGGAGTAAACACACACATTTCCCATCATTCTTGGCTGCAAAAAGACAGGTGTGGGCTGTTCTTATTCGTATATGAACCCATGAGATGAGAACATTTGTTCTGAGGAAACTATCGTAATGATTAACATAATCTACACTGTGAGGAGGCTGTCAGATTCTGTCTGTCATGTCATATTAAAGTAAAATGGCTCCATCTGTTGGTGAGCCTACAGAACTGCGGGTATTATACACAGCGTGGTAAAGGACTTCTGCAAAACATCACGAAAGGACAATACTCTTTTGCTTTCATAACTTCAGAATGAACTCTTAGAAACTGTCACACACAGGCTACCAATCTGTTTACAACAGAGCACAGGTCATTTTCAGCCTGCAACTTTAAATGCGTTGTGTTGTGGCTCCCTCTACTGGCTGATTTAGACATGACACGATTTCTATTTTTCCTTTTTAAAAAAAGAGCAAAATGGGACAAAACAACACATGACTGTTTAATAAATGTTGGTGAAATGATGATCACAGTGAAAAAAAAAATGCACTGCTTATAGGACCAGGACTGTCATGAACATCTTTTACAAAAAAATGGCCAATTCTTATCTGGCTGGTTGTGAGAGAACTTGTTTTTTTTAAAAAGGATGAAAGCAAATATTCTGCTGAATGAGAACATTTACCTGCAGCCCGCTCCTGAGCAATCAGTACAAAAATGTAAAAAACACCAACTCCAAACACTGATACAGTACATCCTATAACTAGTGTTGTACTACTGGGTTCACACACACACACTGAATATCGGATCGAATAACTGTTCATAGCCAACAATTGGTCTATACCTATTTTTCATAGGAACATATTTAAAGCCTTTAGGTGGCACTTTTTAACCCTTACAACGATTCTGAAGACACAGCTTCACAACCCGACTATAAGTCACTAAACATCTCAACCAAAGCTCTTCAGTTGTTGTTGAGCTAGTCTGAAAGAAAGGCAACGCAGCCACGCTGATATATGTCGTATGAAAATGTTTCATGTTATGCCGTATTGTTTATATCATGTCCCAAACCAGTCTTCACAGTGACATGTTTTGTCGTCTGAGTTCTTTGTGTTCTCCCACGCGGTACAGATGCAGGCAGGAAATTAGCATTAAGGCAACGCAAACTACTTCTGAACAGGAATTGTTGCCATGAATTAAAATTATATCGGCCTATACCGTGAAAAAAAAAAAGATTCTGGCCATATCGCCCAGCCCTACCTACGGCTGATACAAACACTTGTCAGAAGAAGAGTTAATAACAATACTCCTCTGCTCCCATAAGTGCTTCCACAAAGTACGAAGCTTCACTAGAACCTCAAGCTTGACCACCAAATACAACCTGTTCATGAAAGCAGCATGCTACAAACGCCTGACTATGACTGCACTTATACTTAACCAGCACTTTTTCCTCCAGAGTAGTGAGTCTTTTCAGGCAAAAACTGTAGGTCATCATCTGCATTTGACAACAACATACACAGGCTAAGTGAAGGAACAGTATGTATTGTTCTACCAGTTGACAAGAAAGTCATTAATCTACCATACACAACACCATCCGGTCTATCTAGTTAACAGGATACAATGTAAACAGGTCAGATATCAGCGTCTGCATTGAGCTCCGTCTAAACTCCATGACATGTTAAAACGTGCGACTTTGAATGTTAAGTTCCTTTAACACTGATGGGATTTGTGTTAACGTCACAATAAACAAGAAGTTTCGATATGAAAGAGCACACCTTAAAAGTCTTTCTTTTTTTAATGCTCACTACTTACACTATTTCTTTCGGTGTGCTGCGTTCAAATGCAGACCTATTTGGCATTTAATTGGAAAACGTTCACGATAAGAATATTTAAAAACTTGACATTGCCTGCTGGAAATGGACGAGATTGCAAGCCTATGCGTATGTAGGTGTCAGTAGCCTTTTAGTTAATAGTAAAACCTTTTTTTTTTAATGAATAATCGTACATTTTTCTCCTGTCGTGTTGGTACACCTGACTTTGATTAGCTTAATTTGAAACTGCCACGCATAGAAACAATGCCCCCGCCATTTTGATTCATTGAAACGTTAAATTAAACATTAAATTGCTTTGTTCGAGGGCATGTCGCAGCAGAAAAAAAAAAACACACAGGCTACATTAAGCTACATATTCCAATTAATGGTTAACTCATTGACACGACACCGACACAGTTTCCTGCTGCGTTTTAACACTTCAACATGAGCCACTTTCAACAGTCAAAAGGTAAAGTGAAAAACAAACGGTCTGTCATTCACGAAACAATTTAATTGCCTACATATATTCTGTTGTACTTACAATTAAAAGGCGACTGTAAAGCTGAGACAGGATAACGTGTCCTACATGTATCCGACTCCCATAATGCACCCTGGGATAGACCGAGGCCGCTGTGTACATGGATGGAGCTCTAGGAAAAAAGTCAGTTTAAATTAAAGTGGACAAAACACATTTTGAATATTCCAAAGACTCTAAACTGGTTCCTGAATCTGTAGGACACGTAGGCTACCGAAAACATCTTATTACTGGATATTTCTGACTCATGAAATGTGTATATTTTTGTGCACGTACATATATTTTCGGTCCCATGGAGGTCTGCCATGAATGTGGTGGATTTCTACGGATGTGGTGAGTAATCCACAGACTGCACTCTTCATATGCGTCTTTAAAGGAAACTTAAAGAAAAAGTTATCAATAGTCAGCTGAGAATTTCCAGTATAAAAAGAGCTGATGCAGCTTACTTAAAATGGTACGCATGGGATGTCTTTTAAATGCCAGTGTGAGGGAGTCGATATGTATTTAGACTGCTGATTCGAAAAGCTATGACAATTCTTCTCCATTTCATGTCATTTCACGATAAATGACATGTAATTTGACATGATAAAAGTCAGCTGATGTCTTTATGACACATTTCAATAGCAAACAGGCCCCGTGTTTGTTCCTTTGTGATTTTGCATAATGTGTCGTGATTCAGTGGCCCCTGACACTTCAACAAAAGTGGGGTTCATGCTAGAGCAGCTGCTGTTCACAGCCAATCGGCACAAAGGTCTTTATTGGGGTCACATTCAGCGCGGCAGACCACCCAGCTGCGTGGGTGGAGACCTTTTCACGACTATGCATCCTAAGCTTTTGCACGATGACAAATGAGGAAAAAAATAGTCATAATTCTCTTTTTGGACATAAATGACCTGTGGCACCTTTGAAGAAAGAGGCTTCAGTTACACTCTGCGGCCGACCTCCGTGGTGGCGTCTTAGCCCGGGTGAATTATGTGAACATGAAAGGCGCAAAACTATTATTCAGAATGCCTTTAAAGAGCCCCCGTATTTCTGAGTAGGAAGCGTGACCAAAAAAAATACAAAAAAACACTGTCTCCCTTTATGCACTTCAATCTAAAAGTAGCCTTATTGTTTCTTACCCACAGACCTATGCCCCTTGTGTCCTGCAGAGGGCAGTGTTTAGAAGAAAATGATGGCAGAGGTCACTGCCCGTGGAAATGTTACTGGCAGCAGAGTGTACGATCTGTGAGTGAAAACCACAGAGGTGGCCCATGCAGGATCATAATGTCATAAGCTTTGGCGCAGCTCATCCTTTAATTATCGGTGACATCAGGTAAATTCTTATAATTTGCGCTGCCAGCACGTCAAAGTTAGTCTAACATGATGGTTTGCCTTGAATTGCAGGATGATTTATTGACAGCGAAGTCTCCTTCCTTCTTCATCATAATATTTAACTGAAAAAAAAAAAACAACAAAAACAGCCACAGTGCAGGAACCATCTCGGCTTGGTGTGTTTTTTGGGAAGCTGGTTTTCATTAAAGCCGTGACATTCTTTGTGTATCTCCAAGATATGTTTCATTAAGCAATATTTGGGCACTCAGTGAAGTAATAAAACACCTTTTAAGAAAATTTCCCCCCTCACTCCTTCAGAACTACATCCACCTTTTCTCTGTTTGTGATGGTTAAAGACGCAGTGTGGGGTCTTTCCACGGCGCAGTAATAATACTCATGCTTGAATTATCTAAGCCTTGCCCTCCTCTTTCATAAAAGAGTTTCTAAACCAATTTGACAACACCGCCTTACTTGAATATTAGTCTACACCTCATTTTAAATCAGTTGTGTCCCAGTGTTTAGCCGTCACACTTTTTTGTGTGACTCCACCGATCTATGGCGGCCTCGTAGGGCTTCATTGTGTCCTTTAGATGTGCCTGCAATTGGCTCAGCTGGATTTCAGATACAACTAATTGGATAAACTTCTAATCTTCACACCATCACTTCACTGCAGAATCCTAGTGAAGGATTACTTAGAAACCCCCCCCACCCCCCCTGGAAAAAAATTGTCTGTTGAATGCAAATTAGCATCAATCAGCAGTTTACTCAATAGAAAATATCTTGAACTGCTGCCTATAAGAAGTGGGTTGTGTGAGCAACAGGTGGCTGCGCAGGGTTTTATTTATAGTGTTGCATTTTTATTGGGAGATGAGACTTCTATAAATCCACGTTTCCCACTATTCTTTGGATTGTTTTTTCTCTCTCTCTCTCATTGTATTAAGTCATTTATGCGCCGTTGTGGCAGGATGAAAAGCAGATGCAGTACGTGTTGAAAACTCTGGTATGCGTTTGGATCACCTCTGTTTACAAAGAATCTAACATGATATAGTAGCAGCGCAGCAGCTATGTTTTTGCAAAACCCACAAAATAAGGTCTTTCTCATTTCAGTTCATTGGCTCCGCTCCTTAGACGAACATTCACCAGCAATCACTGACAAAACACAGAGATGTTTATGTAGTAAAATCCATGCACGTACAAGACTGTGATCCATAACTGGATCCTAACTGAGTCTACAGTGTGTTGAGGTATTAATGCACTCCTCGGCAGATATTATTAGTTAGAGGTGTTTAAAATGAAACATTGTGTAAGTTATTGCTCAGTGCATGTGATATTTTAGTAATTTCATATATATTTAACGTATACAAACTTCACGGAACTGATACGAGGTGCTGTGTACTGTCCAGACATTAAAGAAGGGTGTGCTGCGAACGCGTATGTTTGTGCAGCAGTGGAGACCGTTTTAAGTCCAAGTAAATATCACCACTTTTGAGGCGGTTTAGGCCGAGCTACAACAGACACACAGTGAGTTCTTTTGATGACAGAGACCGAACTACGGGCAATGAACAGTGTGCACGTCTTTCCAAAAACAATACGACTCGGTGGCCTGAGTGATAGCTGCTTTACTGTTTGGCATGTGGACCCATGATTGTTCGATATGTCGTTTATGGTGCAGCCACAACGTGACGTCTCGAGAGTTTCTCGGGGGGGGGGGGTAAATGGAGATGCAGATCTATCTTCAGGAGCTCAGGTGGCGACAGTTCACGCATTCTTTACTCTTGTGTAAAACTTCTTCACTCGAGTAAAAGTGAAAAAGTACAGGTTCTGAAATGTACTCCGAGCATAAAAGTAAGAAGTAGGCCTTTTTGTCATGTTATGCCTTTTATGACGTTTTTCGTCTTATTTCATCTCGCTACGTAATTTTCACCTCTTTCATGATTTTCGTCGTTTTCATTGTTTCATCTTGTTAAATAAGAAGATTGCAATCATTTTGTTTATTTTGATTTAATGTTGTGTATGCTGGCTCTCGCATTAAGAAAATAAGCGCAAAATCAGAGACTTTTTGTTTTGTTACGTCTTTTATGTCACGTTCATCTTTCGTCTTTTGCGTCATCTGCGTTGTTTACGTTTTGTTACGTCGTGTTACATCATTTTCGCTTTTTTTATGTCGTTTCCATCTTGTTACTTCATTTTCGTCTCGTTTTGTCCCTTACTTTGTTTTTGTCTTGTTACATTGCTTTCATCGTGTTAAATAAGACCTCAGATTGCAATCATTTTGTTTCTTTCGATTTAACGTTGCATATGCTGGCTACAGATTTTGTTTCGTTACGTCTTTCACATCGTTTTCATCTCGTTTTGTCGTTTTTACACTTTTTTCTTGTTATATCATTTTCGCGTTGTTACATATTTTCTGTCCTTTCCATCTTGTTTGGTCGTTTTCACCTCGTCTTTTACATCGTTTTTGTCTTGTTCACTTTGTCATGTGTTGTTGTTGTTGTTGTTGTTTGTCTTGTGCGATATGCCCTGATGGATACACCCGAGAGACCGTCTTTTCTATGCGACGTTGGGAAGATGCACAGTGATGTAAAATAAAAATAACTTATAATTCCCCTCAAATACAATAATCACAATATTACAATAACTAACATGATGAGCCTTTTTTTGAAAATGTAAGGAATAGAAAGTACAGATAAAAACGTAAGGAGTAAAAGTTCAGAGTAAATTCTTAAGTACAGTAATGAAGCACTTGTACTTAGTTATTTCCCATCTCGTTTACACTGGCATCATCACCTGAACTGTGTTGAAGAGGCAGGATGGAGCAAAGACCAAAAGACAAAATCCAAAATTCCTCACATCACACTCTTCTACAGTATGTGTGTACGCGGCGCCTTTGCCCGTGTTTGTGTGTTAGGATACGTTCAAACAATCTGAAGACATAAAAATGTATGCATGGCACCATCTTTCCCTTTGTGTATTTACGTTGTGTGTGTGGCAGTCTTTGAGGAATTTCAGCAACATAAACTCGCCATTAATGAACGCCGTCAGCGACGACCATTTAGGGCGCACCAGCAGCAAAAAGAATGCAAGATGTAAGCCCAAGTTAATCAGTTCCTCCAGTGCTTTTCTTGGCATTTGCCAGGCCCACCACACTGCCACATACCCTGGAGGACAGCGTAATTACAAGCTGCTATCTCACTAAACAGGGCTTTTGCTCCTATGAAGAAAACCGATGACATGATTAGTGTTTTCTTGCTCATCTAGGCCTTGTGAACAGGGATGATGACAGCTGTATGCAGTCGGGGAAGCGGCGCTGGATTGTTCCTCTGTGCCTTTAAACATAACAACACCTACCACATTGAATGCTTCTTGTGTGAGCCGTCGAAATGAGTGTTAGCAGAACAGCAATCTGTCTGCATTCCCTTCTGCATTATTATTATTAAAGTGAATTTGCAGTGTTTGGTATCAAAGAGAACATCATTTTAGGGGCAAATGAAGACAAATTGTGTTATCCCGTGCAGTGAATGGGAGGGTATCTTTGCCACACACTGTGTAGCTCACATTTATCTTTATGAGGACAGGAGTGTGTTTCGTAGTTTACGTTTTCAGCAAGAAAAACAGGCCGTTCTTAGAATATGAGTAAAACGCCTTTGTGGCTCAAAGTTAGACGATGAATGCTATAAGTATAAATTTGAAATGCAGAGGAATAGAACTATAAAGATGTAGAACGTGGAAATAGTCAAGTAAAGTACAAGTACCTCAACTTTGAACATAAAGACAGTACTTAGAGTAGTCGGATTTGGTTTATAGCCATCTTTAAGAAGTCAAGCTCTTATAATCTCACTTTTCTCTATATTTTATATCTCCTGTCCTCTTAAAATGGAGCCATTTGAGGAATTTTATGAGGCCTTCCATTAGAAGAAGACCTCTGTGCTACAGTATCCCTGTCCCTGACACCTGTAGAAATATTAAAGGGAACTTTGCACTCCATTAAACGTGAGGCCCGGTGAGGAAGTGGCGCTCTCTGACATCAGAGTAAATCCTCAATCTGCAGGAAGGCCTGCAACCCAGAAAGGTCTGAGCCGGGATCTGCCACGGTGTGGTGTGAGTTACTGGCACTCTCCTCCGTCCTGCAGGTGCTGGTTTGTGTAGCGTGGAGCTGGGAGCTGGCTGTTGGGAGTGAGTGAAGTTAGTGGTTGATCTAAACAGCTTGTACAAAGATGTCAGAAGGAAATGGTTTTGGCCTGACTGGTGAGGAAAGAGGCTGTTAACAGTATGCTCCAATAATATTTCCATTAACGACTACTCATTAAACGGCCTCTGTTTTCAGCAGCTGAAAGAGCCTATAAGCTCCCTGCGTTACACTAGCTGCTTTTCAGTGTTTTATTAAAATATAAGAGCTGAGGGGGGGGGGGTCTTTTATAATATATAACCCACTCTATCACATAACTCATCCAATTTTTCTAACTCACACTTTCCTGTTGAGTGGATGAAATGTCTTTAAAGTGGTTTTACAGTATCAGTGCAGTGCAGAGGTATTCCATCCCAGGCGAGATTTGCTCTTGTTATTTTTAAACTCCAGAGGTTACATCGATCCATAAATCACCTGGCCCACAGTGTCTAAACGTTCCGGCTCAGCCTGCCTGTCCGATGGTGGATTTATGATCCGCGGGTGTAGCGCTGAGCTCCAGCGCAGTCTCCTCTGGGCTCACTGGCGCTCTCCTGCGCACTTGTGTACATATTTAGAAAAGTGCGGGGTGGCTGAGTGCTGTTCGGTTGAGGGTCACACCACCTGGGCCATCTGTTGTGATGCTGCTGTACCTCTCTCTGGCTGCCTAATGAGATGCAACGCAAAGTGGATGCACATCCCTGCAGGGATCCTTTATAGGTGGGAAGAATCAACACAAAGAGATGTGGGTTCAGGACAACTACATGCACACAGATAAAATGCAGAGCTAAAAACCTGAGTGAGGGCTGGGTGATTGTAGAAGCTGTGCTGTAGGGTCTTTTTTCAGTTTCACATTCATCTTGTGAAACTATGTGCTTTCGACAAAGCTTGGCAAAGAGGTAAATAGCAATAAAAGGGGATGTTTCCCTTGCCAAGTGTTGGAAAAAAGATCTTCTCTACACTGAGTGTCTGGCAACAGAGCCTTGGTGGGTGATGTCATCTCCAGGTCCACAGTTTCTGTTTGTTTCACCTCCATTATATGTGAACAGACCTGAATCTCTTGTGGCTTCTACCCTGAAACACATTTTCCCTTGTTTGGTGTCCAGTTTAGGCCTTGCAAGGCTTCAAAGCTGATCTGAGAAAAAAAAGAGCACATAAAAATTCACGCTTCTCTGTAACATGTTTCTGATATTCCATTAGCAGTAATACGTCCTTGCTATTGCCATTCATGCCTCAGGAAATTTGCAATAGTTGGACTAATTCTGACATTTTTACTAGCCTGTCAGATAACATGCCACAAGTTTTTTTTTCCCCACTGGCACTAGAGACTTGTATTAGAATGAAGTAGTGTCTCAAGCCGGGGATATACTTGCTTTTTACCCTTGTGTTCACGTAGACATCCAGTTGCATCGTGAATGTAATTGTTCATATATTTGTCTATACACGTGATACTGGAGGACTCCACTAGAGGGCACCAAAGAGAACTAAGAGCATATAGAGCTGCTAGAATAACACTGATGTAACAAAGGGGCAACGACTGTTGCTCGAAAGTGAGGCCAATGCGTAAGTATATTAAAGTGTAATACCACTGGTGGCCACTAGATGCTGCCTCCAAAAAAGCCTGGCTCCCATACACTTACACTGAACTACCATCGTTAAATTATTCCTCCGTTATTAGAGATTAGAGAAGATTTTAGGGATCATAGAGGGCTTTGACTTCAGGCTTCGTCAGGCATTGATTGACAGCCTGCTTGCCTGTTGAGTCAGACTTTCAGAGTTTCTGTTAATTGAATTACAGAAACATATTTTTTCTTGACAGACAACGTGACTGTAGTTACGGTTAATAACTTACACTAACAAGACTCAAGGCTCTAAGGATTTTGTTATGCAAATGTTTGATAAACTTCATAATTTTACTGCATCAGTTAGTTAGTGTTTAGTATTCGGACGCTTGTCCAAATATGGTCACTTCCGGCTCCAAAAAGCCAAGATGGTGACTGCCAAAACACGAACTCTTGGCTTCAAAACGGCAGCTCAAAAACCAATTGGTGACCCACACTTTTTATATACAGTCTAGGTTGAAGGCCCTTAAATCCGGCACATCGTGATGACAGCAAGCAAGTTTATCTCCTTCTGTCAGTGAGAGTAATTGAGGATGAAGAAATACCACCAGTATTTTTGAAAGTCTGCCAGGATGTTTCTGATTATACAGCACAACACGTACAGTGAGACTGTCAGTCCTGCCCACTGCCCCTGCACTACTCATGTGCATGTTACATTTTGTGTATGTGTTGCATAAATTTCTTAGAATGTGTACAATCGACACTCCAAACAGACACGTGATACATGAGGCAGCCATCATGCGCAATCGAATGCGTGGTTAAAAGAAAGTATATCTGGCTTTAATGGAAATGAACAGTTGGTGATCTAATTTTAATGGTACAATATAGAACATATGTGAAGATATTTAAATATAGCAACCACATTTTCATTTTCAATGTGTGAATGGATCATAATGTACCTTATGCTCCTCATCACTATTGAGAGCCACAAAAGCACTGAGCGAATGTTACATATTGTACCTTTAAATGATATTGATTACTATGCATGAAAGATGTTGAAAGATGGTTTTATTGGAGATTAATCGATGCATGTTGCACACATACACGGTTTGAACTGATGCATGTGTTCACAAGTTTAACAAAAAAGAAAATGTGACTGAATGTTCACTGCAATGGATTAAATATCCCGCATGTTTCATGTGTGCCAGTGGTTTTTAAAAGTACTGGCATGAGCTGAAACTATTTGGTCACAGTAGGATTCAAAATCCATGCTAAGATAAAAAAGAAAACAGCGGGGCTTACATGACGATTGTATCTGGTTCTTCAATCAGTGCACTGTAATGTGTAAAGATTTCAACAGCTAACTCTGCCTTTGTGACATTTAATTCCTATGTTGGAAATACAGCACATTTACAACTGTGTCCCATCCACAGTGTCAGGAAGAATTTGTCCGTTGCCGCATCTGTGTAATGTGTGTAAAGGGATGTATGTTTCCTGTCAATGAAGAGTAGCCCTCTTATTTCCTGTGTGGATGTTTTAAAACTTTTCTACACAAACATTTTCATTGGCCCCAGAGCTGATTTTCACCACAAAACGCGCAGACCTGCCAGCCGCCTTGTTTCCTCAGCTGGTGGATAACCTCCACTCCTCACGCATCTCTCTCTCTGCCATCCATTTCCTCCTCTCTGCCTCCTACTGTCCCATCTTTCAGCACTTAAATGGGCAGTCAGTATGACTGACTGTGGCACACAGTCTTTGCTCTGAGCTCAAGTCAAACAAAATCAAATATGATGAACAGGAAACAAAATATATGCTTAACTTGAAACAATTGTTGTTAAAGAAATAGTTCAGGAAAATGTGCTTATGTTCTGTCTTCCCTAGAGTTAGAGGAGAAGATTTATATACCGCTCTAATGTTGTCAGATATTATGAAGACACTTGTAGCAGCTGCTTAGCTTAGCGTAAAGAAAACTGCAAACAGCTCGCTTTGCTCTTTTCAAAGGTTAGAAATCCGAGTAACTGTACCTCTAAAACTAATATTTTGTGGTTTCATGTGGCGTCATGTCATGCCCATTGGTTTTTGGGCTACAGTTTTGAAGCCTTGAGGTTGCCATTTTGACTTTTTTGAGCCAGAAGCGACCATATGTGAATGAGGGTGGAGCTGTACTGGGGGAAACTCATCACGCTAACAATAAAGCTAATTTACTGAAACAGTTTATGAAATGTTTGTATAACAGCACTCTTTGGTGGCTTTCTTAGAGTGACCTCTTAACCACAACTAGCCCACAGCAGCGTTTTCTGTCAGAAAAAAAAATAAAGCTAGGTGTCCACACCTGTCAGACCCACAGGGCAGACATCGAAACCTTCTGTGAGCCCAAAAATCTTATTAACAGAGGAATATTTTACAAAAGGACCAACAGTTACTTACACTTATAAGAGGGTCCAAATAAAGCAAATGAGACCAAAATGGAAAAAGTGGCTGATTTAGTATTTCTGCAGAGAAGTTCAATGAAAGTCAATTGAAGCCAGGATTTTTTGAAGCACGCCTCTTGTGCCTTTCACTGGTATTACACTTTGAGACACTTACACTTTGAGAGGCTTCAATTTCAAGTGGCAGTTGTTGCCCATTGGTGAGATATGGAAGTCAACACAAACAAAATAAATGTTTTGAGTGCCAGTATCCATTGATAGCTAATAGTGGGACTGGGAAACAGGCTCCTGCATACATACAACTCATGATGATTGAGATTTATAAAACAGAACCATGTGAACACACAGCTTTATAAACCTGACAAAAAAGAATGTGGATGCACATTTCTGCTCATGCACGCACATAGTTTTAGTCATGACTCTGCAGTCTTATGGACTAATGAAACCGCAGCGTGTTGTTTTTACATTTGCGCTAGTAGCAGATTTTTCTTATCTCGGACAAAGCACAGCTGGCTTTATCCCAAAATCTTGTCTTTGTTCAAAGCAAAGCTAATCGTCTTCTGGCTCAGCTTCATGTTTACCTCACAGACATGATGGTATCCACTTTCTCTTTTGGCTTTTGACAGGAAAGCAAATAAGTACATTTCCCAAATCAATGACTCTTCCCAAATCAACACTAATGAACTCTTCCTTTATATTACTAAATGATTTACTTGCTCCATCTTCACGTTTTTGTGTAGTTGTAAGTTGATTTACAGTGTTTTGACCTGAACTACAAGAAAGCAGAGAATGAATCACTTTTCATGTCTTTCCTACAGTATACTGTCTATGAACTCACTTTGAAAACTCACAGCTTCAAAGCACACCTAGACACCCACCTCAGTGACCTCACCGTGTGTGTGCCTCACTGTGCTGCAGCCAAGAATCCAACTACGTGGCAGGTTAAAGATGAGGAAGCCAAGGGTGAGAACAATGGTCTGAGTGTGAGACTTTGAAGTTGCTGCATGCTTTGGAAACAGGGCAAGGAATCACCTGCCATAAAGACGTGTGCGTAAGCTCTGAGCTATTTGTTCTGGTGCCTGGGTGGTTATGGGTCCCCAGGGAGGGCTGGCCCGGGCCCCTGTGAGATCACATCAGTGTGGATCGGGCGGGAGTCCACCCGGAGGTGGAACTAATGGGCCCATGTGTTCGCAGACACTTCTAAGAGCCAGATGCTGGGAAGAGAGACGTCTATCGAGTTTTTCACAACACCTCCCCTAGAGAGAAGAGAGGAGAACCCAGGCAAACTTCACACGCATGGACACAGAAATCCGTGTATTCACATACACATACCATGTACATTTGGACTCGAACAAGCAGGAATGCTGTCTATTGCACACACATTTTATTTTGTTGAGTCTACGCGGAGATTGTTTTCACTCTTCCTCTCACGGATGCAGCACGCAAGGTGAAATAGTCTAATAAAAGGGATTTGGGGCTCACATCTATCTATTCCATATGATCTTCCTGCCTCAGTAAAAGTCACGTACACACTCTGGTGTCTGTGGTTCGCCATGTTATTGATGCAGTCGTGACCTCTGTGATCTGACGTCTTATTTAAAGTGGTTAATGATTACCATCTTTCAATGTGTTTCAGCTCTCGCTCCGGTAATCCCACCCTTCTCCATCCTTTGGATGATGACGGCTGGACATTGTTTTGGCCTTATGTCTTTGTCCAGATTAACACAGAATGTTCTGTCATTATCTGTTCAATCTACAAGGTTTGACGGTAGAAATTTGGATTTATTGTTATCCAAATCTGCTGCAATGACATGGATATGAAGCATAGATTAGAACATGATATGAGAAAAGTGAATGACAGTGAACTTGTACTTTAATAGAGTATTTATTTACTTTTTCAGAGCTGGGAAATAACTAAGTACAAATACTTTCTTACTGTACTTACATAGAGTTTACAGGTATCTGTACTTTACTTGTACAAGTTTTTACTGTAACTCCCTACATTATAACACAAAATATCTGTACTTTCAACTCCTTACATTTTCCTCCTCATGCCTTTCCAACATGAAGACTGAGTCCAACCTAGATGAATGGGACAATTACCCATAGAGAAGACGATCCCATAGTGAACCCTTTTTTTGCACATCATACATGAGAAATGTAAGAAGACAAAAACAACAAAAGATTACACATTATATTAATATTATGTGAGGTTCAGTTAGTTTTACACACAAACAGCTACTTTTGACTTTTATACTGAGGACATTTCAGAGCCTGTACTTTTCAACTTTTACTGCAGTAAAGAAGTTGAATCAGTACTTATGCTTTTACGAGAACCATCTTTACTGCACAATACTTTTACTTTTCATTCTTTAAGTACATTTTGGTGATAATACTTAGATACTAAACACAGGATCTGAATGTTTCTTCCACCACTGGAGAAAAATGCTAAAAAAAATCTGGGAGTGTCTGTATTCAAGCGAATTGCAAATGTTGCAGATGCAGATGTTGTCATAACAAAGGAAAGTCATGTTTTAATTGCTAACACTGCTCTGATGTCTTTTATTAGGTTTTTCTAATTAGAAATAAGTGTTAATAACCACATGAAAACAGAAGAAAAATGTGCAACACTCATTAAAGCCAAAAGAACTGATGCTTTTGAATGAAAAGAAACACACGAAAATAATGATTCAAAGCAATATATCGTGTCAATATAAGTGTCAACCCTTTCTTTCTTTTCAGATATCTCATCCTCATAGTCATAATCTTAAGTGGTGAGAAAAGTCAGTGTGGGATTGAGAGGAATGCGTCTGTCATCGGTCCTCATGCAACTCCATCCAGTCCAAACCGGAAGACTGGCACAGTCCAGAAAACACAGATAATGTGACACCACCCGTTTCCTTGCTTGTGTATAACATCCTAGACTCATATCTGGATCAAAGCAGAGACGAATCGCACACATCCTCAGTAAACCCCCGGAGAGCGTCCGTCTGGTATGGAGGCCACCTCAGCGCCAAAAAGGCAGGTTCCTCTGCAAGCTGGCTGCAGAAAGTGGCGGAGGCTCTTCTGCACGGGGGAAAATCAAACAAAAGAGAAGGAAGAGGTCAGCGAGGCCTCTGCAATGATTGCTTAATAACAAAGACAGAGGTGAGAATGAGTCAGGGAATGAGAACAAAATAGGAAATAAAACGTGACCCAAACCTGATCCATTGTTTGTAGTACAAGCCATAAAACATATGAAAGTGCTTCAATACACGTCGGATGAGTTTCAAACAACATATGTTGAACTGCTACTGGTGCGTTTTAAGCTTGGTAGATATGATGAAAAACTGTTTAATTTGCTGAAATATTGTTGTTAATTGTGGCTAATTTGCAGGATCACACGTTTCTGGTCATTACTTATTAAATTGCTAAAAGATTCACACCTCCCCTCGTGAGATGTGCAGATACATGCATGCATTGAGATGCACTGACACACTCTGGTAATGGATTCGTGTCATTAGAAGTACTCAGTTTATCAGCGTTTCCCTCAACCACATGAGGAAGGCTTAGCTGGTAAATTAGTCTGAATGCGGAGTGCTTGTTTTCTCAAGCAAAACAAATTTGGGACCTGTTGATTTACAGGCATGGCTGGTTATCTTGCGTGTGCATGTACCAGCCTGTGTGGCAAGTGGCCAGCTTTTAGATGTACTATTTCACAGACCTGTACCTTTTTTTCTCCTTATTTTTAGATAGAAATGGCGTCCATTTCCCATGCAAGTTTTACCACATACTGTCCTCTCCTTCATCATGGAAAAAGGAGCTGTTGTCCAGATGGGAGCAGTCGGCACACCAGACATCACTCAGGAATCTCAAATATGATTGGATGAGCAGAGAGTGTGACTCAAGAGCATTGAGCTGTTTTCCTTTCCTGGCCGCAGAGGACAAATATAATGCTTAGGCCTGGACGCTCTCTGCCTCTGGTCAGTGACTCACAGCAGGGATTACAGTGCTTTCCCTTAGATGGGACTGGAGGAATTTCTTCTGAAATATACACAAGTATGCATCAAACATGGCACACTTTAACAGGTGTACCAGTTCCTGTACTGTTATCCTGACCGAATGGGGTGACACATAAAGTCCACCTGATGGCAATTAATTTTAAGTGTAGCTTAAAGAATAATGGGACAGTTTAAAAATACTGAGCTACAAAGCTACTTTTTAAACCCTGGCTTTCACAAACTTAGGGCCTTGACCCCATTTTTATTGTAAAAAGTAAAATGCATAACAATGCTTTGATATGTGAATGGTGAGTGTAGGTCTGTTGCCTTCCTGCTTCTATGTCGTCCATCACCAGGGCTAAATGTGTTAGCAAAACCTTAAATTTGGTCTAATAATGCGCTAATAAGTCAGATAGATATTACTTATTATTTATATATATATATATGTAACTGACTCTATGGTTAGCAACTTTAAGCAGCATTAAGCAACATGATCATTCTCTGTCTTTGAGAGAGTGAATAGATCTGCTGGATAGCTAGTTAGCTAGCAGCAGTAGCTAACGGTAGCTACTGAATTTGGGAGGTACAATTGACTGGACGTTTTTCATGACTGTAATAAATTACATAATAAATCTCCAGTCTAATCACACCTAATTGAATCCCGATATCAGAAAAATTACAAAAATTTGGATCATTTGGTTTTGATGTTTACTATTATGTAAATAAGACCCTAAATTACATAGTTAGAAAGCTGTTGTGTATTTAGGTATCCAGAGGCTAAAGGAAATGGTACAATTCCATTAATGGATATTAACAGAGAAGCTTCATGATGTGTTTAATTTACCTGTTAGTTCTTGACAGTAATATAAGTTATTGATTTACCACTTTTATCTATAGCGTATCTAACTGACCAAAGTTTTCATGAAGGCATGGATTACTAGAGACGCAATAAAGGATAATAATATTTGCATTTTAATAACATCAAAAACCAATCAAAATCTAGAAAAACTGAAAATATCAGGTGACAGCAGTGAACAGCCAATAACTTAAGCAACGTCTAAAACCTTGAAGTGAACGAACAAAAATAATGAAATATATATATGGGTTATTTTATATGTTTTGACACTGCAATGAAATTCTGAATTTATCCTGATATCATGTAATGTGATCATACATTTCCAGTGAATACAGGATTTGTACTATAACCAACAGAAATATTTCATTTCATTTTACGCCTGGTCCTCATTCAACGTATCACACAGTACAAGTAACATTTCAATTATTTTACAATCTGATAAAATTTTTTGCTGTTATATATTGAATATATAAAAAGTAGAATTCTTTATATTTGACAGCAGGATGTCCAAGGTCATCGTCCTGAAGGTGAATGTGAGTGTGCGTCCAGATATCTGTGATCGGATTTCCTCTGACCCAGGTCCTCCTCCTGCGACCCTGTGGATGATTGCGGTGGCTGAGACGTGTTTGATCCCCGCGCTGATGCTGGGCTTTTGATGGCCGACCCGCTTTGATGCCGCGACAAGATTGAATCCAACCACCTGCTGTGAAACACACGTGCACAGGTACACGTTAAGACGCACACACACATACACATCCAGACAGGTGACCCAATAGCACCATCAGGCCTCGCATCTTAACAGCAATATCCACCATTTCTCTTTGATCCTGACCACTGATATTTGTCATCCTGCTGACATTTTACATCCACTATTTAGTACTCTGTAAGGAAGGATTTACACTGTAACCCCAAACCTTAGAAATATAATATTTTATAATCTACCTATGCGTTTTATGCCTCATGCTCCTTTGTTATTTCTTCCTCTGGGACCCACTGGTACGCTGTCTATACTTTTTTGTTACTTTCAGGAAATACAGAAAAGTCATGGCCTTGTGGTAAAAAGGTAGTTTTTTCCTATAGCTCTGCGATGGTTTTTATACAACAGCTCTGTTTCCTGACTGTTTGAAGTCTTCCTGTATTAATCTGCACAAGCGAGGAGCTTGAATTTACTAGCAACCCAGGGCCACTTTACTTTTACTCCGCTTTTATGTCTGATTCTGTAGGATGGAACAACATACTGACTAATGGCAAAAGCAGACACATAAAGCTTGATGAAATGAAATTTAACAGTCATACAGTCGTGGCATATGAAGACTTCTTTTTTTTTTATTGAAAATGATTTATCGCTAATAGATCTTCTGTGTATGCAGTTCTGGAAGTTTCTTCGAGTATTGATCAAAGTTTCCTCATGCTTTGGCGAGTCAAATATACGTTTTAAAAGGAGAACTTTTAGAAATTTATGAGAGAAAAGTTTTACATTTACTTCACAGCCACTCTGGAAACATCCTCAGAGTTGTACGTCTACACCGTCGACGTGAATAGCTTTCCTAACAC
This sequence comes from Coranthus polyacanthus, assembly GCA_037367275.1. Taxonomy (NCBI): domain Eukaryota; kingdom Metazoa; phylum Chordata; class Actinopteri; order Kurtiformes; family Apogonidae; genus Coranthus; species Coranthus polyacanthus. The sequence continues at coordinate 3,108,642 of JAPQRN010000026.1, forward strand.
TAAATCTCAACGTAGGTCAGCGCTTTGTTTTCCCCCCTACATTTCTGTCGACCTAGAACTGTCTGGTATCTCCTCAGAAGCAAAGAGGGGAAAAATGGCGATAGAATAAGTGATTGTGAAATGTGGGAGCGAGAAGTGTTTGGCAGGGCTCATCTTGTTTGCTCAGTAAACCCCCGAGGCTTGTGTTTTTGCTGAGGGAAATGCCCACATTGTTGGGCCCGGAGACCGTGGTTACAGGCCAGCCCGGGGCCCAGCCAGCCAGATTGGGACAAACAACAAGATGAAGGTCAGCTAATATAGCAGTTAATTCCACTTCCTGGTCCCCATGACACCCAGGCAGGGTTTATTTGAAGATCCCAGACCCTGAAGTCACTCTGCACTTTGTTTAAGTCCATGAGTATTTTTGGTCTGAGCCAACACTTTCAGATATTAATGTATTCAGATGACAGGGAAGGGAGGATGGAAAGAAGAAGGCAAAGAGGCAGAGAGAGGGAAAACTCTAGATTTCCCCATTTTTCTCTGTTTCTTTTTCGGTATCTTCAGAATTCAGTTTAAGACTTTGTTTATCATATTCAGAACTCTTAATGGTCAAGCCCTTCCAGTATTATTCATCTTATTCATCACCATTCAGCTCTTAGGCCTCTTAGATCCGACAGCAAAGCTCTTCTGGATGTCCCTCGGTCATGACAAAAATGGCTTACGGTGGCTTAGAGTTTGTGAAGTTGCTGAACCAGTTTCAGACATTAGATTCACATGACATCACTTTTAACTCTAGGTTGAGTGTGTAAGATTTAGGAGGATCTAATAGGCCTTTTGCACCAAATGAGTTGTTCTGTTGAGGATACATGGGACCTTGGTGACCTTTGGTGAACCAGCCCTCCACAGGTTGAGAACCATTCCAACGGAGGGTGCAATGCACAACAGACCGTAATATGGAAACATATTAGCCAGTCTAGCTCAACCTTTTGACTTTTCAGTCTTGGTAATCCTTAAGGTTTGTTTTTGTTTGTTTATCATTTCTCCTTGCGTTCAAGTAAAACCAGCCTGATTACTCTTTCATGTTCTACTTTCTGGCTTTTCCTTAAACTCAGAATTTGACTAAATCTCCACCAAACACTAGTTTCTCAGTCTCATAAATTATTATTTTTGTAAACATATGATTCACACACACAAGGGAAAACCTACTACTTTTCGGTTCCAGCGGGGAAGCAGTGTTCCAGGTTCCAAATGCCGAACAGTTCAAAATTAGGTTCGCAAACCAGAATGGCACTGGTTCCATTTTGGTGGAAAAGGGTCATTATTGTTCATAATTATGTTTTCATTATTGTATAATCCTGTGAAAATAAGAACCATTGTGTTTTTATGACCTTACAGTGAGACGTTTATATCTACTGTGACTCCACGGATGATGCTTCTGTACAGTCGCTCAGACCTGACTTCTTCTTCTTCTTCTTCTCGTTTTTTTGATCTTTCAGCGTGTGGCATCCATCATTAAGGTACATTATGATCTCCTACTATATCTAAGTGTGGAGTTAATTATCCCTGTAACTAAAAAACCCAGAACAGACAAACTAAACACTGACTCGCAGTGTTCAGGTTAGTTTTTGTAGTATTCGCTTCATTGCTATCTGCAACTTCACCACTAGATGTCACTAAATACCACACACCGAACCTTCAAAGTGTTCTTTTTATTCATCGGCCTTTCTGTTTTAATTCAACTTTAGTCTTTTGTCATATCTATAGCTCTTTGTTTATCCCTTGTTCTTTGCTGTTGTCGTCAGTATGTTTCTCATTATGTTTTTTACTGTTTTGCTGTTTTAATGTCCTCTGTACAGCACAGCCTATACTGTGTTTAAACATGCTCTATAAATAAACTTTATACTTAATTACTGTACGTACAATAAAGGTTTAGATTTCAATACAATAACCAGTTCCACTTCCTGAGCTTTAATCATATACATTTTCACAAACCAAAGCAAAAAGAATCAACTTACATGTCTGTTTCAAATATGTAAAAGGTACTGTTATGAGAAAAGAACCTTCAATCAAAGAATGCGTGTGTTATTTTCACGTTTAAAGTCATGTTTAAATGCCGTATAAAACATCAAATTGCTTTCAGTGTCTGTTAAAATTTGTTTGGTGTCCTCTTGTCCCCGTTAAATCCCGGTGGCTGAAAACAGGGTGCTACTGTGAGGCCGCTGAAGGACTCTCCTCATGGCGCAGACTCCAATGAGATCCATCCACTCTGGCATCCTCTGGACCGGCCAGTGTGCATGAATAGGCATTAAAAAGAGCTAGTTTATGAGCTGATTGTCTTACTGATCATTTAACTCGGACCTAAAGAATGCAAAAGAAGGGGGTGGGGGGGTGGGATGGGTGAAAAATATAGCACACACCATCCAAAAGCCAAGTGGCTTAATCCTGTATGGAAATGGTAATGAGAAAAAAGGAGGACTAACTTCGTCTGTGTGCTCTCTCCTATCCAGGATGGGATCTAGGCCTCTCTAGTGGGGCTTCTCCAGGATACATAAGAAGAGGCTTTGTGCTCCAATCTAGTAAGCCAGAAATACAGCTTTTGAACCATGTGCATTGAAAGAAAGAGAGAAATGGAGAGGGAGTTTGGGGTAGAGTGAATGACCGAGTGAAGGGGTGGGGGTTTGGAGGACTTTAAAGGTGTTAGTGTCAAATGCAAAGGGTGTAATACATTCTGAATCCGAGGTTTGTATGTGTGTGTGTTTTTTCCTGTGTGTATCCATCTGTGTGTGTGTGTGTGTGTGTGTGTGTGTGTGTGTGTGTGTGTGTGTGTGTGTGTGTGTCACTAAGGCTGATATCAAGTACCTCTTTAAGCCAAAGGTGCTTCATGCTTTGTTTCATTCAGCCTGACTGTGAATGAAGGGTGGGAAGCAAAAGAGCGGCCATCGAAGGAAGGAAAACGGCGCAAAAAAAAAAAAAAAGGGAGTGTGGAAAATGCAGCACCTGGTTGTGTACAAAGATTGCAGTCAAATAAGTGAAAACCTACAAAGGGTGGGCAGTTATTTTGTCAAAACCACAAGCAAACCAATTCAATTTTTTTTTTTTACCGAATTGGATATGATTTGGCACCCTCCATGAACATTTGCATAATTATAAATTGAATTTTTCTCGGTATTTGTAGTAAATGATATGATTTTCCCCCCATCCTCAAGAGAACCAAAGTAAACAGGGCTTGGAAATACACTTAGTCAGCTGAGAAAACACAGTGTTATATTGTTCTCTGTTTAGTTGAGTGCTTAGTAGCAAACAAAACAGCATCTGTGGTGCAGCTCTAGTTTTACGGAAGGTTAAGAAGAAGGAGCAGAAGGCCAAGTGGGTTTCAGAAAAAAACAAAAGAGCATGATTGCATAAAGTTTTCCAGCTCAAAGTGGGCTTGTGGCGAACTCATGCATAAAATCGGACTACAGCGACAAATCTGACAGGACTTGATTGAAATGACTGGCCCCTCCTTAAACTGAAATGTGGTGACACTCGGGGAGTAACTTCCCCTGAAGTGCAGCAGTTCTAATCTAGTGAATAGAGATTACAAATGGTGGCGCTAAAGGTCCATAGCTGCTGCGGGATAATGCAAATCAGTCTCTGTGATCCTCTCCGGTGTTCCTCCTTATTCCCAAGCAGCTAATCCACTTAAGTATCACAGGCTTCTCAGCTCTCCACCCAAACTCATTTGGGCAGACCTCAATAATTAGGTTTCTTCCTCTGTGTGCAATAAAACACCAATAACAGTCATTAAAACATTGTTAATTTACAGAAGCTAATGAATGTCTTGTCCATCCACTATAATTACTCGCTAATTAGATTGTTGCTGGACAATCAACTAGCCTCCTCTCCCTTCCCTATTGAATCTGGTCTGTTGATAAGGAGTCTGTGAATGGGATTAGGCTGCCTGTAGTGCTTCCTGTCCCACCATGGTGGTCTTTAAAACTTTTTTAAAAAGAGCTTTAAAGCTATAATACGTAACATTTCCACATTAAAACATCTAAAAACTGGTAGGCCTACATTATATATTTTGTTGACTCGTGTGCTTACATTATATCAAATGTTTCCAACAGTATTTAAATCCATCATTTTCATTAGGTTGCCTGTCAAAGTTGTCATATCGTTAGCTAACGTTAGCTTACTTGTAGCTGTTGTAGAATGAATGCATTAACTTGTCCGTAAACATGATTTCTGCCTGAAGCCAGGTATGCTCTGTAGGATGTCTGAGCTGTCCCACACACATAAATACCACTATTTCAACAGCTCAGTCCTCAGCGTCACTTCATTGTTTACCACGATAGAGACGTAGATGAATGACCCATCGTCACCCCATGTATGGTTTTATCCTTGTCTTGAATTGCGTCGTAGCCCATGATTCAGTCCATAACTCCCAGCATCCCACGCTACTTCACAACATTATCTACCACTGCGTCTGTTGTGATTGTTTTAATTGAGAGAGCCCTAGAAGATGAAATGACATACTGTGAGTTTAAATGATTTTACAGATTATTTTATGGTTTTTAAATGTGCTGTAAATGAATGAATGTCTGGAGCTGCATTTTTATTTCAAATATTATATTGCCAAATACTGCAAGCATAGGTTTACCGTTTTGGAGATACTTTGGTGTGGGGTGAAGGCGTCCCCACAGAATTCTAAAACTATAAAACAAAGCTAAATGCATGGTATCCCTGATGTGATGCTGTTTCAACATTGCAGACGGCCACAGCGGTCTCGTAACACTTACCGCTTACCTTTCAGGGAAAAACAAGGGGGCAAGAACAATAAGGAAATGGCAGTAAATTCAAATGTTTTATGGGCTCAATCTGACAAAGAAATCAGTGGTCGTCCCTCAGCCAGTCTGCAGACTTTCAGAATACATGTCATGGGGCCGTTTCACTCAACCACTTGCTGTTTCCATTTCCTGACAGCTGTCAGCAAAGCGTACAATTGAAGGGTAGAGGGTCACCCTGCCACCGAACCTACGACACCCCTAGCGCATCGCATCGTCATCAGCGCCCCGCCTAACCAGAGGAGAGCTTTGTTTTCCGAGGAGTACCCTAGGAAGACAATGGCATCAGCGTGATGAGAGGATTCATCTGTGTGGAAAGTTCCGAGTCGTTGCTGTGGAACCACGATGGAAACCTGACCCCTGCATCCAGTCCAGTGTGTGTAGTATGAATGCTGGTTCCCTCCTCCTCATGCCAAAAACTATGGTCACATCAGGACTGTGCGTTTGTTGTTCCAGCCTCATCTTTGTTCATACTGAGAGGGAAGCTCACACACACCCAGATCTCTTTTCAGTGCTCCCATCCCGCCCAAACCATGAGAGAAATCACAGTCCCATAGTGATGTTGTGCAACAGTCGGCCTTGTAAGCCGAGGTGAGATCGTTTTCTTCATTGTTTCTTTCCTCTTTTTACCAATAGTTGGAGTGCTTTTACAACTAGTGATCCTGGTGGCCTTATATTAATGGCAAACACAGCTTAAACTTTCAGCAGTGGCTGTATAATTGGTTGGCCCCTTTGGAGTATTTTGCACTGGGCATTCTAGGAGCCATATATCAGTACCCTGTCCACAAGCCAAGACAGATGGACTCTCGTTTGGAGCACGTTCAGAATTTTGTGTTTTTGTGTTAAATTCCCAAAAGGAATAAGTTAAGGGCTTCCACTGATGCCAAAACCTCCCAGCTACAACAATAACATCTGCGGTTTGGATTAGAGACGTTGGTGATATCACCCTTTTAGTAATATGCCTGCATTATAACAATCTTACAGCCAGGCCTTATTGTCTGTGAAGTTTATGGGGGCACAGGATCCAACACAAATGATGATCTACGCTGCAGGACATGGTTGAAGTTCTTTGGCAGCAGCTGATGTTTTAATTCATGTATTTATAATACTTATTGGCCTTGCAATTTTTTTCTGATACACTGATAACTTCCCTGAGAGAATTCACATATTTTCTGCGTTGGAAAAGTTTTCAAATAGATTACTTTGTTCTGTATACTCAGGTTCCCTACAGTGCTACATACATTATCGTTGTATCCTGCTGATTAATAGCACACTTTGAACAGCGTTTATCAATTACTATTCTACATTTCAGCCTAGAAAATGTCCTATGTATAACATTTCTGTTAGAACACCATTTTATGTTTTTTATTCTAACTTTGTAGCCGGTCTAACTATTCAACATGCAGCTGGCTTGTTTTACAGCGTTTATGTGTATAGAATGATGTCTGTGAAGAAACGTCTAGTGAAGGGGGAATGTTTTTCTGTGTTGGTTTCCGTGTGCTTCCCAATCTTTTTTATGTGGTTTAAGGACTTTACACACATGGGGCATTTTTTTTTGTGCAATTAATTGGCATGGCCTTATATTTTTTCAAACCGTTGTTTGTATCATGAGTACTTTCACACAGAACATGAATATTATGCTCTGAAAAAGTGGCAATTTTTTTTTCTGGATTAAAGTCAATTTCCCAAACTTTCGCACCGTGAATAAAAGCATCAACCAATCATTTGTGTGAAACAGATGTAATGTGACAACAATGATGGACTTCTAGCCACTGTTTTTTGTATGAAACAAAAAAAATGATAAAGATAATGAAGTGAAGGACAACGGGTGGAGCAGCAACGACAAACAACTAGGCTATCAGGTATCAGGATAAATGAGGAGTTTCTGTAACGTGAACGTCATATGAATCAGATCCAGTTTGTCTGTCTTCTTAACACTGGACGTAGACCCAGAGGAACAGAAGACACTGGATCAGACAGATGGAGACACACAAGCTGCAGACGAAGCTTCAGGTGACGTTCAATCCATTACTATTTCTGTCAAACGACCTGGCGTGAATTCAATCGAATCTTTAATTGAACAAGTGTCACAAACTCAAATCCCCGTCGGTGTGAATAGTTTTGATGTGAAATATTCACACTTTTGTGTAATTTACTTGTCACACCCAGATACACAATCAGATAAACTCAGCTTTTCATCCATTACTGACGCGCTAAATTCTGCTGCTACCGACTATAAACTCACTAAACTAGCTGTTTTTTAGCACTAATGATCATGTAAATGTATATTGTTAGACTCTTTTCCATACAAACCAACTATTATCCTTAGCCCACTATTTCTGCTGTTTATTCCTACATTTAGCAAAGTGTGATTATTTGTGTTAGCTTGTATTGAACTATCCGTTAGCTTCACCCTTTTTAGCATTTCCTTATAGCTTGCTATGTGAAACAGTTAGGCCATACATTACATTTAGATAACTATTTACACTTCTCCACTTGCTCCTTTTTACCAACAGAGTTGCCCCAAAAAAGTTGCCATTGTAGATTTCTACACAGCACAGATACGTATAACCTCTACGTCTGTGAACCAAAAACAGCCTAGGTGTATGTACACATTATATAGTGTTTTAAACAACCCAGTCACCAGGTCTGGTTTAAATATCAATAAATACATAATAATAATCTTAATCACGTCTGTGAAGACTTTCTGTAATGTACGAAGTCTGTGTTTCTCTATGGTATCAGTGACTAACTAATAGTTATATATGAACAGTCATTTCTGGGAGACTCCTCACGTTATAGTGGTTAAAACACTATAACATGGTTGACCGTGTATGTAGAAATGTACATATGAAATGTTATTTTTGGTTTACAAATATTAAAATGTAGCCTAAAGAAGCCACATCACTTCCGGCGATAAGCTTGTTTGTTTTTACATTTGAGGTCAACCCCTTCTAATATAGATGTTGGGCAGAGATCATTCTGTCTGACTCCGGCTCCTCCCGCATGTTCATAGATTCAAAGAACAGCCTTTTAGTATTACTCAAATTGTCTTTATTTACGCAAATGTGCCATTCCAAAGTCATAATAAATTTCAAGGAGAAGGCAAAAGTAATAAGAAAAGTTGTACAGAGCTCTGGGTCAGAGTTCTACCCCTAACATCAACAGAGTGCGTCAGGGCGTGAAGTCTGACAAACTATGCTTCTCCTAGATGTTCTCCCATGGTCCATGTTTTCTGCCTTAGCGTTACCCACGTCACGGCGGCCACTATCAGGACCTTCTACGCGGCCTTGTGATCTGGAATATCTGTCTGAGACAAACCACACTTGCACACACATGGCATTCTGCTTCTCAAAGTACATCAACAAGTTTAGACTGTTCTGTTCTTACTTATACTTACTAAATCTGTTGTATTTGAAGTATTGTATGAATTATGTAATAGGCTTGATCGTAAAAGTATGATTTCTTTATTGCATGAATTATGTAATCAGAGTGAGCATTAAAGTATGATTTCTTTACATAGATGAACTGACTGGTTGATAGTCAGCTTAGCAGTCATTGTACATTTACTATTTGCGCATGCTGTATTCCTATTTGGTAGTTTTTCTTTTGTGAGGCAAATGCAATCGCTCTCGTATCTCCTCATACCCCTGGTTGGGAATCACTGACTAGAAATGGGAGTTTAGAGTGTATACCTGGGCAAATATTTTGGTTGTGACAAGATCCAGCAGTTAGACCTTTGTGAAGAACAATATTTGATTCAGGTTTTGGATTATTCAGATAACTTAAAACCCTATCAGACACAAATGATTATTAAAAGCACAGTATTTCTACTTTGTTTAAACAAGTCCAGGGGATATTTAAACTGTATAGTACAAAGCAGCTACGTTGTGTTAATATACATAATATATAGTGGTGCTTTGAAATTGTATAATTCGGGGCCCATTGTTTCATTGACTGCATTTACCATAGTTTAATATCTGTGTTATAAGTGTTTAGGGCTGGGTATCAAACTCCTATGGTGTCATGAATGGCTTTTATAGATTAATGATATTATGTTAACAGACAACTTCAAGTTGTGGTAAATAGCTTTATTTTTTATGTCCAAAAAATTTGAGCGTGGAGAAAAACCACAGATTTGTACCGTAATGGGTATGTTATTTTCTTTGTGATAAAATGGGCAAATTGGTATTGAAATCAGTGTAGTTTAGGAAGTGGTACTGAAGCCGCGGTATCAGTATCAAAAACGATGCCCAGCCCTACTCGTGCTGCAGCGTCATGAAAACAAGAATCTTACTCATTATAGGAGGAAAAAAAAGAACTAAAAATGTAATTTCAGCTCGGATCATCCTCATGTTTTTTAAACACAGCTTTATTTCAGATGAATTAATTTTCACTTCTATCAGGCTGTTCAATAGCCAAACACTTATCAATACTTTTCATTACAGCCATCTACAATTCAATGCAAAAATGTAACCAAAGTAAAAAAAAAGAAAAAAAAAAAAAAAAAAAAAAAAAAAAGGCCAAATGTAAAAACCACAAAAGCCACATAGTTTCACGTGTCATTAAATATATTCATTTGTGATAAACATAATATATTAGTATTACAAGACATTACACACCCATTTGCAATGGACACTGCTAAACAACATTTACAAGCCGATGTATAAACATGAGCAGAGCGTTCTTCAGATGTAATATTCGTTGGAGCGCAGAAGTCTGGTAATGAGCACCGATCTGCAAACGCCTGAAAAATAAGTCTGAATGTGATGTTATCATTTTCAAATACATTGAAAATGTACAGTGTGATGCACACAGTGAGGTGCACCTGTGTTATCTATGCATGTGTGAGTCGGTGTGTGTTTGGGTGTGTCTCTGTGGTAATGTACTGTTTTTGTGTAAACTCGGCCTCTTTATGTGACCTCATGTGTGCACATACTCGGGTAAACATGAGAAGTTTATCTGACATTCATTTATTTGTCTTTCCCTTTATTAAGCCTCTAGTATTTAAAACTCTGGTTAAGTTCACATGGACATAGATCTAGTTAATGTTTAACAAATAAAAAAAAAACAAAAAAAACAAAGTAATACCATACAACTATATAACATGTAGACAGTTGGTCATGCCTTTGTGTCGAGTACCAAGTCTTCATTATGAACTCCAGTCCTCAAAAAGTTGTTCTGAGGTGATGAACTCACTGTACAATAAACATCTGTGATATTTAATCACTCCACAGGTTATTTTTTTTTCCCACAACATTGAGTACTGTATACAAATAAAATGTGTACATAATTCACAATCATTGTTAGCTATCAGTCAGCTACAGTAAACAGTGAGCATGCATTATGTCAGTGGTACTGGATGAGGATTGCTTGATAGGTCAAGAGTCTTTTTTTTTCGACGAAGAGATGGTTTGTTCGTATTGTAGATAAAGCAATCACTTCATCAGTTATGTCGTAATGGGACGTCCAACTTAGTCCTTTATTAGAGAATAAACACTAGTCTTGAGTCATTTGTAGCTTTGACCAATGTGTCCATACGTCATTCTACACGGATCAGTCATCAGTGACACAAGCAGGGTTTGAACTTTACAGCTTTTTTTATGCATCATAAATTTGACACAATATGGGGTTTCTTCTTTTTTTTTGGATGCCACAAAAACGTGAACATATCTCATATGTTCTAAAACTTTTGACTAGTAAATAAGTGCATGGTTGACATGTCTATTCTACGTCTAGCTGATGCTACGGCATCATCTACTAAAAAAAAAAAAAAAAAAAAAGGCTATGTATGCACGTATGGTTTACATTGCAGAGGTCACAACCACAACATACTACTTGATATATCAATAAGAGCTAATCAAAGACTGTCTTGTAATGAGAAGTATGATCATTATTGAGAATGAGGGATCCTTATGGCATTTTGTTTCACTGAGGTAACTGAGCTCTTGGATTGGTTTCCTCTGTTACACTTAAAGGTTCAGTGTGTGATATTTAGTGAAACCTAGCTGTGAAGCTGAAGATTGCACCTCACCTCACCTGTGGTGGAAGCAACAGAAGTCCCTCGTTATAACTAGCCTTTGTTTTGTCTGTTCTAGGATTTGTAATTCAGGGGATGTTAACTCTGGTCCACATGCAAACATAACAGGTGACAGTAATACAACCACGGTGCTGCAACATGGTGGACCCATGAATGGGATCCTGTTCCTCCATAGATATAAGCGGCTCACTCGAAGGCTATGAAAACAATTCCTATTTTCACGTGAATATTAAAGAATGAGAACATAATTAGGAGTATTATATTCCATTTCTGCAATTAGATCCACCTAAATCTTACATACTGGACTTTTAACCTTTTAACAAACACTCTTTCCATGAAACTCTAACCCTAAACCAGGATTAAGGTTAGGCTTATAACAGCAGAAGTGTAAGGCCAATACGTACGTATAAGGCTTCATTTGAAAGGGAACATCTTGCAGTTTCTTTGTTTAACATGTGGCTGAAACACCGCCTAAAACTACATCAGTTTAAACACAGCTAACCCTAACCCAAAGCTAGGGTGAAAAGAATGGCTGTTAAAAGGTTTAAAGGTTGATCAAAAAGCTTGGCATGTTTTTAGAGCAAGTTCCCTCAATCCCATGCAAATGACAAAAGAGATCCTCTGAAATACAGAAAGGTGATACAGTAGATGCAATGTTCCCTAAAATAACTAAGCAAAGGACTTTCAAATAGAACATGGGTATCATGGGTAAAATAATCAGAATGTGACATATCTGTAACATTAGGTGCAAACTCTGCAATTACAAAACAAAACAAACCTTGAAAGACAAACAGAACGACTGTAGAATGAACTCCTTCACAAAAGTTCCTAAAAAAACACTAATCTCTTCGCTCCAACTCAGAGCAGCAGCACTCAGTCTTTCCCCTACTTTTCGCCTCTATCTTAAATTCTTCCAGTTTATTCATTTTTTCGTTCATTCTCTCCTCTTCCTCGCATTCAGTTCCTTATTCCGCCTCTTCCTCGATCCCCCCCTCTCTCGCTCCTTTTCCTGCTACTTTTAGCACTTTCCCCTCTTGTCGCGCTGTTGGAACTTCCTCAGCCGGCGGCCCCACAGGTCCTTCCACGGGATGAGCAGGCTTCCCTTGTCTGCCACCACGCCGCTCTGCCCGGGAGAGTCGTTGTCTGTGCCCAGGAGTAGGTACTTCCTCCCTGGTTTGATCTTGGGGCATTTGCAGGCCACGTCCTTGGCGCGCACCCACAGCAGCTGGTCCCCGCGGCGGATGCGGTTCTCACCTTGTTTGTAGACAGAAATGATGTTGACGGTGAACTTCCACCACTCGCCGGCTTTGTCTCCCTTTAGGACGTGCACTTGGACAGCTGGCGGAGGAGAAGAGAAAGGGTTAAATCGGTAACATGGACAAATTATCCATTCTATAACACCCTCCCGCTACTGTCTAAACATGACCCAGAAATTGTTGACTTTGTTGAGTGCTGTCACAGGTCCCTCCCCTCACTGCTGACCTTTGACCTTTCCTTGTTGTGCTCCTGAACATGCTCCCTATTACTGCAACAGTTGCCATAGCATTCCTGGTGTGAACACAATGGTTGCTGGCATGGAACGTCTGAAAGCACACTTCTCTGTGAAGGCCAGAGAACAACCCAGTTACCAGAATAAAATGTTGCCATTGTACGTTTCACCACGTATATGTGATATCTCATTGTCATTTCTCATTGGATGGAATGGATGGATGGAAGAATCCAACAAAAAATCCAGGAGTTTCCCAACAGAAAACCAGAGTTTCCATCCTGACTTCCACAGGTTTTTAAGTTTAGGCAATAAAATGACGTTGGTTAAGGTTAGGAAAAGTTTGTGGTTTGTTTTAAAGTCCTCATGAAATGGCTGATGCTCGATGCTTTTGCATATTCCCTGCAAGAAACAACCGCAGCTTGAAGGTGAAGCCAACGTGGATGTATCTGAACATGTAATATCACTGACGGCTGCTAGATGCTTGGCTCCAAACTTTTATCTAGAAATACTGTCAGTACATTTTTTTCCGGGAGTCATTCAAGTCTCATTTGCTTTATTTGGACACCTGATAGGTGTACGAGTGGTTCTTTTGTAAATTATTGCTCTGTTAACAAGATTTCAGGGCTAATAGAAGGCAGATGTCTGCTGCGTGGGTCAGTCGGTCAGTCTGTCCTTCAATGCCTGTCCATCCGTCCCTAAATGAACTTTCTCAGCTATTTCTAGTGAGAATGATTTGAAACCTGGCAGTAGGTTTGTTATCAAATGCTGGTGACGCAAAGATAGTGGATGCATCGTTGAACTTAACTTTCCTTTAATCACATCTTTGCAGACTTTTTCTAATTTAAACCAAGCCCTGCTATCTTTCTCTAACCCGAACCAAGTGCTGTCAATGCCTAAACCCAACCATAAAAATCTTAATAATACTGTTGTTACAACCACCTGTCATTGTAAATGGAGTTGGTGCTTCCTCTGGACAGAAAACAAACAAAATATGTTGTCTGTGAACAATTTACATTTACGTTCATGATCAACATTAGTGTGACTTGGAAATTACTTTAATTAACAACATTAAATTATCAGTTGGAGTAAAATGTAATGTCGGCGCCATTGCTTTTATAGCACAGTTGCACTTTCATTACATATGAACGTAATTTCTTGGAGACGGGGTTTCAAAGAAACACTTTTCTCTGCCCAGGTGGACAGACTGGGATTAAGGAAAGAGGTGGATAATGGTTTTATTTTGAAAAAAAAGATAAATGCCACATCTGCTAACAATATAACTTCTGAACAAATCCCTTCAAATTGGTCTATCAGGCGTTAAGCTGGAATCTGAACATCTGAACATTGACAACCTCAGGCTAAATCAAGCTGAACCTGGTAACTATTGGGACTCCACTTGTAACAGATATTTTCATACCAGGAAATGAGTAAAGCTCCCCTGGCCTGCATGGCTTCTCTATCGCACCGAGCCAATATTACTTCATCGCCCTGATCGCGAGAAGAGACAAACAGCGCAACAGCGTCAGAACACTTTGTGCTCAAAGTTAAGTGCGTTGTAACATGGGTTTAGCTAGAAATGCACTATTAACGTTTGAGTGTAAGTGTCTTAATCTAATCTAGAGAGGACTGAGTAAAGTAAACCCAAACACAGAATGTAACAAGACCAACCAAAGCGCCAGAAAAAAAAATAATCCGCAACTTTTTCTGTTTTAAACCAAACCCTGGTACCTTTCCCTAACCCTAACCAAGTGCCAAGTATGTAGAACCTGATGTATACAGTATGTAGATATGAAATGTACTTTTGGTTAAGAAATGTTGGAATAATGCATATCAGTGGTTTGCAGAAATAGCAATGTAGCATTCTGTCGCCTCCGTTGACAAGTCCGATATAAAGCCTATGTGTTTATCGTGTGTTTTATTGTAAAACAAAAAAGCCTTTTTCCGGTTTCCCTCTCTCAACATGATCAGTTTCAGTGGTCATCAGTCGTGCCTTAATACTGCCAAGAATGAAAAGAACCAGCGAATGAGGTGTTCAACAGTGAGTGAGGTGTTCAAGTGTGTGTGTGTATGTGTATGTGTATGTGTCAGTGCACAGTGTGAGCAAATTGCACACAATTTCTGAAGAAAGAAGGTTTGTTGTGCTGAGTAGAGCGAGCTCTCACAGCCCTGCCATTCATTGCAGCCCTCTCCTTCATCCAGACACATAAAGGGTGTGTGAGAGGGGGGGAAGGAGGGGCCACTATTTGTCTTCCCAGCCACAGAAAAACTTCCAGGAGAGTCGGGATGTGCTCCGACCTCATGAGCTATCCGGGTTCTGCTCCCAGAGCTCCATCCAACTTCCACAGCGTGAGAATCGAGCGGAGACGGCGCTGAGCGGCTCTCAGTGATCGGCTGCCGTGGAGCCGACTCGGTTACAGCGTCCAGGCACAGGCTCTCTGTCAGTGTCTCTTTTTTCCTCTCTCAAGTATGTTCTCAGTGTATTTAAACACACACAAATGCACACACACACACACACACACACACACACACACACCTTTTGCCACTTGGTTTGAGCTAAATAGACACCAGAGAAAGAATGAGTGCCAGGGTCAGACAATCTGTTACAAAATAGTTCATGAGCACTTCTGACAGAGAAAAACAGCAGTTTTGTGAGAGGAAGAGATAAGTGTGAGATGGTCCTGCGTTCGCACAATAGCTGCCAACCGAGCCTCCCTCGAAGCCAAGCTTCCCACTGGGTTTATCGTCTTTAGGCAGTGTGCTGCGGCTTGACACTGCATGCCACCAACAAGCAGGGCTAATGAAATTAGAGCTCGCTTAATTACAGCGCTGAGGCCCCTGTCCCCTCAGGTTATCAGCCGAGTGAATGATCAGGGACCTGTTACCCTTGGGTGAGCGCAGAGGGGTGGCCAGGGAGGCTGGGAGGCCCTGCCTTTGAGCACTATCCCGGAGCGTCTGTAAACACGCGGCCCTTTGATTCATTGTCCTCCTGGTGGCAGGGAGAGGGAGGGTACGTGTGTGCAGAGGAGGGTGTCAGGCGAGAATATAATCCCTTTGTGTCCGCCGTCTCCGTAGCTACGGCAGTGATGAAAAACAAAAATTGAATAAACAAAACATATTTCTTTCACTCCGGGGTGGCAATCCGTCACCGTCTGCCTAATTTACCACCTGTTTGTGCCCTGTGGAATGCTCAGTGCAGGCAACTGTGTTTAAACAGAGGGCCCCTTCCCGTGACCCCGGGGGGCCGGCCTCGCCGCTCACACACGGGGTTCGTATCCCCCCGAGAACAGAGACAGACACTAAAGCCCCACAAAAGCAAAGGGGACAGGCCTGAGAAATGAATTAGACCGAAGCGAAAGGAGTGCTAAGCAATGATGTCTGCCTCAGCGCGGTTCACGGAGGATCATCTGCTTCCAGACGTTTTAGGGAAACTTCAGAGAAAACCAACAGGAACCGCCCGCTTGAATGAGCCTGAGTGATTTATAGAGGCTGGGCCTGTCTCAGCTCTCATGATTAAGATTTAAATCAATAGAAATATGAATAATGGCTACATTTGGCTTCCAAGCAAAATGGAACAAGTGGTATGAATTACTGTCTACTCAACTATAAGTACAATTTTTCTGGACAATTTTCAGTTGGATGTGGATTAAAGTGTACAAAGATGTTTTTCTGACAGACGGATGACGCTTCAGTGATGATGACTTTGAGTGAGAGACAGCTTAGTCATCACTGAAAGACATCAACGTTAGGGAGGTGCAACACCCAATAATGTAATAATTACCTCCGCCAAGGAGGTTATGTGATCGCTCCTATTTGTCTGTCAGCAGGATTGCGCAAAAACTACAGCTCCGGTTTCTGTGAAACTTGGTGAAGATGAGGACATAGGCCGAGGATGAACCCCTTTGATTTCGGAGCAGATCAAAAAAAGAAAAGGGGCAGAAAATTGTTTCAGTTAAATGACAAAAAGGTGGAAAACATAAGTCGTAATTTGAGGTTTCTTTGTAGAACGAGAAGAAGAGTGGACTGTTGGCTTTGGCGGAGGTCTGAGCTCTCTGAGTGCCTTTCAAGTTTCTTGGAAATGCAATAAATTTTGCACTTAAAGCTATAATATGTAACAACTTGGGCTATGTTATATATTTTGTTGACTTCATCTGTCATTTTACTGTGACGGCGTTCATGTTTAATGTTTAATGTTTAACAATAGCAGATGATGTCAGTTGCCCTGCATTGCAGATCCATCACTTCCATTGTTAGTCTTTTGCACTAAAGTCACCTGCAAATAATGTTAAATGTTAATGTTAACTTTGTGTCTCAACATTTAATATAAGTACACAAGTCAAGAAAACATATAACACGGGCCTAGCCACATATTTAAATCTGAAACTGCTACGACTGTGAGTTCAACGTTACTTTGTGAGAATGAGATGATTGGGTGAATATACATGACTAAAAGTAATGTGAATAAAACTTTAATACATGACTTCATCTTTAAACATGATTTCTGCCTGAAGAACATCAGACTGATGTTCATCAAACAACAACTCCCATGATCCCACACTCCCTCGTGATGGTACTGTTATGTCTTTTAGTCTTAGAGTCGCCTATTTGCAGAAATTACATATTGTGCATTTAAACTTGACCAAAAATGTAATAAAACTCAAAAAGTAAACGATATGTTATGACATTATTGATCAAGGCTGTTCAGGATGTTAGTACATTACTGGGTGCTACAGGAGGACTGAGAGGGTTAAGATAACAGTGACACACCTTTACAACAACTGGTTAATGAGTGACATTTTGGTGCATAGACCTTTGCTGTCTTTTTAGTGGATACAAAACTTGCAAAGGCTGTGAAACTGGATGAGCTTCACAGTCTTATTTCCATCTCAGTGGCTGTGGAGATTTGTTCTGTGGTTCACAGATGTGGGAGCGCAGTAAATCCAACAAGCGCGGTGGATCACTGAATTTAGAGCTACACGGCGGGATAGCGCAATAAAAACATGTCTGTCTCTGTTATACCTGATATTCCCCTCGATTGGAGTTTGAGGTATTATACTCTCCCGTTGCTATATTTTGGATTTTATGACAGAACGTGACATACGTGATAATCGACCAGATTTCCTTTCTCCCCGAGTTGTTGTGGCACTCAACACACACAACAGTCTTTGCAGTATTCTGGTACCAACATTTTAACATCGGCCCCGTCAGCACCAGTTATATGATATTCATCCCCTGCTACATTATTTGCAGTGTTTCAGCTGCGCCACTCGTTCTGTGAATTCATTGACAACATAATGTGATCGTGGTGTGTTTTGGCCTCCCTTATCAGTTTGGGATTTGCTCTTAAACACCTAGAAGTTTGGCCAAATGCTTCAAGCTGACTGGGCCGGCCAAAATGTTGTTATGGTCTGAACTTGTGCGGTCTGTTCCTTTTCAACAGATTTTCCGGGATCTAAAGGGATGCGAGGCTGTTATACCTTCACTTTTTAACATCCACTCTTTTCAGCTATGCTAGGGTTAGGGTTAGGAATGCACGTCTTAGACTTCTAGTGTCTTTGCTTAACATGTGGTCGAAAGACAACCTAAACTACATCAGTTTAAACATGACTCATATGCAATCCTAACCCAAAAATAGGCCACTGGTGACCTGCGGATGTTAATTAACCAACGCCAAAACACTTTGACTATTTTATGACTATCTGAATAAGTCTCGCTACAGTGAGGGACATAGTGACGGGTAAAAACTTAATGTACGGTACAAATTGGCTTATTTTTGCGATTGAACCCAAATGTTGGCCCAATCTAACAGTAATTGCTGAGTGTTTGCACTCAGGACCATCGACTGAAGCTTTAATTAATGCTTCTGCAGTTGCCGGACAGCAGAAAAAGGAAAATGCAATGCAAACACCTGCGCCGTTCGATAAAATCAGCTAAATCAGCAAATGTGCCATTGCAACAGACAGAATGTTGGCTGACAGTAATGTGTCGTAAAAAAAAAAGAAAAAAAAAAAGCTCTGTTTTTACTGTCCACACTTCAAAATTATCCACTCTGCTGAATGTTTTTGAAACCTCTGTCTTCGGGGGTTGGAATCAGCTTAATGTGTGTGTGTTCTCAGATTAATCTGTGTTAGTGGACATGGCCCGAGGCTTTGTAAGTGAGCCAGAGAGAGCGGCAGCACCACAGTGTGGATTGGCCATGCTCAGGATTTGATTAATTGAGACATTTGACCTCTTGACTGCTGGCTGACATCTGGCGGCACACATTCCTGCACATTGGCCTCACTCACCGTAGTCTTTTTTACAGTATTTCTTCATGGTGATCTTCATCTTTCCCTTGGATGCTTTACAGTGAGATTCACAGTCTGGGGGAACAGAGTTGAGAGAGTAAAAGAGTAAAAGTTAGACAGATGTTACAGATAGAAACCTGTGATTTACAGTTGTGGAAAGTAACGAAGTACTTTTACTCAAGTATAGTACATAAGTACCATTCTGTGGTACTTGTACTTTACTAGAGTATTTTGATTTTATGCCACGTTATGCTTACTTTATACTTTTTACTCCACTGCATTTATTTGACCATTTCAGTTACTTTTAAGATGAAGATTTTACTCAGTGGATAATATAACAAGCCTTTAAAATACAACACGTTGTTAAAGATAAAACTAATGGTTTCCAACTTTTTTGCCTTCTGATTTTTTACAATAAGCAGTGTGTAGTCGGGTTCGCATTTCAGATGTCTATGAGTTGTTAACAGCTCCAATAAATAGTGATTTTTTTTTCCCTCTGAACTTCTCACATGGTTTCGTTTCACTAAATGTTCAAATCATTCAGTATGTCACCAAAAACCAAAGATTAGAGGAACAAGTCCAAAACAAAAAAACAGATTCATGTATCAAGACTTGATTTTTTTTCTTCTTTCCTCTCCCATGAATCATGTGATGAATCCTCAGATTTCTCTGCCATCCCAGTGTATAAAACTGGATTTAAAGCAACTCCAATAACATGCTGCGACAACACTGATGCTTCGCTATTATTAATCTATCTGATCATATCTAAC
>JAPQRN010000026.1:3162519-3174380 GCA_037367275.1 Coranthus polyacanthus
AGTAGAAGCATAAAGTAGCATAAAAAAAGAGAAATACTCAAGTAAAGTACAAGTATTTCAAATTTAAGTACAGTACTTGAGTAAATGTACTTAGTTACTGCAGCCATTATGATAGAAATATCTGACTTCCTAATGCTTCAGAGGGTGTAGTAACACAGCCTGTTAAACACCTTAATGCAGAGGGTTTGTAACTAAGTGATGACTGGCAAAGGCTTTTTCTAACTCTACAACTCTATTCAGTTTAACTTTTATCCGTCTGAAGTTTACAACTTATCTTGGTACCCTTTAAAGTTATTCACTGGATTTAAAACGCTTCCATTTCAATAAAAATGGGGAAGAAATGGGCTTGTTTTAAAACTTTCGACCAGTGTATATTCTGGCAGATGTGACTCATAATCACTATCACATTCACGGAGTCTTGCGCAGTAACGCTCAAATCAATTCAAGTCAATCCCATATCAAAGCAGCTGTTCAGTCCATAATGGGACTTTATAAAGGAAACCGGTAGCACCGTGTCACTATGCTCCCATTTTGCTCTATTAGGAAGGAGAAAAAGTCAGGGAATTAATGGTTACTGACTGCGACAATGGAAACACTTAAGGGTTCATTTTTATCCCAAACTTTGTCCTAGTTGCTAGGTGGCTTCCAGGACATGGGACTGAACGGAAGAGGAAAAGGCTGGGCTCTTCCTGAAACATGCCAACCGCTGCGGGAATCGAAAGAACTTTAAACGACTCTGCTGAGTGAAACAAATACACACATGCGCTGATTATTAAAGGCATCCACTATGAAGAGCCTTGGCTGTCAGTCACCTCTGTACCTCCAATGATGAAAATGGAGATATTCTGTGTTTCTCTTCTGGTTTTGCCTTATACAAAATCCAGGACTTTGCCAACAAAGAGCGGAGTTCACATCCTGACTCCAGTATGTTTTTAAGTTTACGGGCAATAAAAGCGCTTTGGTTCGGGTTAGGAAAAGACTGTGGTTTGATTCAAGCACTAATAAATACATTGTGAGTCATTTTTTAATCAAATCTTGGTGGACTTTCCTTGTATTAAACCAAGCCTCAAAATCTTTCCCCAACCAAGTGTTAGTCAGTGTCTAAACCTAATCACAAAAAGTTTATTGACCCTGTCCATCTAACAAGCTGATATTATAAATTCAGTTGGCAGTTCTTTTGGTGGCAAACAAATTAAATATGTTGTTTGTGAGCAATTTACATTTTTGACACTTGGGAATGGCTTTAATTAACAAGAGTTTAAATAAAATGTAATGTGGGCAGCACTATGCTGCTTATTTGCAGTCGTAATTTACTTACATATGAATGTAATTTCTGAGAGACGTGGTTGTTATTATAGCGTCATTCTCTCATTTTCCCTCAAAACCCCAAAAGCATCATAAGTGGTTCAAACACTACAATGCTGATATATATGTATCTATAAAAGTTGATAGGAAACATATTTTTTGCGTTGATGTTACACAACAGCAACATTTTATTCTGGCAGACCGCTTGGTGTCTTTGTATTGTCACATTTTGAGTTCTGTTTCTGTCACTGCGGAGTATAAAAACTTGCTGTAACGGAGCCCAGGCACACGATTGTTGCACTTCACAGTGTAATCTAACATGGTCTCACGTCTCTGAGGTCATTCTTTTTCCCAGCTGCTTGTCCAAGTGGGAACCAGATACAACGCGTTATCTCTGACTCACTATCATGAGAAACCGAGCCTCACTATCTGTGTAAATAAACCACATGGCACATACGGAACCACGGACCCGCACGCACATGCGGACGTGTACACGCCATGAGCTGTTTCGCAAGTTTACATCACACATGTCGGGAGGAAACCGTCTCGCGGGCATCTCTGAGCTCGTCTGATCGCGAGAGGAAGGAAGTCGCTTTCTGCAGTTTGCCGTGAGCGTGTGAAGGCGTCGGGAGCCGTCTGCTCCACAGTAGCTGTAGTGACCTGGACAAAACATGTGAGGAAAAGATGAGAACGGGCGGGTTGCTCTTCCTACATTCAGACTGGAAGAGTTATGGAAGACTGGAAGGCGAGTTAATCCTCTCCCTGCGGATGATCCCCTGCTTGTCTACATCACGTACACACAAACGCGTCACATGCGGTGGGAGGATCGCAATTGATGAATCCCCAGGTTTTCCCCTCCTTTGAGCAGATGTGGAACTGTGGGATATTTATAGTCATGTAGGGACCGGTGTCTGGTAGCCAGCGTGGTCTCCTCTCCTCTATCTAACCTGCTGGATATCCCCTCAAATCCAATAAGTGCTTCCTCATTCTCCCACAGACAAGAATTGGTCGCTGGGGTATGGAGACGGAGGCAGAGCAGACCCGAAACCGACGCACGAGTTAGATGGAAAAATAAATATGAAATGGAACCAGCTTTTGCTTTTTCAGGCAGGTCTGTTATGTCTGCGCTTTGTTGTGGCTGAAAAGAGGGATGAGGGTAATTAGCTGCTGATATTTCTAATGGTTGGAGGAGGATTAAGCAGCAATACATACAGCTCGTGAACGTTAAATAAATAAAGATTTGCTGTGACACAAGTTTGCACAAATCTTACATGTTGAAACTTGAAATTGTTTGGTGTGGAACCCTATGTGAAGTACAATTCCAAACAACAGTCACGTTCTCAGACATGACCATTAGCCACTCCAGAGGAGGATGGACTTGTTGTGCGAGCGAGGTGAAATTGAAAATGAGGTTCACTTTTAAATTTGTGCCCTGTTTACGAGGATGTGGGGAATGTACATTTTGGGTGAAATGTCTTCCAATTATGTTGATTTCCTTTGGCTGGATGAGTATGAAAAACTTGACTTGTGGTTCAGGAAGGGAACCGCTTTCGTAGCAGATTGTATTCGCAAAGCCTGGGAGAGAGACGGCTGCATATTTTGTTTAAGAAATAAAACCAAGTTGTAAAATAACCTCTAATCTTGTAATAAAATGAAATGCTGAAATGTTTCACCGCTGCATCGGTACATTTGTTGTCTAGTAAACGCACGTGACGAGCAACTAAGGACTTCTACTTCATTACTTAAATATATATATACATATTGATGCTGTTTTACTCCCCACATTTTAACACAAATATCTGAACTTTCTTCTCTTTACATTTTCAAAACAGGCTCGTTACTTTAGTTTTAATGCATTTGAGGGGCATTATCTTAGATGGATGGAACAATAACACATAGAAAAGATGATCCGTTGGTGTAGTTATTGGTGCGTATCATGTACAACAAGACAAAAACAGTGTAAAAGATGCAGCAAGAACAAAATGAAAGGGAGAATGGACCGCAGAGAAAAGGCATCAGAATGTTCTATTACTCACACAGAAAACTTGCAAATTGAAGTGAATTTTCATTCTATTCACTAGATTGTTTGTTTTTTCTTTTATTTACCATAGAACAGTCTTGCATTATATTGATATGACCAGTAGAAATGTCCTTCAAAGGCCTACGTTTTACTTTTAGACTTTGAGTGAATTTCAGAGCTTGTACTGTTTTACTTTCACTAGAATAGAAAAGTTGAATCACAGTCTTTTTTAAGCAAGTATCTGTACTTCTACCTGAGTAAATAACGTGTGCACTTTTGCCACCTCTGCATTAAATACGGCCTTAACATTGTACGATGCTTCCTGCGTACTGTAAGTGCCATTTTAATAAAGATCAAGGCTCTATAATGCATCCAGCTGTCAATTGTAGTCTTTGTCTTCCAGTAAATAGACCCCTGTGTCGACAGCGCAGCAGGGAGGATGTACCAGCCAAAGAAGCTTAGCTATGCCTCCACTGCTGAGTTCCTTAATGCTTTTTTTTTTTTTTTTTTTTGGGGGGGGGTGGTGGAGGCAAGTGGCAAAGGGGCTAAGTTGGGTAAGTGACACTGAGGAAGCGTGTTGTGTGTGGGCGTACAAACGGCGCTGTCACTGAGCTGGTTGTGTCGGGTGGCAGCGCAGCAGGGGAGCTGGATGAGGGGTCTGAAGCTGAGCCGTGGAGCGTGTCACTCCGCTGGCCCATTAATCATTCCCAGCCTGCCCTGCTTCAGCGCCTCAAAAGGGGCTCGATGCGCCACGCACTAGGTGGTCCCGATGCCACCGTGGAAGCCCCAGTCAGCTCCATGTAGGCAGACGGTGGACACAAGAGCTGAGGATCCTCACATACGCGTAAACATGTGCATCTATTTCGTCTTGGCAATACAGCCCACCGTGAACAAACAAATAAAGAATGAAGAAAACAAACAATTTGGACTGTCCCGGCCATTCAGGATCCACTTACTGCACCATCCAGTGTTTGTCTGTTATGTTTATGCGTGTGCAGACAAACAGTTTGCATTTCAGGCCAGAGACTCTCAATGAATATGTGCATGAGTAATGACACAACACATGTCAGTGCTGCTGCTCGCAGTGTGAATAAGGATGACACAATAAGAGCATCGGCCGCTAAATGTGTCATAAAGTATGTGTGTCTCAAACCAGCAGATTGAGATTTAATGTAGTTAAATAGCGAATGTGTCCAATAAACTTGTTCCATACTGGCCAATATTCATGCCATGGAGTCCAACAGCCCATGCGTGAAGGATGCGAACATTAAATCAGGGCTAACGTACTCCTCTCAAAACACTGCGTCACCTCTCCAAACTGCCATCCACAACACAGCAGAATAGGATTTTTCAGCGTGCTCTTAAAAAGCCTGAGTGAAACCTTTCTGGCTCGAAACCGTCGCGTCTGTCTTGAATTATGAGCTCAACAAAACAAAAATCCTCAAAGCATGCAGCATTTTACCCAGAGGACACTGGATCGTAGCGGAGCATGGGTTTTTGAGATCCCCCAAAATACATGTCTTTGTTTTATGGTCTGCTTGTATACAGAACAAGCTCTTACCAAAGTCACATAGGCTTATGTCGCAAGAAAGACCGGAGGCGACTGGCGAGTAAAGGACAATTTTAGAAGCATTGTTCTCTATTTGTAATCGTGACAGAGTTAAAAGATGTTATCCTAAAATCATGTTGGAATCACAAATAGCTTGGGAACATTAAATGACAACACATTTAATTACAGAAATGTAAGTCTCGACCGGAAAAACCGTTAACAAAGACACTAAATCTCTGTCCTAGTTGTTTTTAACGTCTCTGCCCATGGATTATATTATGTTTTACATTATGTCCTACAGGTTTGATCCCATTTTTTTTTTTTTTTGCAAACTGTGTATGTTTTTTGTTATTGCTTATGCCTTTTCTCAAATACACTGTTGCTTTCCGTGGGCTCCCATCAAGGTGCCAAACACCATTACAGTGATTGAAAAAATAACATCAAGTAAAGAATAACAAATATGAAACACGAAGCAAGTTGGACAGAGTCTTTATATTATTTTGTATGGCTTTTGCGCTGAAATATTAAAACAACATGAGGCACATGTGATTTTATGTAAGTAAAAAGAATCAATAAATGCTGTGCACAGTAAACTGAGTTTGGTCATTTTTTTGCTGTTAAAATTTTAGATATCGAACGAATTTGTGTATTGAGCTGCATTAATATACAAAGATAACATCATCTATACTGCAACTGTTTTCATTAGCAATTAATATGCCAATTGTATTCTTAATCAAACCTGCAGGAGCAAAAATCAAGGGAAAGTTTGAAATACACACCTTTCTTCTGCAGCTTTCTCCTCTCTGTCCAAATCAAAAGACTAATAAAAATAAAAACAAATGACGTGATGCTGTTTCCGGACGCTGCGGAAAAGTGAAGCCAAATTATGGCGGTTGCGGGAGCAGCCATGTCGCTTCTGTGTCGAGCCACGGAGTAGGGTCACATGTTAACAGCGATCGGTAAATAAAGCTAAAGCGGTAAATCACGCGCTGGAGCTTAAATCGTTAAAAGTGAAAAATGTGTCTTGCAATTTTTTTTCAAGCAAACAAAATTGTTGCTGACTTATAGCTTGCTGGCGGAAAATATGCAAGTCTACCAGCATGACCTCTGTAAAACAAAATATGTCTCAATCCCTGTGACTGACACAGTTCCCACAAAGTGTGTCTCCGGTTTGCTGTTTCTGGTTTAGGTCTGTTTGTCTGGAGAAGACGCTGTCGTGCGAGTCTTGATTTGATTTCTCAGAGTGAAGCTGATTGATTTAATGTATTCTTTCTTCGGGGGTCACCTATAGCCGCTGTCTCCGAGCTCAAACATTTGCATGTCCCACACAGGTGTCCCCGGGCTGTACTCAAGCGTCGTTTCTAGGTGACTGAGACTCACCGATGCGTCAAACGGGCACTCTGCTCCGGGATTTTAAAGGATGTCCGACGTTCTGTGCTGCTGTAACGCCGAAAGCATCCTAACCTGCAACACACCTGTTTCCTATTAACCTTCCAGATTGTTCACCTCTATCTTTCACCATGTGTATGTTTCTATTTTCCTCTTAACTACTTTAACTACTACTTCCATGTCATCTTTATTAAATGTAATTTGCAGTGTTGTGTTCAGGTCTTGGTCTTATTTAGACTATTTGAAGGTTGTAATGTCTTTAACGTTGCTGGTTTGGATTCAAACAAACAACCCACAACAAGAGCGAGGCTTTTAAATTTACATTTACTTGCTTTCATTTTTGTGTTTTCTCTCATTATGTAAAATATTCCTGTCAGGCATGTTTTTCTTCTCCATGACCAAAGTATTTTTTAAATGCTTACTGGTGAATTTTGGTTTCCTTTGCTTTATTTATTTCAGAGGAGACGTTCTCTTTGTCTGTCAGAGTGAGGTCAAAGGTCAGCACTTGGGGGTTGCTGCTGAAAAACCAGTGCCTTGCTCATGGGTACTGTCATTATGAATATGAAAAATACTTGCTGTCATGCTGCCATGTTAACGGATGAGGTTATATAATAAAGTTTTATTTATCACATTATGTTTAGTAGCATATATTCACATTGTTTCATTGAATTTAAATGTTAAAGGAGCTATTTGTAATATTTATACTTAAAAACAAACTTTAAAAATGACCATTAGTGTGTTTAGAAAGAACATTTCTGACGTTATGCTAAAGATGATAGAGATATGTACTGAACTTTCAACCAAGCCGTCCTGTCTCTACCGTAATACCACTTTGTACCACTAGAGTGAGTAGTGAGTAAACGGGAAGTAGCTCACCAGGCATGAAGTTTGCTGAACTTGCGACGTTTCTTCTAGACTGGTGAGTTTACGATGTAGCGATGCTTATGAAGGCATACAGTTACTGACAGTGCTTTTATCTTTGCTGAGTTTCTTGATATATAATTCGGACCAAACCGTGGCAGTTCTGATCATTCAAAAGTCATCTTTAGTGCAACTATTACCAACACAAACTACACAGGCAGACATTCCAAACAGAGGTAATTCATGGTTTTACTGTGGCTGTTTTCTTTCTAACAACTGAGCCAAGTGAGCCGTAATGTAAACAATGTGACGCAGCAAGATTATAAGGCAGCAGTGTTATTCTGACCGCGTGTTTTTGTTTGAAGTCGAAAACTTGATCATGCCGTGACAAAGATGTATGTAAACAACAATAAGCTTTTCTGTGACTGGTAGACCGGCCGTTAATCCGATGGTGGCGGTGGATGCTTTCTGGTTCACTACTGCCCCCTGCTGTTGATAGTTGGAGAATCTCCAAGCTATAAATACATGTTAATTCAATTTAATGTTAGTAAAAGGGATGTGATGCCATTGACAGGTGACTTGAACATTGTGGGAAACATTTGACACAGTATAATGTAGGTACACAAGCCATCAAAATATATAACATAGGCCTAGATATGTATATTAATGTGGAAATGCAAACCACCTTTCTACTAAAAAAGCCTCGTCGCATACTGTATATTAGAACTAACCGTCAGGTATTACGTGTCACCCTTATGAATGCATTTGCAGTCAGGCTGTTTTCATTACTGCATTACACAATATGTTAAGGTAATGGCTTTAGACATAGATCAAAACAGAAGTCAACAAAACAAAAACAACCTCACAAATAGTCGTGTCCTCTGGCTATTGTTTACTAAAGTCATGTGAAAAATCAAAAGCATCACACACGTCTCAGCTTACAAATGAAAGAGAAATGTCTGCCTCTGTCCCCTGGTGCTGGCACACGGTGGGACGGGGAACGCAGGAACCAAACCGCCGAAGAACGAGCGCGACACTGCAACTTCTGTTACAAGAATATCTATGACATCATGCTCTGCAGAAATTCTTCTCTCCTGTCATATGTGCCACCGCCGTGGAGCTCAAATGAGACCCAGATGGTGAGCAGGTCTGGCCTGCCCCAAACCTGGCAACCCCAGGGGAGGCGGGTTGTAGAGAATCACCGTCAGCAGAAAACAGTGTCAGGGGTCCCGGTCGGCCACATGGACACAGACCGGGTCCAGAACGGAGACGCTGTCAGGCTGCAGCGCTCAAAGCAGCTCGAGATTCAGATAATCATGTTGTAGCTAAACAGGAAATCTGATCTTAGTTGTGGACTGGTTCTTGTGGTAAATGCTGTACTGTATGGGTCTGCGCGGACCGGAGTTTCCCCTCTTTTTGAGCCGCTGTCGTGCAAGTGGGTGGCACTACTAATAAAACATAAGCTATTTTCTAAAAGCAGATCTTTTCTTGTCTAATTCGATCTGTCTAGACTCAATTTAATGGTGGCTTTAGTATTGATTTTAACACAAAAACGCCTGTGTGTTTGTGCTCTCCAAGCATATTTATCTTCAAGCCTACACGTTCTTGAAAGGCTGGTGATCATGCATTTGTATTCTGCACTCACCCTATTTTTAGAGCTGTTGGAGAGAGCACCAGTATGTTCTGCACAGACTGGGAGGAGAGCCAGTAGGCAATTGATACAATCATATCCTAATTCAGCTACCTTGTGGGTGGCAAACCTGTTGACTCTCCCTCATAGACGTTTCTTTGTAGGCTTAATAAATGCCATGCAAAATGTTTTATAGCAGGACAGCAGGAAGATAGCCGCAGACGTTAGGATTAAAGGAGCACAGATAGATGGAATTAAAACTCCTTTTAACTACTGAATGTCCACCAGGTCACCGGTGACCCATTTTAGGGTTAGGGTTACATTTGAACCATGTTTAAATTGATGTAGTTTGGGTTGTGTTTCAGCCACATGTTAAAGACACAAACTAGAAGATGTCCCCTTTCAAATTGAGTCTAATACATGCATTCTGGCCTTACATATCTTCTGTTACAACTTTAACAAAAGGAAGTAGATGTTAAAAGGGTCAGATTTTCTTAAGGCCACATAAAAGCCTTCAATACTGTATGAGCAGATGTGTAGGTGCAGCGCGTGAAAGTGTACTCTGAAACCACATCATCAAAAGTGTAACGAAACACAAAGGATTTACCTCCTACTTTCCCTCTTGGCCGTTCTGAAACAGAACATCGCATGGCAGACTGACAGCAAAAACAAAGTCTGAAATTGGACAAGTGCAAAATTACACGTATGAGCGACTTAAGGCTACCATTTTCAACCTGCCTCAAAACCCACTTGGCAGGCGAAAGTTTCCCACAGTTCCCTTCACAGCCCATCAGTCAGGCCGGAGAGAGGAGCGGGGGGCCTGACTGTCAGGGGTCAGCGCTACGCTGAACATGGAGAGAATGTGAAGCAGCTGCCTGGGACACGAGAGCCTGATGTGTCACCATGTGTGTGTGTTTCAAAACCTTATTCATTCTTTATACAGTATAAACGATTTTGTTCCGTGGTTACAGCAGGTCAAATATTATCACATACTAAACCATGGAGGTTTTGCATGTTTTATGGACATATTTGTAAGTCATGCTGATAGGAATGCGAAGGCTGCTGCTGCCAACAAAAATGCCGCTTGACAAAATGATGGCAACCCGGCGTTCAAAGTCATGGGAAATTGATTTTGTCTTATTTCCTTGATGCCTGCTGCCACTGAGTGAAACCACTACTCTCCCATGAGCATACACACCTCCGTTTAATACACAACTGTCAACGTCTTAAGCACGGAAAGACTGATTATTGGCCACGGCCGAGCATTCTCATATCATTGTATTGGTATTTTTTTTTATCCAATAAACAAATAAAATACTTTTAAAATATGCTTCTTTGGCTCTGAGGCAGCTGTCTCTCTGTCTGTAGTCACCACTCTTAGCCTTTTTCCACTAACATGGAACTCGTGCCTTTCTGGTTTGCACACCTACAATTTTGAACCCTTCGGAGCATTTTGATCAAAATAAATTGCTTTGGAACCTGGAACGTTGGTTCCCCGCTGGAACCAACAAAGTAGCAGGTTTTCCCTTGAACTGAAGCGTCAACCGTTGCGGGCGTGCGGTATTCTACAGGTTGGAAAGAGGATGGAGAGGCCAACAATGTAGAAATCTGACAAACCTCTGCAAGAACTGCTGACTGTTTGGTGGTGATTTAGTCAAATTTAAGGAAAAGCTAGAACGTATCATGAGAAAGAGTAAACAGGTTGGTTTCACTCTAACGCAAGAGCAAATAATAAACAAACTAAAACAAAAAATTAAGGTTTACCGACTATTGTGGAGGTGGATGGGGGTAACATGTTACCAGATCATTTTCAGTTGTACCACAGCATTTGATGACACATCCTTGATTTGAATTATTCTGCACAAAACTGGGGGAAACGGGGGGTAGTTCGCCAAATGGTGCCAAGGTTCCAAGAATCCTGAAGGGAACCAATTCAAGAACCACAACCGGTTTGGTGAAAAAGGCCTATATGTGATGTAGGGCGATGTCCCGCCCACAGCAGTCTCTGATTGGTTTAACGTGACGAGCAGGGATGCAACAGTGAGGTGGTGAGAATTGCCTCTGAAAATATGGCAGTTTCAGGTTTCATGGTATACTGTTTTACACCGTTATTATCATCAGTTACAGTGACTCTTAAAGGGTTGAAAACACAACGCTTTTATGGCAGAACAAACGCATTATTATGATTTAAAGCTGTACACCATTTGGGCAAAAGAAATTAGGAAAAAAAATAAAATAAAATAGGGACCTGTATTTCCTTTGGAACAACATAAATAGGAGAGATTGCAGCCAGTTTTTTTTTTTTTTTACCTTAGCCTTACCTCACAACATGGTATGATGACTCAGTTTTTTATCCCACCTTATACCTTCAAATGGTTTACCACCGCAACCCTAGTCGTGAATAATATCCCATCAACACTGAAGTGAGAACAGAACATTTATTTATTTACTAATTTATTCATAAGCCCTCCAGTTCACATTGATCACTAATAATCAGCATCGGTATCGGTCTTGTAAAAAACCATATCGGTCGATCCCTAAGTGTCCTATTAAAAGGAAGTGAAATCCAGACTGATCATTAGCAGCGGGCCCTCTGCATCCCCGCTGCCAGTCCATATGGACCCGGTGCTCAATGGAAACAACCCCTCCCTTGGGTCCTCTTTCACGCTAAGGTGTCAGGCCACCCTTATTATTTCCTCCGAGCTGGCTTTTGGAAGACATGCTCAGTCTGGCTTTTCTGCCGTTTTTATCTGATGACACCGCTCGCACAAAAAAAAAAAAAAAAAAAAAAAAAAAAAAAAGGGAGATGGTGAAAGGGGGAGGAGGGGGAGAGGCCTCCCACTGACAGCGAGATGGATGCCACGAGTGACAAGCTTTTGTTTTAGTAAAATACACTCATGCTGGCTTTGCAAGAGGCGAAAGGCGGAGGCCAAGGGGGAACAACTTGTTCACTTGTTCCGTTTGGTTGAGCAAACCATGGCACTGTCGGAACTTGTTACTTTTCCAGGTTTGCTTCGCCTGTTGATATAGGATGCTTTTAACCATATCGATTTGTCTGTTTGCCCAGAGGAAGGTCATACTTTACTTCAATCTAATAAGCGCCTCTC
>JAPQRN010000026.1:3188379-3213852 GCA_037367275.1 Coranthus polyacanthus
TCAGTCCGAAAAGTAAATGATGCAACATAACACAGCAAAATGACTGAAACTGAAAAGAACTAAAGATGTGGCCAAGTGTAGGATGCACAAAAAAGAACAAGCAATAGCAGCAAAGATAAAACTCTGATCCTCTTTGCCTTTTGTCAAGTCCACTGAGACACACATTAAGACATTGGTGGTGGTTGTGGTGTGATGTTCGGTGAATGTAGGCCCATAATGCCCTATCACAACATAAATTCTTTACATTTCTCATGTTCGTGCTCTCCCAGACTTCCTGTAAGGAGGGCGATGTCTCAGTGAACAACGGCCCCACAGAGTGTCTTCCTCTGCTTGCCGACTTGGTGCTTTATTACTGTAGACATGCAGACCAGCCTGTTTTGGTGCAGCTCTACCAGGCGGAGGTTAGAAGACCTCAACACCACACACACACACATTTACTTATTGTAGTGTGACAGGACAGACCGGCTATCAATTCTCAGCTTGTGTTTGTTTCTTCCGATCTGTAGCTGACCCTTGCTGGAGGAGAGAGGAGAAGGGAAGTGTTTATTCATTCTCTGGAGCTCGGGCACACTGCTGGAACCAGAGCTGTAAAGGCCATGGGTGAGTCACACTCTGACAGACCAGACAGCCACAGCAGACACACAACACTCACACACACACGTGTACTGTGTTCATTTTACAGGCGCTGCCAGCAAACGGTTTGGAATCGATGAGGAACGAGAGGCGATCCCTTTAACGCTAAGTGTTGCTTACAACAAGGTATTGTTCTTGCTTTCGTGCCCTCATATATCCTGCTGCACATACAGTAACACATTAATTGAAGGTTACAGCTGTAGGTATTTTTAAGTCTGCCCTGTCGACGCCTCTCTTCAGGTGGCTGTAAGTGGGAGGAGTCAGTGGACGCAAACAGAGAAGGTTTGCACATCAATAAATCTTTACAAAGCCTGCAGGAAACCTGAGCAGTTAGGTGTGTGATGGTGATTCCCACTGACACGTTCCTCACATCACATGCCACACACACACACACACACATTTCGTCTTCATTTTGTCTTGTGCTTTCAAATCAAATGTCACCCGTCTAGATTCAAGAACGGAAAGTCTTCAGCTGATGATGGCAGAGGTCCTAAAGAGGCAGTGCTCCAAGTCTAAAAAGGGCTACAACCAGGTGACGGATGGTTTAACACGTGTAGAATAAACAAATGAAAACACGTTTTATATGTTTCCACACAATGCGTGACTTCTTTTTCAAATACAAACCCCTGACACTTCGTCCTCCATCCTCCCTCTGGCAGCACATGTCGATATCAGAGGTGAAGGTGGATAAGCTTCAGGTGAAGGGTAAGGATGACGGGACGACTTTTGCTGTGTGTCTGGATCAGGATGAGAAGAAGTTCATCCAGAGTGTCATCAGGTACGACAGAGCATCATCACCAGTTGTCGAAATATTTAACCTGTCACCTTTTACCCAAAATGCTTCACATAGCAAAAATTAGAAAAATAAAAAACAAACTATTAAAGATGCAACATATAATTTGCATATGCTCATGAAAGGTGCTAGGAGGTGGTCATTTGTTGATATTAACTTACTCCATTTCTAAGCTAACGGTAGCTAGTATTGTATACTGCTGCTGTGGTAGAGGAGCAGAAGAGGCAGTGAAAAACTTTGGAGCAAACATAAGGATTTTCATAGAAGAAAATGACCCAAGTCGTCTACATAGAAATCAATGTACAGGCTATTATGATGGATAGGCAACCGAGACAGTTGTTAGCTCAGAAATGGAGTTAGCTAATGTGGACGAATGACCGGCTCCCAGCACAAAACACTCCAACCACAGACCGTGACGTCACACATATATGTTTTTTTTTAAGCCTCCAGTTTGTGTTTTGGCCGTTGCCATGTTGGAGCAAGGAGTGAATGTATTTTGACGAAAACAAGCAGAGCTGGGGAAGCGCAAAGAGGGATTCATGAGCTAATGCTAAATGCTGGCTTACTGACACGATAAACTTCATGAGACATTTATTGTGTGAAGTCATTTCTTTGTCTTATTAGTAACTTATAAACTTCAAACTTATTAAATTGTTCTTATTAACTTCTTAACCACAACTACAGTCGAGCTGTGTGTCAGTCGTATTTTATTCGACAAAAAGAGACTCAGAAAGCCCGACACGGCAGGTACGAAAAGCCTTCTCTTAGGCCTAAAATCTTATTAATGGAGCATTTAATGGATTTACAAAAGGACCACCAGCTCAATTATCAAAGCAAATGAGATCAGGCGATGTATTGATTGAGTATATCTACAGAGGCGTTCAATGTAAGTCTATGGGAGCCAGAACTTTTTGGTACTTTAATGGAAATCTCTCTTTTGGTGCATTTTTTTTTTTTTTTTTGAAAACTAATGAGTAGTTATCTCTCACATCTAGGTGTGAGGTGTCTCTGTGCTCTAAAGCTGGAAGCAGCTCAGACTGGAGATCCTACAAACCCTCTCCAGGCCAAGTCCAGCCTCTGCACCCGTCCTACTGCTCTCTGCTCTGCCTCCCCATCACCTCTTTCTCCGCCTCACATCCCTGATGACGCACTCTGAACTGCACTGACTTCAACCGGGGGAGGCAATACTTTACTAACTTCAGCCAAAGCAGCACAGGATGTTCAGCTGATGTGGGTCAGAATATAAATATACTAAAGAGGAAGCTACTGATAATAGTAACTATAAAGGTGGCATTCATGGGCCAACAGTATTTCAAGTTCATCCTGTAGCTGTCATTAAGGTGTGTCACATTATTTTCAGCAAGATGAGCGGGTGATTTATGGAAAGACTGAAAGAAAAGATGATTTATTAGCACTTGAATGCATTTTAGAGAAACTACGGAACTTGTACATAAGAAAGTATAAATTAATCGAGGTCTGTTGATCATAGTTTTCCTGATCAGGCCTTATATTTATCCCTATTCATTGCTACTGTTGCTTTAAATATTTGCAGGATTTGCCAGGATCTCTGTCAGCAGCATAAACTGATTACTTGATTACTATTGTGTACGTTCTGTTGAATCATTGCAGAATTCTAGAAACGTGTCATGAAATAAGCTATTTATTACGGCGTAGTAAAAATGAAAATATGTTTTATATGTTTCAAAAAATATGCATGTCATATTGTTTTTACATGTCTTTCAATAAAGTCGTATTTCACTAAGCTGTGTGTATTCTTTGTTCGCACTGTTTAGACAGGGGCTTCTTGTGCTGAACTTCCTCTTATGAGCTATTCACACCCTGTCTCAAAAGAATTTACATTACGTAATGAGATACTTTTAGCTCACGCTCGCAGGTAGCAGCCGCAGACAGAGGGAGGTGAAAGCCTTAACATGTTTCAGAGATTTATGAGAAGAGAAGCTATAATGGTAAGTTCACACAAGGACGACTACAGACGGTGTGACCCAATGTTATTTGCATAGAACGTAGCTTTATTTCATTTGCTCTGTTGTTCACTGCGATATGATTGACATGTTTTAATCATACGGTAACAATCTTCAGAGGAATATAAATGTATTTTGTCATGTTTTCTATCGTCTGTCTTGACTTCCGCAGACGGTGTTTTGTTATCACTCTTCATATGTGTGTGTCTTTTAAGAACCTTTTAAATGAACACTTTACTCATTTAAAAGATTCGTGGACAAATGCAAAAGTCACATTGGCATCTTTTCTTCAAGTTTTGCTGATCTCCTGTTCCCATGAAATTCTTCAGAAGGGCAGCAACAATGGCTGATCCCACAGGTAAATGTCTTAGCTTAAAGTTGCTGCAATAAACAAACTCACTTTCTAGTTAAAGCAGTAGAAACATCATTATTATCAGTATAACAACTTTTTGATGGTGCTAACTTTAATTTTAAGCTGACGTGGCTCTGGAGTCCAGGTTGTACAACAACATCCGGGCTCTTTTCCAAGAGATGAACAGCAGCCGCTCTTCCCAGAAAGGTCTACAACCTGAAACATGTCATCATTATTTTGAAAATAGTAATATTTATTGTCAAATCGTGCAGTATAGAATGAAGCAGAAGCAAGTCTGCGAGTATCGGCTATAACAGTCATCTCTGCAGGAATGTTAAGATGGAATCTTCAGAAGACAGTGGAGACCCATCCATCCTGCAGCCTTTTATTGATCCAAACTCTGGTTGAAGAGCTGCAGAACAAGACTGAGCAGGTAGGCAATTATTCACCATTAAAGTCCAGTCTTTCAAGTTTCGTGTGGATTTGAAAACTTTCTCTCTTTGCACATGAAGATTCGTGAAGTTCATCTTACTATATTTTTTCAATGACAACTATCGCAGATTCATAAATCGCGATCCTTCACGCATATCCTCCCCGTGCTGCACACTCTCCACTATGCGGTTCTTCAGGTAAGAAACACACGTGTGACTCAGACGTTATAATATCACATTGTTCTCAGAAAACAGTAGAGAATTGTAGACATTTGAACGTTTGTTTTTTTCTTTTGCGCTCATTTGCTTTTTCTGCATTTTTTTATCAAGTCAGGTGCTGTGATTCCTATGAGCCTTTACCAGACAGTGTATGAGCGTTTGATGAAATTGCTGATATTACCGTTGCCTTATTCTGCGGTGGCCCTGAGCACTTTGAAGAGCGTCAAGATGGAAATGACCACACCAGGTATTACGCGTGAATGAATACATTTTCAGACGGCAGAAATCTGCTTCATGGAGCTGTAGAATAAATGCAATCAAATTCTGTCACAGGCTTTTTGTATCAGAGGAGACTCGTTGCAGAGCAGAACCTAAAGAATGAGCACTTAAGACTGCAGGAGAGGTAGATGTGATCTTTAAACCACCTTCGGTTTATTCAGATGAAGCAGAGTTAAAATGCCTTCTGTGTCCCAATTGCCGGTTTTCCCTCAGGGTGTTTGTGCTGGCAGATCCAGCTGTGCTTTCTGCTCCACTGGAAGCGACGCTAAGAGCAGAGTTAGAGGCAGTCGACTCGCTGAGGGACGCACCGACTCAGAAGAGAAGCCTGGTGCTGCGTTTGCTGCAGACTGGGCTGGGGTCGGCCTGTCAGAGCTCCAGGCTGGTTCAGGCTCTTGGGGTAAACAAATATTTCTGCATAATTCAATTTTATTTATATAGCCCAATATCACAAGTCAATGATTTGCCTCAATGCACATAAACATACAGAAATCATTTGGGAGGGAAATATGCATTAAACATGTCTTCATTTTTCATTAGTTTGAATATTAACTCACAGGTGGGTCCCATTTCTTTATCGAATGACGTATCACAATTGTTGCAATAATAGAGCGAAGTCAGTGGGTTTTTGATAATATACCTGAAATAAAGTCTGTGTTTAACACGGGCTTAAAACGTTTTTTTTTTTGTTCCACGACATTAAATACCACACTTTTTATGTGTCTTAAAAAAGCGGTTGCTAACAAGTGGCTAAATGAGGCTACACAGGTTGTCAGGGACCTTAAACTTCTCCACACTGAACATGAAAATTCATCTAATTTTCGAGGCCTTGTTGTTCTGTTCTGTTTCTGTTCACTAGCTGATTGAGGTCATGCGACGAGGACAGGTTTTTGTAGAAGAGGTAAGCGTGTAGATAATGGAAGCTGTAGTTCTTTTATAGCCTGGTTAACATTTTAATTTTGCCACTGGCTTTTACGCTACAAAAACCATAAAAGTGGTTTTCATTTATGATTAGCTTGATAAAGTAAACATGTAAGTGTAATAAACTTTTTCAAGCTTATGTTATGCAATAATCCAGAAGCGAATGAAAATATGTCACTGGCTTTTTGTGGAGGGAACTACCAGGTTAGCCTGCAAAAAAACACCCCTGCGGCACATGGCAGGTTGGGAAATGATTCTGCATATGCCGCTAAAAATACAATCCCTACAGTGAAGTCTAGAGTTGGAACCCTATGATATGGAGTTGTTTCTCTTCTCATGGCACTGGCGGTTTTTGAGGAGAAGATGAACAACAAACAAACCATACTGCAAAAGAGACTCTCAACTGGTTCCAGGGGAAGAAAATAAAAGTTATTGGGTTGGCACAGGAAGTGAAGATTTAAAGATGGTCTGTTTAAAAGAATGGACTGAAATCCCACAGTTTTTTCATACAGTAAACGTCTTGCAAACAAAGGCTTACCCACCAGGTATTAGATACATTTCACTTTGCATGTTCGGTATATTTTTCATTTTTTACGGCATCCATTTCTGGTGTTTATATCAATGTCTGGTCAAAATTTCATATGAAGTGCTGCATTGGAAATGTGTGTAATAGAAAAATCTTTTGTTCCAGGCTTTAGAGGACCACAGTGTCGAGAAATATTTCCAGGAAGTGGTTCTAGCTGCGGAGCAGAGTGTAAAGCATGGGGAGGGAGGTTGTGCAGACTATATAAACAAACTGCAACGCATTTACACAAATATCCTGACTGCCTCTACAGAAGGTGTGTGTTGCTGCACTCTTTTCTTCTAATGCACATCAGTAGGAGCTCACAGTAAAAAAGACATGTGACTGGATTGCTGCATTTCTGTCCCCGTTGCATTAGTGATAACCACAAACGATGATTTCTCCGAGTGCAGCGCTGCAATGCCCTGCCCTGAAATCAACTTCCACCTGTGGGGTGAGGAGGAGGATCTATGTGAGTCAACAAGATCCACAAGCGAATAAACTACCCAGTGGTTGCTGCTGCAGTGTATCATATGCAATGTATAATAAATATATTTTTTCCTTGCAGGGAATCTGCTGGCAAACTTCACCCTGTGTTCCAGCTCTAACTCTAGCCTCGACGGAGAAGAAAAGGAGAAGAGAGACAGTGGGATAGAGAGAGATCTGAAGGAGGGTGACATGGAGGAGCCTTCACTCGGAAATCCCAACCCATCGATCACACGGAGAAACGCCTTTAAGAACGCCAAGCTGGGGAATAAACTGAGTCTAGTGAAGGACAAGATCAAAGCGTTTCCTGGAAGCTCCCCCGTCCTTAAGGAGGAGTGCGGTCACACGGCAAAGGTCGTGGCAATGGGGGACGATCGTGTGCTGGGAAGGCTGGCCAGGGCTTATCACTCAATACGGTGAGGAGCTGGTTTTTCATGAAAACCCTCTGCTGAACGGTGCCTCAAAAAGAAGACCTGCTTCACAAACCTTTTTTTTGCATTACCATCATATGTGTCTGTCTGTGTCCAGCTGTGACACAAGTATATGCACTAAATTTCTCATATATTTTCCCACAGAGATAAAGAGTCAAAGCGTATTATTTTGACCAAAAAGCTGAACCTGCAGTTGTACTACATTCCAGTTACTGATGTGGAGCCTTTGCTCAGTTCAACTGTGAGTTATACTCACTACACCTGCAACGAAACTGAATAAGTAGTATTTTACAAGACTCTACATGACCCAGAGAGAGACCGATTTGTCTTTTTGGCCGATTAATCACCACGATAGGCTGCTTTTCTTGGGAATGAGAGTGGTTGATGACTAATATTAGGTTTCTCAACTGGAATTACTATCAATCACTCAATCAATCAGATGCATCTACTATCCTTACATTATAATCTGAAATCTTGAGTTACTGTATGGCCACCAAACTGTTTTCACCAACTGTTGCGTCCGAGTGAACGTTTGCGAGATATTGTGCTTTTAAATGGGGGTCGACAGACGGACCAAACGTCTGATGTGTGGAATAAAAATCACACCTAGAGTTTTAACCATCAGAACTCAAAATTTGATATTCAGTTCCAGATTTGTTACTTATTACTTTCACATTGATGTTCAGTTCAACAGTGACTCAGTTTCTAATAAAGCCAAACGTAGCTCAGTTCCATTTTTTTTAACAGTGTCGTTAATATCGCTCGACCTCTACCCTGTAATCTTTCTCATTCTACTCTCTTAGGACGGCCCATGTCAGGAGGAAGGCAGGCTGTCTCTCGCCTCTTTATTGGGAAGAGCAGATCCTTGGTACGACAGCAACATCAACATTCTCCAAACTGCAATCCCGAAACTTCATGAAACGGTAACTAGTGGCATCTGAAAACAGTGTATACACGTATAGTGAGGATTTGAAAAGGAGATTATTTCTCGTGTAATGCTCCTCTCCTGCAGCACTCGAATCGCAGCAGGCCATCGCAGCAAAACCACTTCCTCCTGGACACTCTGTGTCACTACATTCGCTGTGGGATGCAGCCAGTTAACCTGCCGCTCTATACTGTGAAGGTACGTGGCAGCTGTTTCCCATGTAATTATAGGTAGTAAGGTAAGTGTGATACGCAGCAGAGACGAAGCAGCAGAAATGACACGTTATCATGGGATTAATAGTGAAAGACGCAGGGTAATGGAGTAAATACAATAATCAATTTATATTAGCAATAAATCAAATTCATACATTCATTCATTTTTCAAGGCAGAAATGTAAAATGGCAAGACTTTGTTCTGGCAAATGAGTCTGATTTTCCCTCACTGTACCGTACTATATTCCAGCCCAGTGTGTATTCTGGTAGATGCCGCAGACGGTCTTGTGTCATAATGAATGTAGAAATGATTTGATGATGTTTAGATGACCCGCTGCAGTCGTGATGTGAGCTCTGTGGTGGAGGAGGTGTTTGTGTCGAATCTGGAGGCGCACATCCCTGAGTTCAGATACCTTAAAGAAAGAAGTACGTTTTGGAATATTTTTTCACTCTTTCTGTGCATGCATTTGTACCCCCATGAACGTCTTTAGAGTATGGGTACAAGAAGGTGTTTTGTTTTTTTCTTTCACAGAGGAATCCTCCGCACACAAAAAGAAGTCAACGGAGGAAGTCTTTGGTGGAATCATATCAGTCAGTTACACAAAGGTTCAGTCCTTATCCTTGAGAGTCATTATTAACATCTGTAATCTATCTTTAAGGTCAGGACAGGGGGCGGCAAAAAATCATCTTTATTTTGAACTCCTTCACAGATCTCTGTAAGCAAACGAGAAGTTGTAAAGGGAGCAGTATCCATGACATGCGGCGTAATGATTACATCTGAACCGGCTGTAACATCAGGTCAGGCTTTCATTATTTTGATATATTTAGATTTTCTATTTATGTTTCTTTATGTATTGTTGTTACTTAATGTAAGAGAAGCCTCTGACTGGCTGTAACTCTTCCTACTTTGTGTAGGTGAGGATTATCTCACCGTCAGGTTTGACAGCGTGGACAACGTTAACAACACAGTAAGAATCTGTCGCTTCTATTTACAAACTGTATAATCATGGGATGACTCTGTATATTACTACTAATATTTGTACTATTACTGTGCTTGAATCTCTCTCTGTTTTGATCATAGGAGATCCGAACCAAAAGCATTAACATAAAAACAATGGAGCATCGAACACTTGCCGTGTGTCTGGACAAGGACTCTCAAAGGACATACACTGATGTCCAAAGGTAATTTATGACACTAGAGCATTTCTGTTTGTTTTAGTTTGTCTAAACTGGACGTAGCCATGGAGTCAACACTGGGGTGCACTAAATATGCCCGAGAAGAAAAAAAACACACATTACTTTTTACATCTCTATGATATTTAGCTCAAACCGAAGGTGTTCACGCAATAATAAAGGTAAAGAGGCAAAAGTCTTTGAATCCCACATGGCGGAGGTGTCGCTCTGCTGTGACGTACTGATGTCTCCATGGACTTAACAATTAGCTTTCACTAATTATCAATAGCAAAGAGTAGAGACAAAGAGATTAGAGGAAAAAAGACGAGACTGTGGCGCTTTTTGAGAACCACTTTCAGTCCAAAATGCCCCGTGTACGTTCTTTTACACAGGCTAGAAAATTAGCTTAACACTTATCAAGGCTAATGGCCAGTACAATCCATCCATCCATCCTTTTTCTGCCACGTATCTGGGTCCGGGTCACAGGGGCAGCAGCCTCCTCCAGCTCCTCCAAGGAGCCCAGAGGAGAGATATAACCTCTCCAGCGTTTCCCTAGTCTGCCCTGGGACCTCCATCCGGCGCCCAGGAGGCATCCTAACCATTTGCCCTCACCACCTCAAACTGACGCTAATTACTGAAAAGACTCATCACCGACATTACAGCAGATAGAAGGTTTCTGCTAACCCTATCATTACGAAATACAGCGAGAGGACATAAACACACCATAAACAAACCAGTAGTAGTCGTGAGGGCAACATGTTCATTCTAGTTATGATTATTTCAGATGGAGTGTGTGGTTGGCTGCTCTAGCAATTTTTATCTTCATATTATTTTTTACATTATACATTATATTTCTTTCACAGAATAGAAATTTGTCCGTGCTTGGACCCGGGATGCAGCATCCAGTCCAGGTTCAGAGTGAGCAGAGACAAAGAGCTGCCTCTGAGCAAATATCTGGACAACGTCCTGTCCCTTCCAATCAACACCTTCACTGGTGTGGCCCTCTGAGGGACATGAGCTGTCTATTTGTGTACAGACAGAGCACAACGCCCACACTCTGTATAGTGTACGTTATATAGTATTCAGTGTTATACTTTTTCTTTCATTTAAAATAAGCCTTTGCTATCGTTATGTTTAAAGCTTTGGGGAATTTTGTTGTGTATATTCAGAGGTGGCAAAAGTACAAACATTCTTTACTCAAGCAGAAGTAAAGTACAGATACTTGTGTAATAAAAAAAACAGACTCTTTTACCTTATTTTTTACTTTGTATTTGTTTTGTTACTTTTTCTTTTACTTCATTTTCATCTTCTAATGTCTTGTTTTACTTTCATTTCCGTTTCCATCTTTTACACTGCTTTTGACTTGTTACGTTTGTTGTGTATTATATTCACCAACGGAGACATCGAGGGATCGTCCCATCCATTCCCATCCATTCCCATCCATTCCCATCCACTCAGTATGACATCGGTTGTGATGTTGGGATAAAATACTAAATAATCCATAAATCCTCTCAAATGCATTAACTTATGTAATGAACCTGTTTTGGAAATGTAAGGAGTAAAAAGTATTTGTGTTAAAATGCAGGGAGTAAAAGTAAAAAAGATTTCAGAAAACTCAATGTGCTTTCTTTTTTTTTTTTACTTCCCACCTCTATGTATATTTGCACTTCAGGAATAAAAATCTCCAAAAGATTTGCGTTGATGAAACGTCCGTAACGTTCTTGTCCAATTAAAGACATTTTATCATTAATGAAGGACTTTTACCTGTGTTGACGGTGTGTGTGTGTGTGTGTGTGTGTGTGTGTGTCGCACGGTGGCATCCACACCGGTAGGGGGCGGTGCAGACGTGGAAATCACTCTCCAGGTGTAACTCGCACTACGTTTAAAAGGTCCTCAAGGCGACAGGTGTCTTCCTCCAGAAAGTAATGGACTGGTAGAGAAATGCACAAATGCGAGCGTGAAGATGGACTTTGAAGAAGTTGAAGGAATTCTGCGCGAGTAGAGGTTATAAGGTAAAAATTTAACGTTGTCTCTCTCTGTTTAGTGTTTTTGTTTTATTCGTGTTTTTTGACGTGACGTGGACTAACGCGCCTTATCTTGATGAACAGCAGTGTTTCCACACAGACAGGTGTTATTATACCGACGGTCTGCCTTTTGTAGAAGCTCGTGTTCATGCTTTTATTCGTGCTTAATTCTAAGCGTAAATAAAAGCGACTTCTGATGCTCTGCTGTTGAACTGAAACCACTGACAGTGGTCGGTGGAGGAAGTAGAAAGTACAAGAAATACTCCATTACAACTCAAATCCGGAAGTCACGGTGTTAAGTAAAAGAACAGCA
The DNA here is from genome assembly GCA_037367275.1 of Coranthus polyacanthus. Taxonomy (NCBI): domain Eukaryota; kingdom Metazoa; phylum Chordata; class Actinopteri; order Kurtiformes; family Apogonidae; genus Coranthus; species Coranthus polyacanthus. The sequence continues at coordinate 3,200,113 of JAPQRN010000026.1, forward strand.
GTGCAATGTACTTTTTAAAGTATCTAAAGTAAAAGTACACGTGCACGCCGGGTCCTTTCAAAGTGTTGTGTTATCGCTGAATATTATTTTATTCGGGTTTTATCACTAACGAGTACGTGTAAGAGCAGTTTAATGTTGCAGATCGTTAATTTTAGATACTTTGTACAGTGCTGGGTAGATTAGTAGTAATAGTACTGCATCATATCTTTATGTAAACAGTAAATGTAGTGGAATAAAGAAGTATAATGTTTCCCTCTCAAATGTGGTACAAATGTGGTATTAGTTTAAAATACTTACAGACATGTACCTGCATTTTTTTTAAATTTAAATGCAGTACTAGGAAATAAGCGTAGATCTGTTTTTCGACATTACTTTTTCATATTTTCTTTAAGCTACATCGACAGCAGCCTATCTATATTTTAATTAAGCGGGATACAGTGTGAGTCAAACAAGTTACAAAGTTCATGACAGTTTCCAACTTGACTTTATTTATTTGGCCATCATATATCTGGATTCTGCAGACACTAAGCTACATGAAGCGTTCACATAAATAAAAATGCATGCGCAAACGATTGCGGATGTAAAACATGCAAAATGACAGTTGTTTTGAAGTGCACATTTCAAAAATGGTACGTAATCTGTGCATTTCAAGTAAATGGACTGAAATTAGAAAGGCCTTAAAACTGCACATGCAGTCTTGTGATTTATTCCGATTTGTACATCCTTGTGTTCACGGTTTTGTACTTCCTGTCTTCCTCAGTGCCGCCACGTGCTTCATGTGGAACTTGTTAAGTGAGCGACTGCCAGCAAAACAATCATGAAGAGGAACAAGCAGATTGACATCAAGCGCGCCCTCGCTCTAGCCGGCACCTTTAGCTTCCTCCTGTCGTGTGCCAGAGCCTGCCTGCTTCCCTTTGTCACCCTGTACTTCAGACAGCTGGGCCTGACTCCCACAGAGACAGGCATCGTCATGGGTGCCAAGTACCTCATATCTCTGGTCTGGAGCCCAGTGGGGAGCCTGCTTTCCAAGCATTATAACAAGAGGCGAGTGGTGATAAGCGGCTGTCTTGTAGGTTCAGCAGCAGTCGCTCTGCTCTTTCCGTTTATCCCACCTGTTGATGTGAACGCACTGAGCAGCACCTGTAACAAATCTGAAGTGGAGGCCAGTCCAACAGAAAGTGCGAGTGACAAACTGCGAATGACTGTCGATGGATTTACGCCATCAGGAAATGGAAAGGACTATGTCTCCCACTCTGGTGTCACTTTTCCTGCCGCAAAAAGTAATTATAAAAAAGATCAGCGTGATAAAGGAGAATCTCACACGGTGTCACCAAAAAATGTATCTGTGGTGGCCAGCAGCAGTACTGAAGTAACGAACGTGAACACTTCTCTTCGTGTGTCCAACCCTGTTCCAGTACGGAGTAAGAGGTCCAGGGTCAAGATAAAAGATCTGCCAGAAGAAAAGACGACACAAGCTGAGAATGAAGCAAACCATTTTGAGTTTTTGGGCAGCCTAAAGGCAATGGACATTCAACACCAACTCTTCTTCTTGATTCTCATCGCTGTGTTCGTATGGGAGGTGGTGTCGGCCCCTCTGGAGTGGACCACAGATGATGGTTTGTATGAGTATCTAGATTTCGCAGATGCCTCCGACCGCTACAGCAGCAGCAGGGTGTGGGGTTTACTCGGAGCAGCGTGTGGCGTCGGAGGAGCGGGGTTGCTGATAAGTCGGTTAAGTTGTCTCATAGCTGCTGAGACTCCCAGGAGCGTGGTTCATTTCTTCTGCTACGCCAGTCTGGCGGCTCTGACCGTGCCTGTGGTGATTCTCCTCCCTCTCTACCTGAACAAGAAGCGTGAGCGAGCCAACGGGCTCCTGAAAGCAGTGCAGCTGGTGCGCGGCTCGCCCTGTGCTCTACTCTGCGCCATCACCACCCTGCTGGTCGGGATGGGGAGTTCGGCCGTGGATAACTTCCTCCTGTGGCAGATGCAGGACCACGGGAGCACTGAGCTGCACATGGGACTGTCTCTAGCCCTCGGACTGCTCTCGCAGGCAGCCTTTCCTCTGTTAGCGGGCCGAGTGTCTAAAGTCCTCAGCCCTGGAAGGGTGCTCACGGTGGGGGCTGCGAGTCTCGGGATTCAGTGCTTCTATTACTCGTTCCTGTGGGGACCGTGGGCTGCACTGCCAGCACAGGTGCTGAGCTGTTTCAGCAGTGGAGCCCTTTGGTGGGCCGTCCAGGTTCAGTGTGATGACGTGGCCACGCCCGGGACTGAGAGGAGTGTGAGGAGGGTCTACACCACACTGTCTCTGGATCTGGGAAGAGGGCTGGGGAGCTTTGCCGGAGGGTTTGTGGTCCAGAAGTTGGGGCTGACGTGGCTGTTCAGAGTGGTCTCTCTGGGTCTGATGGTGTGGTGTGTGTGTTTGCCACTGCTCCAGTTTAAAGCCCCTCGCCAGCGCAGGATTAACTACTCTCGGCTTTTGGCCGCCAACGTGAGCGAAGCCAGTGACTCTGAGTCTGAACAAGAAAGAGACTGGCTTGATAAAGCGATGGAAGATGACAGCAATAACAACTATGGAAGGAGGATAAACCACTGAAAACAGTGCAGTACGAGAGTGTGGAACGATGCGTGAAATCACTGAACACAGAGGGGATTTATTTTCATAAAATCAAATCATTGAATAATGAGAATCAAGATGGAAATTGCAATTATCATTCCCCTCCAGGTTTGCACTTACAGACACGCCACTCTTTATCATAAAGTAGCGTAAAAAGCAAAACCAAAAGCAGGATAATTGATTTCCTCCCCTGACGGGTTTAATTAAAGTCTAATTGTTGACTTTTAACTTTCATTACTGCAACTATTACTTTACAGTTTAATATGTGGCACACATCTGTCTTGCTGTTTTTATCAGTCTGCAGTGAAGGTGCCAGATGGACTCGCAGATTAGTCTCTGAGCCTCCTGAGTTTTTACCCTTGTAAATTTGCATATGGCATTCTTTTACAATGCAAACAAGCTAACAGGATAAGGCAAGCTAAACAGGACAGTAGTAACACTGAATCCTGCAAACACAAGGAGTGTGCATAAGGTGAGGCCAAAATACACCGGCGTACTGTTTCACCACACCCACTCTGTCAGGTTTTTTTTTCTCCTGTTAAAGTCACAACCCACTGCTGCCATTCATAATCACACCTGGGCCTTTTTCTGAGCTCCTACAGTTTGATCAAACAATGTAACAAGTGCTCACTTATCGGTCGAATGTGCATTTAATGATCCCAGCACGTTCAAACCGAGCTGTGTAACGGAGTCATTCTTGTTTCTGCAGGTATGCGGGAACATTTTCAGGCCATCTGTAAAATCTGTGCCGGAGAACGTTTGCCTAACCCGTATATCAAAATGAGTTTTCTGAGCGTACCTCATGTCACTTGATCCATTTTTTTCCCCTGTAAGGTTGAAATATAATAATAGTGTGAAGTATGAGTACACTCCTGGGCAAAAAAAAATGACGTAACATCTTTTTTTTTTTTTTTTTACTGAATAGAGGAAAAATATGAGAGAAAAATACAGAAACGTGATATGTGCCTGCGTTTGTCATTTTTTGACTGTCTTTTGAGGGACGAGTGTTTAAAAACAACAGTTCCATCAATATGTTGATATTTCCTGTTCTCCATCAGTCATGTTTAACTGTTCTAAAGTCAGATTTTTTTTTTTTCCTTGAGCTTTCTTTTGATCGTTCTTCCTGAAACAACCTGGCTTTGTGACTTTCTGAATTCTTCTGCTAATTTTGTCTAGTTCTGAGCCAGTTAATGTTAGAGCAGTAAAACATGACTGATGAAGAACAGTAGAAATCAAGATATTAATGGAATTGCCTTATTTTATTTTTTTTACACTTTCCCCCAAATTTGCACACGCAGACGCACATATCACACATTTTTTTTTATTTTATTGCTACATATTTTGCCTCTATTCAACAAAACAAAGTGTAATTGCACAAAATATGCTGAAAAGAGGTTACGCTCGTGTACAGCTTCCTCATGGCGTCAGGGATTACTGGACTATTTGAAAACTGGGCTCTGTATTTGGGTTGTATTTGTGAGTATTAAACCTGCTGCAGACCTAAAAACTGTGAAGAGTAAAACAATTCTCTTGACTAGGCTAATCTAAGCTCTTTAAGACGAGTGAACGCAGCGCTTTTGCGTCACGCCACAATCGCCACTGTTGCTTTTATCGACTGTTTGCAATAAATAATAACTACTCTTGCTGCCACCTACTTGTCATGAAGTCAAAAATAAATGTTTGAGTCTACTTTAGACCTGAATCTCGCTCTGCTTTAAACACACATTGCTGTATTTTTGTTTTACTTGTTATACACCTATGGACTTGTGGCATTACCGTCTGTTTTCTTAACAACTGAACCCAATCAGGTGCAATGAAAAATCCATGATGAAAGACAGCCCCGTTCTCCCGTGGCGGACGCTGTTGGTGTGATTATAGAGTCTGTCACTCTGTTGTTTTAACACTTTATCACTATGGTATATTAAGTTGAACATACTAGACTTCTAATGCACAGCTTCTTTGCTTTAGACTGAGTTCTCTACAAAATCCTTTCACCAGCTACAAACCTTGTATTCACACATTTCATATCGTTTGGGGAACACATTAGTATTTTTCTTCTAAGAAATCAATGGTAACTTTGTTTGTAAAGCTCTGGAAAAAAAAAAGAAGAGATCTGAAAACCTCTGAATCAAGAGTGTCAGTGCATGCAGCGCACACTCAAGGCTTTTATACGTCAACATTAATGTTGTGTTAACAGATAGCTTCCGGTCCTGATAGGTTGATTTTTGTTTATGTTGTTGAGTGTACAGAATGTGCAAATAAGCTGAAGAACCAAACTAAAGGCGCTCACTCCAATGTGTAATGTCATTTTCCTTTTGTAAAAATGGGAAATTTGTTTTGGAAAAAGTATCGTTTAGGAACCGGTATTGAAAACCTTTCGGGCCATTGAACAAAACCGAGCTGCTTGCAATTTTAACGCCGGGCAAAACGGTGTGAAAGATGCATGAGATCTGAGACTGAAGATCGGGAACATTCTACAGCAGATATTGATTTCTTAACTCCTACGTCCAAACATTAGCATCATGTTGCTTAACTAACTGCTTTCTTTGCACGTTTTCTTATTTTTGACCAGATGTCTCTTAATGACAGTATTTTGAATTTGGGAGGAAAAGTTGTCACTTGTTCACAAACAGTCAAAGCATTGTCCTCTTGGTTTTCTGTTCTGTTTTGCAGTAGGTCCTCTGTGTGTCGGCAGGGGGCGCCTCTGAGCCGCGGTCCGCCTCCTCCCTCCTGCTCCTCGGTGCTCAGACTCCGGTGAAGGACGAGGCTCAGCATCATTTGGCAGCTTTTCCTTCATCAGTGTCACGGTCCCCTCAGCGACGCACGGACTCAATGGATCACGTTTTAATGTTAACATTTACTCTTAGGCAGCAAAGACGGTCCTTTTAAATTGTCTCTACATAGTCTCTGTAAAGTTAAAACGGGGGGTGGAGATTTAAAAAAAATAAAATAAAATAAAAAATGGAAACAGAGAGGAGATCCTCCAAACAGTACGGCGCCGTGGAAAAGACGCAAGTGGACGGAGCGACGGACAAACCAAGTGAGTTTTAAGATACGCGTTTTGTGTTTGAACGCGGGTGGATGCGTGTTACTCCGCGCGTTTCATCACGTTTTTTAACGTAGGATGTGTCACGTTGCACCAACTTTCAATGACAATAACTAGGCTGAGCTTCAGCTTCCAGATGCTCTCACGGAGTGGATGAAACTTATGTGTCCGCAAGGCCGTCGCCACGGTTTTGTTGGTTTTTTTTTTACAGAGGATTATGCTTTAAAACTCCATTTTTTAAAGCGTCATTTCATCATTCATTTTATAATTTTTTTATTACAGTACAACCCCTCTTGTATCCCAGTTTAATTTATTTTCTTACTAAATATTTTCTGTGTCACTTTTAAGCACAGCATAAAGTACACAACCATAAATCTAACCAGCGCCATTACACCAAAAAATAAATCCAGATAGATTTTATTGCCAAATTGAAGGTCTGTAATCCCAGTGTTTTCAAACACTAAAATTTAAGCTTCCTCCCATATTTTTAAATAAAATATATAACACCGTTATTTTAAATTCTTTTTTTTTTCCTTAAAACTCTAAGTCTATGTACAAATATTTTATTTTACAGCAGTTTCCTGCACACTAAAAAAAAAAACCCGTCTTTGCTCCAGTAAAACTATCCGGAAGTAATTTTACACCATCTTGAAGTAATGAAGCTAATGCTAGCCTGTTAGCTGCTAGCATTAGCCAGCTAGCACAGCTTTATGTGGTGATATTGGCCACTGTACAACAGCGTGTACCTACATTATTCTAGTCTTTGAGGACTTTTTTTTTTTTGTAGAAAACATAACCCAACATGTTTAATCATCCAACATGATAGTTTCTAACAACCCATGGCTGTGTGTCACCATTTGACGCTGAACGGAAATAAGCCATATTTCAGTGAGCCAACCATTTCTGGAGTGTGAGACAGTGTTCATAGATTCATTTAATTAATAGCCAACATATACAGAATTGTGTAGCCAGTGCACAGGAGCTCAGCTGTAAATCATTTAAAAATGAATACGAATTCATCATTGCACTTTTTTTTCATCATTGCAAGAACACATCTTATGTAGCACATGTACAACATATTTGACCGTAAGCGTCTTTGCAGATTGACAGTAATTATTGCTGCTATATTATTTTTGCAGACATTACAGGTAAAAACCGATAACATGTAATCATCGTCAACTGCATAGCCACAAACCAGTTGTAATAAAGTAAAATAAGGGAAAGTGAGTGTGTGAAAAGTCGCGTTCAGTTTAGACTAAAGGACTGGACAAGTTCCAGGTCATGGAGTGAAATAATTCAGGCTAAAGGAAACACACACACACACAGGCTGACGCAGCTCAGTGGGTTTGAAGGGTTGTGTGTTTGCGGAGCCATTATATCCCCACAGATTCGGCATGTGTGATTGTAATGCCTGCTCACACACAAGGTCAGGTAATTAAAAGCCCATCTAAGCTGTGCTGGATGACTCATCGCTCCCAGTGAGGCGTGGAGGGGCGACGAGCGCTGTGCTGCTCTAAGAATCACTGGGAAGGTGTCCACAATACTGTGAGAAAATCACAACTGGATCAGCGTTTTCTCACTGCTGGTTTGACTGTCTCCCTCATAAAGTCGAACGTTTTTGCCTCTGGATATTTTCGAGAATTCCACATCACTCTAAAGGGTCCCCTCGAGGCCCAAAGAATACATGGATACCAACACCACAGAACAGAACTTAAGTTTTAGTTGGTTTCAATGCGTCGACTAGCATTTTGCTCGAGAAGCAGACTCAAATACGTTGTTTTCTACTAACAAACAGCTGTGTGTTCACCCGCTGAACTCTTAATACCATTTGCAGTGATACAGTTGAGTCTGTACCGAAAAACTGTGATGTTCTCTGTGAGGACAGTTTGAGCAGTTCACTGGTCTGTGACTGGTGGGTGAACCAGCTCCATCCGGATGCCACCGCCGCCGAGAAACAAAACCCTCGTCACTGCAGACATTTTATCTGGTCCGTGTAGCAAAAGCACAGGTGTAAATACTTTTGTTAACAATGGCGCAGTTCTTGAACAGTGAGCGCACACAATAGCCCGCCTTTTCAAAACACATTTTAAGCCTTGTAACCTTCCCGCTCGCATCGTAACAGATTTGCTTGTGAAGTCTTTTCACCATTTTTCTTTGTCTTAATGTGGATACCTGATTGTACCGTAATCCAAATCTAGATCTGAACTCAGGTGAAACTGCAACATGATCACAGGTCAGAAATGTGATCCAACAAATGGTTCAATAGATTGAGAGAGAACTTTGACTTTCCAGCCAACTCAAAGGTTTGGTGTGTAATATTTAATGAGATCTAGTGACAGCGTTGTGGTACTCGAGATCAGCCTTGGTCTTGGCCACTTTTTGAAGGTCTTGTCTTGGAATCAAACAGTTTTTTACTCCGTCTTGTCTTGAGACAAAGAGGACTTCTCCACTAAAAACAGGAGAAACCTCCAAACACTCGTTAGAGCCAGTGTTTGATTGGTCTGTTCTGGGATTTTTAATTAAGGGGATATTAACACTGGACCACAATCAAATATAGTAGGTGACGGTAATGGACCTTAATGCTGGAAAAAAAAAAAAGAATGAAGAAGAGGAAGTCTGTTCTGAGCTACTGTAGAAACATGGTGGACTCCATGGAGACGACCCCCTGTAGATAAAAAAACAGCTCATTCTGAGGTAATAAAAACACAACAAGTCTTATTTTCAGGGGATTATTCACGAATGAAAACATAATTATGAATATTGTATTCCATTTCTACAATTCGATCTCCTTAAATCTTACACACTGATCCTTTAAGCAAACCGTTGCGTTAGTGACACTCACAAGCTGTCAGACATCATGCCAGCGGTGAACGGTGCAGGTTTTCTGCTGCTGCAGTGAAGCAGGAAACATGCTACTGCACTCAGACATTTTCTGAGCCTTCTCTGCCCTGGTTGCTCATCATTTTGAAAAGGAAAAATGTTTTCTATTTGCCTGATCGTGTATTTTATGCATTTCTCTGCCATTTTCAGCATAAATAGTCACATTGCAGTTCCTAGAAGGCATTGTATTTTGGTGCTTTTGTGGTTTGTGTGATACACAAAGCGGTTCATCATGTGGTATTTTAAGACGTGCACCTGTGTCTTACAGCAGAAGATGTCATTTCGATGGCCGACTCCTCCATCACGATCGAGGACATCGAAGGAGAGCTGTTCAAAATTGAGCGGATACGAGACATCCTCGTACGGAGGGAATCAGAGCTGAGATACATGTAAGATCTGCTTATGTAAAGTACATTTAACTAAATCTCAAACAGAGAACACAATGAGCACTAATTATGGTCTAATTGCTTCAAAGCTGTTTAAAAGGAATAAATGGTTTTCATTCTTTCGAGTGAGCTCTCTCACACCGAATGCAGCTGAACTCGAATACACCGAAGACATGAAACCCAAGAGGATAATACTTCATGTGATGCTCCACTGTTTGGACGTCTGCACCCACACATACACTGAAACTCTGAGAATACACCAAGATACTGTTTGCAGTCCACCGGGAATCAGCGATGATGCACCACAACTGTCAGTCGCCGACACTGAGAGCAGCCATGTGCACGACGGCAACAAGTGTGCGAAGAAAGCGGCAGCGCTATTTGAGGTCTAACCCAGCTGCCAGCACACACCCACTGTTTTTTTTTTTTTTTTTTTAGATCTCAACAGATGCCCTTTTCTCCTTTCTCTCTCATCCTTGCTTTTAATTATTTCCCTCGTTTTCTTTGGAGACCTTCCTCATTATTTTGACACATGAGGTTGGATGTGTAGGAGCGGGGGATAAAAACGGAGAGACCAGCGCTGCATAATGTGGCCTTATGATGAATCAGAAAAAACAAAGAATAATGACTTTTCACAGCTGCATTGTTTTGCAGTGCTAGCCTTTAAAATTGCTTTTCTGAGCCTCCACAATCAAACAAAGAGATCAGTGTTGCGGTGCAAGGTATCAGTTTCATGTCATCTTTTCATTTCTGACTTCACCTGCGACTGAATTAATGGCAAATCCCGAACAGTATTCACCTAGAGCTGGGCAATAAGCACCAAAAATCATATCTCAGTATTTGTAGTCTGAATGGAGATATGTGATATACTTCTCAGTATTTTCCACGAAGCGAGGTAAATAAAAAGTCAGATGTGAGGTGTCACAAGCATGTTGGGGTTTCCTTCCCTGTTTCAAAATGTGTATTTGCAAAGCGTGTAAATGAAAAAATAAAATATTAGAAAAATATTAAATTCAACCCCAAATCAGAAAGAAGTTGGGACGGTATGGAAAAGGCAAATTAATAGAGAAAGCAGTGATATCAAAATGTACTTTGACTTGTATTTCATTGTAGACAGAATGAACATACTTCATGTTTTGTCTGGTCAACTTCATTTCATTTGTAAATATGCATCATATTCAGCCTGCAACATGTTCAAGAAAAAGTTGGAACGGAAGCAGTTCAGGACTAATGATCAGTTAAAATAATGAAATTACAATGTGATTTGAAACAGGTGATTTAGTCCAAAAGCAGCTTCTAGGAAAGGTCTGGTCCTTCAGGAGAAAAGATGGGTCAAGGATTGCCAGTTTGTCAGCAAATGAGTGAGACACAAAGAAAGATAGGAAGGAATTTGGATATGATGCAGAACAGAAGGAAAAGATTCACAGAATCTGCAAATTTCACCTGAAACACTTCATCACTTGGTGTCTTCAGTCCCTGAACATCTTTGAAGTGAAAGAAAAGAAATGGCAACACAAACTATATCAGTATAAGCAGTATTCTTCACTCTGTTTCTCTAATAATCCCTAATAATCGCTTTAATAATAACAATAATTATAATTGCTTTTGACTTGTTTTCTGTCAAATGTAAGACAGTGAGTAACGGAAGCTCAGCCAATCTCCACCATAATCACACCATGCGAAGTATTATGAAATATAAACCACTCAAGTAGGTTGAAGTGACACCTTTGATTATATCAGCAGCACAGAGGGTGTATTTCTGTCAGTCATGTTCCTGTTTTTGCCATCACTGTAATAGCAGACACAAACACAGAGGCACACTCGTGTGACGTGCCCCTGATGTTTTTGAGTCCGCCTCAGTGTGAAATGAGATCTGATACTGTGAGGTGTGATTCATTCACAGAGGACAGACACCGTGGCACCATTATTTCAACTAATAAACTCGCAGACCTCTCAGTCATCTGCGCCCATGATCCGAGACCAGTGTTATTCTGCCTCATAAACTTGTCCACTTTCACGTTCATGCTGCTGTATGTGAAGCAAGAAAGGAAACTGCTCTGCTGCTATAATATAAAATGTTCTATAGGCATTTGAAGCCTCTTAAACAGATGGAATATCTCTGTAGCCTTGAGGAAGGCTCAAGGCTTCCCTGTGTTTTCCATTCATGGAGCTATAGTAATATATGCATGTTGGTAGTCACAACGTCGTGCCTGAGTCTGTGGTTGAATTGCACTGAGCAGTTACATGGAAAGCAGCCAAGTCATAGGGTCATATGTGTCATCGCACTCATTACTGACGGCGGCAAGTGTCAGTCTGTCAAACTGATGCAGATTTAACATTCATCTAATGTCCTCCCTCTGCCTGTAGGAGATCTGTGACACTTGAATGACAGGATCCTGGTGAAAAAATACAAAGATGGAGATGTTCTTTCAAATATACAAAGACCGAACGTGCAAAAAGCAAAGTCCGTTGTAATTCTCCTTGGACGTGAATCTTTTCTAGTCTTACTCTACTCTTATTCATAATTTAGAAATATAATTTAATTTAGTTTTCGTGTCTTCCGAGTCAGTGAAATATATAAAGGAGATGATTGTGCTCTAGTTTTTCTGTTTTATTAAAGCCTCTTGAAACCTATGTGTAATATATGCTAATTTAGGGTCTTACACGATAGCAAACATCAAAAAGTATTTATAATTAAATTTGTATAAACTTTCTAATATCAGCTTTGAATTGGATGTGGTTAGACTGGAAATGTATTCGGTGTTTAAGTCAAACCATTCATATCCAAATGAGCTACTGTTCGCTGCTAGCTGCTAGCTAACTATCTATCTAACCCTCTATCTATTCACTAATGTAATGTGAATCTATATGTCACATTTAACTGGCGTATTAGTGTGTTATTAGACTATGTTTAAGGTTACCTAACTAGCTGCACATTTAGCCCCGTGTAACTAACATTAGCTAACGTTACTCGCTAACGAGACGTCAATGGAAACATGATCTGCCTTAAACAGCAGAATGAGCTGTTTTTGGACTAAGTTTTTTAAGAGACACCAATGTTTATTTCCTTTCAGATTTCTGCTGAAGCTTAATGAGACTCAACCTTGATGTCCCATATGTAAATGTCCAGAGGCTTTAACGGCGTGGAAGTATTTCATGGCATTTTACGAGGATTATTTTACGTGTTTGTTTCTTGTGCAGGATGGATGACATCCAGCTCTGCAAAGAAATCACACGGCTGAAGACGGAGCTGCAGAAACTTGTTTCAGTCCCAGGTCAGTTAACTTTCTTTGCAAAAATAATGGTTCAGTCTGGTTTATTTGATTTATTTTCTTTGAACAGATACCAACTGGATGTAGCTCTCCTGTCCAGCTCTGTGATGAGGAATGTGGAAAAACATTTTGTTCACGATAATGTGGTTCAAATTCTGATCAAATGGCCATTTTGTAAAGACACCTCAATTAGCAGCTTCTCAAAGCCTTCCCTGCTCTCCCGTTCCCCAGCGTTATATAATGTCTGCTCTGTCTGAAAACATTCAGACCAATGCTCACATTCCTCTTTTCATTAAGTTTAGATGACAGCTCTAATATAGATGAGGGTTGCTGTGGCAACTCAAAAGATGAGAAGCTGAAGAACTACAGCACAGTTTTGTATCCATGTTGGTTGCAGATCTCCTGGGAGGCCAGTGTCAGTCTGTCAGTCAGCAGCTTGGGTCCTGATCACATATTTCAACATTTACTGTGATTAGTGCCATTAAATTTAGTCGTAACTCTGCAGTCATGCTCTGTAGAGAATTCATCCTCATGACGTTCAACTTGTACAATTAAATATGTCATTATAAACAAGATGGAAAGAAGTGTTAGAAGTATTAGAGCATGATAATAGTAAAAGAAAGTAGCGGTAGACATCATGCGCTATACCAACGTAAACACGGAATAAGGAATAGTCACTATGTGGCGAGATCAAATTACTGCTGCACTTTTTACCTCCATCCTTTCTGTTAAATCTCAGATGTTTGGCTTGTTTCATCTTGTCCCTTTATCCGTCAATATGCTACACAATTTACTATTGAGTTCCTACTATTTATCACTGGCAAATGGGAGCCTTATTTTAAAGTGTAAAACACAACGTTGCCAGAGCTTTAGTTTCTGAATCTGTTGGCTCCCCAGATCTACTTCAAACTGAAAATAAAAAGAATAATAAAGTTGACAACCTCAAATCAAACTAAACAAAAGAGGCGCCTGGTCTGAACATTGCACTAGGGCTCAGTGTCTTGTATTCGTTTTATTCAGAAATAACTTGAAAAAGGTGCAAATGTCAGAGAAAATCTAGAGATTTCTGACACGGTCTAAGCCTCCGATGTTTTAAGATCCTAACAACGCCTAGAAAGTAAAGTAAAGACAGTGAGCATAAAGGGAAGTTAACGTTTCATAGTTCTTCTGGTCTTATGTGATAAAATGTCTTTCCTATCCTGTTTTTGCACGTTACATAAAAAACCCCAGTGGAGACAGGAAAAACTTAGAAAGAAAAAGGTTCTTGATAATTATGAATTAGCCTCCAGCCTTTTCACTCAAATAGACAGTTAAAGTCTACAACTAATGCTCACACAAAGCTGTCATTCCTATTGATGATTTTCTGAAAGTTGGGTTAAAATTTGCGATACATATGTTGGAACTCATGGATTCCCTTCAAAATCAAAACGCGGGACATTGTCTTAATATGTGGGACGTGTGGACGAGGGACACTTGGTCACCCTATGTGACTTGACAGTAAAGGGAAATGTGGGTTTTATTTAGCAATTAACAGGTCACTGT
>JAPQRN010000026.1:3280042-3299790 GCA_037367275.1 Coranthus polyacanthus
GGGCTGGGAAGACCACGGCAGTCCGCACCATCCTGGGCCTGCGGGACCCGCAGCCGGACACGGACACGGACACGGACACGGACGTCGACGAGGACTGTTGTAAACACAGAGGAGAGGCTGCGGACAGACGGGTAAGGACCCCACACCAGCACGGCCATTCACGGCTATAATGAAGTTGAACATTTGGAGTAAAAATGAAGTAGAAACAAAGCCTCATAAAGTTGGGATAAGAGAAATCCTCCTGACCACAACTGAGAGCATAAAGCTTTAAAAATAACAGTACGTGTCATTTCATTTTTTTGCAACAAGCTTACTGTAGATCTGTATAATATGCATGATGGTGTAGATGCAGTGGTGGAAGAACATCCTTTACCTAAGTAAAAATACTAACACTACACTGTGAAAAATACCTCACTACAAGTAAAAGTTGTGTATTCAAACCCTTGCTTGTTTTATCAGCAAAATGTACTTAAAGTATGAAAAGTGAAAGTAGTCATTGTGCAGTAAAATGGTCCCTGTCAGTGTTTCACTGTTATATATGTTGCTCTTGGATTCGTTTTACTGCTGCATTCATGTGTATGTTGTGTACTATTGCCGTACATGTTTGAAGCTGAGCTCATTTGATCTACTTTACAAACTGCTGGTTGTTAAATCTACAGCCGTGCATCATATTCCATAAGATCATCATCATGTCTGTAGCGTCGCTGTCCCCCGTGAGAACCACGGATCTCTAAAAGCGAAGAAAAGCAGGCCCGTTTTCAGGTTCGCCACAATGAATCCAAGAGGGTTTTTAAAGAGTTTGTGTAGCTTAAGAAGGAGGAGAATTTTAAACTCAACCCATAAAGGAAACACTTCATCCTACAGTTTATCACACACCTTCAAAATGGACACGTTTGAGTTTGATACGTCGTTTTCATTGGACAGGAAGGGTATGAACAGACGTCGTCTGAAATGTAACTGAAGCTGTCAGACCAATGTAGTGGAGTCGAAGGATAAAGCTGCTTACAATAGAAATACTTGAGTAAAGTACAAGTACCTCAGATTTGTACTTAATTACAGCACTTGAGCACATAAGAACGAACTAATGTAATAAACAAGATATAAAGAAAATCTACGCAAAAGAAACTGTAAGTAAAAAAACACATAACCACATGAGCACATTTACATCCTCACACCCATAAATGCAAACATAGAGATGCACAAAACGAGAGACTTATTTGCAAACCAAATTAGTTGGTTTGCAAAGAAGTGAGCGGTAACGGTGTCCCATGTTAGTCTGAGATCATCCTATTTTACCACCACACAATGTGATTCACCCCCATTACACAGCGGAGCGACTGGATCCAACACGATGCGCTTTGATGTCATACGGTGCGATGCGGGAAGAACATGAAGCAATTCAATAGAACGTTTAATTTGATTTCTCTGGTTCTTTGTAAGAAGACCGCAAATAATAAATGAACTAAAGAGCTTCACTCTTACTTCACAGATTTTTTTCCTCTAGTTCTGCAGCTCAGTATCTCATTCATGCTGTTTCTTTTTGTCTCCTAAAAGACATTTGGTCCTTTCACAAAGCCAGGCCCGCACCTTGTGTTAAACCACTTCTTCTTCCCTGTTCTGTCTCCAGTTACACATTCATCACACGCCTCAACCAAAATCTTTGCTGACTTGTACAAAACTTAGCAGGAATTGTTCAGTGGAGAGGAGAGACACACTGGAGAGGAAAATGTTCAATTACTCGTCACAAATTATAGATCATATTTCTATATAATAAATAGGGCCTCTACTAATAATTATATATATAAAAAAACCCATTTTTTAAACATGCAAAGGTGTTAGAAATGATAAATTTTTTTATTTCATCCTAAGTTGTATCCGATGCACTCTTTTCCAGTCGGGTTACTCACATTTTCACCTTTTATGGTAATGCATCGATACAAACCTGTGAATCTTAGCATCCCTGGTGCACATTTTTAATGTTGCCTGTCCTTTCTGCTTCTGCCCCTTCTTGTTAGGTGGTGGTGGTGTCCAGTCCAGATTGGTTTGGCTCAAGCTGCACCCCAGAGGACAGGAGGAGGCACATCTCATCCCTTATCGCCTTCTCCAGCCCTGGGCCTCACGCCTTCCTGCTGTGCGTCCCTGTGAACCAGCAGGCTGACGGAGAGACCAAAGCGCTGGACGTCCTCGCCAAGCTGTTCGGCCCCTCCGCGGTCAGCTCTAACACCGTCGTGATTTTCACCCACATGGATGAGCTGGACGAGGACGAGCAGCTGGAGGAGTACCTCGTCACGTGGCGCAAGGACCTGCAGGAGCTGGTGGAGAGGTGCGGCGACCGCTACCACACTCTGGAGACCCGCGGTGGAGAAGCAGAGGCGCGGGGGAAAGCTGTGGAGGAGCTGATGGAGAAGGTGGAGAAGGCGGTGAAGGAGAGCGGCGCGCAACACTTCAGCTGCCCTTTGTACCAGGAAGTTGAAGAACGTCTGAGAGAGACACAGGTGGAGATGGTGAGACAGAGGAGAGGGGAGGCCGCAGACTCTGAACCAGAGTTAAACGTGACGGATGAAGAAATGGCAGAGGTCAGAGATGAAGCAGAGAGGAGCATAGGTGACTTAAATGTAGATGTTGATAGTATTTTCCCCTGCGATAGTGTCTCCCCTTCGTCCCCCGCACCCTCGTTTCTCTGGGGTTTGTGGGAGAAGCTGACGGCCTGGACCAGGTGGCTGCCCAAGTTTGTGAGAAGGGAGGCTCTGCTGGGAGCCCTGGTCGGTCTGTTTGTGGGGGGGCCCTTTGGAGGCATGGTGGGGGCCACTGTGGGGTCTGTGGCTACTGAGGTGGGGAGAAGAAAAACACAGAAAACCAAATAAAAGGAGCAGAGTGGGAGTAAGGAATCAAATCTCATAAATATTGTATTATGCATTGAGTTGCACCTTAAAGTCCTTTCACTGTGTTCGGCCGCTGGTTCACCTGCTTCCACCTGCTCAGAGTGTATTCAAGCTCAACACCAGTACGTATTTTTTAATGGAGCTTCCTGTATTATCTAATGGCTCTATTAAGGTTTAATAAATAGTGCTTTGTAGATTGGTCGTAAATCATTAATAAGAACAGCATTTGGGCCTCTGTTTTTCTCCTTACCTCATGATTTAATTTCAGCTACGTAACAGGTCATAAATGTTTGTGTAATATTTAGTGGCATCTAGTGGTGAGGTTGTAGATTGCAAACAATTGAATCCCCTTCGCTTCACCCTCCCCTACGGTGGCCAATAAAAACATGGAAGTCCACGTCGCAGCCAGCGTTTTGTTTGTACATTCTGGGCTTTTTAGTTAATGGTATATTAACTCTGGTCCACACACCTACATAGTGGGTGACAGTAATGGATGTCACCCGCCGTTAAATGGAAAAGAAAAGAAATGGAAAAGAAGTCCATTCTGAGCTACAGTGGTGGATTCTGTGGAAGGAAGGTGACCTGCTTCTTTTTCCACTACAATAATCTACTCTGCTGCTAATAACTACATTTTGGTGTGGAGGCTGTGCTGGTATTTTCTCAAAGTTAAGGCTGATGAAAGAGCGAGTCTACTTGTAATCCTCTATTTTCTTATATTGACTAAACGTGCTTTGTGTAACACTGAGAAAAACCTTGTTATTAATGACACTGGTGACTGTCAAAGGTCCGGTGTGTAAGATTTAGGAGGATCTAATAGCAGAAATGGAACATAATATTCATAATTCTGCTTTCATTCGTGTATAATCACATGAAAATAAGACTTGTCGTGTCTTTGTGACCTTAAAAATAGTCATTTATATCTACGGGGGTCGCCTTCCACTGAGTCCTCTGTGTTGCACTGCCATGTTTCTACAGTAGCGCAGAACGGACTTCTTCTTTTAAGCACTAGATGTCACAAAATATCACACACTGAACCTTTAAACAAACTGCAGTCAGTCTCCTGTTTCTCATCACAGTTCACACGTTGGGAATAAAAATGTGATTTCTTCACATTACAATATAGCACAAAACCAAAAACACACGCGTCTGCTTTAGGAGGATTTACAACAAATGAATCAATGACTTACAGTATGGAAACCAAAAAGTTGTCCTTATCCATGTGTTGTTAGTGATCTTTAAGAATAAGGCATTATTTATTAACTCTTAAAAAATGTTATTAGTTGACTTTGCACCTTCAGATGTTAAAACACTTTTGTAAAGTCGCAATACCTACAGATGTCCACACGGTGGAGACATTGACCTTCATATGGGACAAGTTGAAACGTTTACTCTTTTCTTGCTTAACAAGCAAATAAAGGCTAATGATGTTTAACTACATTCCTGCTGTTATTGCTCTTATATTTAACTTTTAATCTCGAGTCAACCTTTTTTTAGACAAAGCTGTCAAATTATGGGTTTTTTTTTTTTTTTAATCCAATTTCAGGACCTCCAGTATGTAACACTAAAAGCAACTTTTGAGCTCAAAGGCGCTTATTTTCTGAGATGGATGTTTGTAAGTGCCATGAAATTGCTGGAGAATGAAGTGAGTGGATATAGATAGCTGTGGTGTGCAGAACAAAAGCTCTGGATCCAGGCTGCGTAAACTCAGCTGAGCACTAAAGCAGTGCAGTGGCAGCTCCCAGACTCTCTCCTCCTTACACAATGGCAGGTTATGGCTTTGACATTGATGTAATTGGTACTCTGCTAAAACCGTCAGTCATAACCCATCCTTACATCTCTCTCTCTCTCACTCTATCGTCGCTCTCTCTCTCTCTCTCTCTCTGTAAACTGCCGGAGGCTCTGCCTCAGGAACAGCTAGGCGTTTCCGAATGTGGGTGGTCCGGGCCGGGGTGGGAGGGAGACAGAGAGCGAATTAGCCCAGCTCTCATGTTTCCCAAAAAGAGAGCGAGAAGGAGAGAGTGGGGAGAGAGTGAGTGAGAGCCAGTGAAGGCGAGAGAGAGAGAGAGAGAAAGAGAGAGAGTCAAAGGCAGAGAATGAGCTTTGGGACTACATCTGTCTTCCAGATGTGGCCTCCACAGTTGTATGAAACAGGAAAAAAGAAGGTTTTAAAAGTAAAGGAAAATTGGTGCTAAACAGTTTTTTATTGTCAGGGATTACACATACAGTATAGACTACAGTATAGAGCACCAGCTTAAGAATCCACCAGGATATGCCTCTCTTTTTTCCCCTTTATGAAACTGCAGTGAAATAGCACACTACACCCCTTGAAGTGAATGTATATAGAAGAACACCTGTCCAAATATTATTCAGTCTTAGTGGTTACACATCATGGATAAGACAGAGAGAGCAATGATAGAGTTGGTATTATGAAGAAAAATTAATGAGAATTTTTTTTGGAGAGGAATTTATTTCTTCAGGAAGATAAGATTAAGGGACGTAAAAGTATCACAGATCAAAAGTAACAAGAGAGAAACTCACAGATCCAGTCCACGTCTGTCCGTGTGTGTGTGTCCCTCGGGGTGCGCACGGCGGTGGCCAGTATCATTTCTGGAAGATAGAGGACAGCGAGAAGGAGGAAAAAAAAAAAAAAAAAAAAGCAGATGCAGAGTTGATTTGTGCCTGTATGTATAAGCAAAGCCAAAATCTGAACAAACATTTGAGGGAATCACCAGTGAGCCATCATTAACACACAGGCAGTAACTTCTGCTCCTCTCCCTCAGAGCAAAAATGTTGTTCTAAGGGCCCTTGTGGTCCCCCGTTGGACTTAGGGCAGTCCGCTGTGAGACGTGGATGTATTTTTTTTGTTATCATCGCGCCCTATGGACTGGAAAAGACAGCAAACCAAAGGAAAATAAACAAGATGACACACTTTTTCCTTAAAAGCACAAGGCTGCTCTCTCACCGCGGGTTAACGCAGAAATCAGTGAATTATTATTACACCATCCAAACTGTTTTCTTTGAGACTAATAGCGGCATTTGTTGTTAATTATGTCTATAACAGATTATTAATCTGAACATAATAATTAGTTGAGTTTGAAAAAGAGAGCAGCCGCCGAGTGACGCAAAATGTAGAAAACCACAAAATCACGAAAGCACAGTAACAATACGGATCTTTTATTTATTTTTTTTTCATTTTAAAAAGACAAAATGCAAAACTCGTGCTTTTAATTACATACATATAAATACAAATTATGTTGATGAAAGGAAAGCATGTTAAGCGTTTTGTTGATTTTCAAATACAGCCGTAAAGGAAACTGTAAGTGTGTAACAGTGAAGGAATGGATCCACAAGAGAGAGAGAAAGACCGTATAATAACATACTGTAAATGTTGTGGATCAAGTGCATAAAATTCAGCCTTGCATAGTGGACTTTCTAAACAATGTGCATGGGAGCAGGACCTCGGGCAGCAATCTTTTTCTGTGTGATCCGCGGCTGTTTGTGTGCCAGCGTGCAGGGCTGAGACAGCGGTGTCCAACAGCCCGGCTCTCTCCTCCTCGCTCTGGGTGTGCTCACTGTGAGCCCTCTCATCTTTTTCCCATTAGTGCTGTTTTCATGTTCCTTCCTAGCGTGAGCGTGTGTGGCTGCAATTGTTTATGAAGCCATGCTTGCCCCATCCGACTGTGTGTGTGTGTGTGTGTGTGTGTGTGTGTGTGTGTCCAGCATGCGTCTATGCAACAAATTGCTCAGAATATGCTTGTGATCCTAAATATTTTATTTAATTATCATACGCTAAATAGAAATTGAGCAAATACGTTGTGGAAGTAAAAGTAGATTTTTTTTTTTTTTTAAACAGATGTTTACCCCCACATCCCTTAGAGTCAGTTTATCTTTTATTGTTAAAAATTAAAAAAAATATTTTTTCATACAATTGAACTGCCAGTGTCCGGGTTGTTTTAGACAGTTATTGTCCCACCGGTACATTTTTCTTATATTCATTAAATACTTTAAACTACCGTCAACAATTTATATCCTGTTAGCTAACTTACCTTTTAGCTGTTTGCCTTTTAGCTATATTCAAGTGTTTATGTTACTCTTACCTGTTTCATCCACATATAACTTTAGCTAATTTATTATTTGAAATATATATAACAAAGATTCAGCCACTCCTTTAAACTATTATTTCTCCAGTTTCGCATTACTTTTAGCTCTATGAACCATTTGTCATTTACTTTTAGCTGTTTGAACTATTTAGTGTTGTCATTACTTTTAGCTAATTAGCTAATTAGTCACCTCAGTGATTTAACTACGCTATTTCATCATTTGTATATTACTTTAAGCTAACTATTTGAGTTGCTTATTCATCAATTTAAACTGTCTGTTACTCCTTACAGCTAACTATGTGGATTTTTTTTTTTAAACAATTCATAATTTTAGCTACACCACATTTTCCACATCCTTCCTGGCAAGTCGACTGTATCTCCACATTACATCAAAAAAGACTTGCGTATCATGGACGTATTTTGCAAAAAAATCCGTATACTTATTTATTCTTAGAAAGATCAGAAAGATCAGACAAAACTGAAAGCTTTTCCTAAAACAGGAAATATCTGTCCATTAACTGCATTAAGGGAGCTGACGTTTCAGATACTGAAGCACTGCAATTGATACAAAGCAGCTCGCATCATAATCTGACAAAAACGTGTCTGTACCACGGAGAACAAGGTGTCAGGACCAAATGAAATTAAAAGAAAACAACAGGAAAGAAGCCCCAGACAACATGAATACAAAATCGCACACAGCTGCTGAGGTTAAGAGCTCTGATGGACGCGCGTTCATTGCCAGCAGCTGAACTGCTTTTGGGGGATACGAGAGGCACGACTCGAGTGAAGGTGTTCTGGGTGAACTGTCCCTTCCCCTTCTTCCCCCCCCCCCTCACGCTGGGCCAAACCTGACCTGAGCCACGTCCAGATGCGAAGGAGGAAGCTCTCACACGGACAGAAACTGGATATAAAACGGAGGAGGAGGAGGAGGAGGAGGAGGAGAGTGGAAGATCTGGAAGATGTTGTGTGGTCTGGTTCAGGTTTGCACGCCCTGCCGTCATCTGTCTGTTAAAAGGGAATTCGAAATATGGTCGCCACATTTGTGTCATTTATTTTCACTCTTACAACCTTAACATACGTTCTGTCACTTGAATACCAAAAAGGCATTTGGGCTTAACTAATACCCCATGGAAACATGTCAGAATCTGATGACATTAAATGAGTTCCAGTTTGACTCAGTTCACTTGCCAAAGGACAGATAAACAGTGAGTAGGAGGGTAAGGTCGCGGGCTTGTGTGTGTCTTACAGGCGTGTGTATTAGCCTACTGTGGGATGTTTCCTGTGTTTCAAAGCGAGTTTATGGAATAAGTAGAGGGGTGTGGATGGACGAGGATGGCAATTACATTAGGAAGGGGAAGAAGTGAGCTATGATGAAGCTTAAAGCACACTGCAGGAGACCAAATTTGCACACAAACTCAAGGAAGAGGAGTTTTCGGAGCTGCGGTTAGAGAGCATGGCATGAAAGATGCAAGAAAGCTGGAGTTCTGTTTGTATGACATCTCTTAGGAGTTAGTGGTCTCGCACCACACCTCCTGCAACACATGGGCTTTGAGGACTCTGTGTTTGGGGGGGGGCTTCAGTCAGAACACAAGACAACTCACTACTTGTGGAGCTGTGGTGCGGGTGTTCGATGGCCCCTTGCGCTCACCATAATTGATGAATAGTGTGGTCCACATTAAGTGACATGCGCCGTTGGCTGTAAGTGGGTGTGATGATTGGGGGGCCTTTTGAAGCTGGGGCCGTGAGCTGTGTTTGAACCGTCAGCGGAGACCCCTCTTCTCTGTAAAGGACACCAGCCTGTGGTTTGGTCGCAGGCTTCAGCACAGACCAGGCTCAGCGCAGACACACACAAACGCACACATACACGTTACCCTTCAGTAGTATTTCAGGGGTTTTGGGGGAGGTGATTGTATTATTTCTGCTGCAACACTGACTTAATTCAAGGCAGATCTGACCCGAGCTCGTTCTTCTCCACTTCTGCTCTATTGGATCAAGTCTTAATCCTGCCCTCACCACATGAATGGGAGTCACAAAGAGGAGCTGCACTCACTCCTGCCATATGCATCAAATGCCACTCAGGTCCATATGCTGTCATGCAGCTTATGATGGGGATCGCTGTGTCATATGAAAGCTGAGGGAGCTTAAATGGAGGCCTGGAAAGACCAGAGCTGGAGACAGACAAGAAGGAAGATTGGAACCACGTCTCTCGCACAGATATGCACCGTCAACCTGGGACTGATCTTCTGTTGCCCTGTTGTTTTCACAGATCCACGAGACCACACATCTTCCACCAGGAAAGCCAAAGGAGCTGACCCGCGACACCACTTCAGAGTGGCAATGCACAAAACAAACTCTAAATAGGAGTGTCTTAGGAGACATTTTACAGTAAGCAGTGACTAACAAACCCAAAGCACCTCAAAACAACACTGGAACGCATCCAGATTCCATCACAGCATCTCAGCCGAACACATAATAACTCCAGCTCGTTGGCTCTATATTGTCATATCTTTTCAAAGGATGCCAAAACCGAAAACACACACTCAACTCACACACGACCTTGAGCTAACAAGGGATGCAGGCGAGGGCCTTTTGGGGCTTTTCCAATGACTGCGTGCTCCAGACAGATCGCGGGGAAGAGGCAGTTGCGGCGGGGCTTGACGTTTGGTGTGTGTCACGGTCCAGCTCCCATGCGGTGGAAACACAGAGGCCCCCGGGGCGGCGGGTGCTACTGAGGCCCCCTGATCCTCACTGACGCCCCCGGGGGTAGACATACCCTTCAATCTCCATGTGAAATGAGAGACAGGCCATCGGTGCACAGGGATGGGCCTCTGATTTGTTCTGTGGTCCCTTTGAAACCATGCATCCTGCAGAAGAGAGCAAGAGAGGAAAACATCAAGTAAACATGACAGGCCGAGGACCGAGGAGCAATAAGATTAAGATGTGCAGCTGCAGTGTCTTTACTTTGGCCCAGAGAGGGCAGTGGAATCAATGTGGAAATGATAAGCTTGTGTCAGAAAGTGAGTATTTTTTTATTTTTTATTTTTTTTACATGAAATGAAGCTGGTGTTATCACATCATTTTTTTTGAAACCTCAAATATTATCTGTCAGAGAAAGAGAACTGTCGTGACAAGGTTCAAATCAAGCACTTCATTGTCAAAAAAATCTATTACAAATGTTTCTGTGCACTGTTTTGGAGAGGATTTCTTGTCATATGAAAAGTGATCAAAGGATATGTCGAATCCCTCCCATAACATGCTCTCGCACAAATGTGTTTTAGTTTGTGCATGGTTTGTGCACAAGCGTGGGCCAGAGAGGGAGCAGAAGTGTGTGAGAGACAAATCGTGAGAGAAACAGACAGATTGTGGTGGCTTTGATGTGCGCTCGGAGCTCGGTCCTCAGAATAGATACTAGGTGGAAAAAAGGCAGTATCATGGGACAAATGTCTCTGTGCAAACCACTACAGTAGAAGAGTGTGTAGGACTTGCGATTGTGCATTTGTGTGTTTAGGACTATAATTCGCAAATGGCTTGCACGCACTCATTCATGTGTGCAGACTATCGAGATGTCAATCACTAGGAGTGATGAAGTAGAAAAGCGCTTTATTTTTTTTCTCAAATATCCTCAAGCAGGGCAGACAACTGACACGCCTTTAAAGGGAAACAAAACAGCTCCCACCACATCTAAACTTGTTGTATTCTCTTCTCCTTTTGTGTGATCAAAATTCTGCCACCAATATGCTCCCCATATGTCCAAGTCCACTCTTTTGGTTTTTGAAGAAGAATTTGGCTTTTGGGCATATATCTATTTATCTGCTCTTCATGTATCCTGCACATACCATGAAGGCTGTCTTTGTGTCAGTGCTGACGGCTCGTCACTAAGCACCGACTTGATGGCTTGCTTTATCAATAGCACACACGGCATTATTAGGAAAATAGGGCCAAAATGGGCCCGAACACTAAGACTCATGGCTTAGCAGTGCAAACAGATCCTGCAGATATGAAGCACATCAAGCAACGTCAATGTTTTTTCAATCTAAATTCCAAGATTACTTCATTTTTTAGCACAATGCCAGACCCCAGTCACAGCCAACATCTGAATACACCATCACTCACTGAAATATTACAGACATCAGAAACTCACAAGCAGCGGGGATTTGAAAAATGAATCCACGTATTCACACGGCCCGTCTAATAATTAACGGATGCTATGACTCAACATGGTCACAGCATGGTAATTATCTGAGGAGGCTGTCATATTTATTTAACTAGGAAGCTAAGACTGCTGAAGTCCAGCCATGTCGTATGTTAGATCGTGTCAGATTGAAACCATGACACATTAAGCTGTTTTTTTTCCTCCCCTCTCCCTGTCTGTTGAAGCAGGGTGGTCCTCGCTTTGGCCCCCAGCCTGGTGTATGTGTGTACGTGTGGGACTGTCACAACAACATGACCCCCAGAAAATCTCTAACACTAATTCTGCTCAGACACGCACATCTAGACCCGAGATCTCGCACTTCCACATAAACATGCTCGCGCACACACACACACCAAACTGTGTCCCGTCTGCAGGGACAGAAACAACAAGGCCGCCATTGACACTGACCCTAACCTCCGTCCCTCCCATCTCTCCATCCCCCTGGCCCTCATCACCCTCCCACGTTGCCCGGGACCAACGCTGGCCACAGGGCCGAGAATGCGGTTCAGGTGCAGGACTCTGCTGTTTCCAATTACCGGGGTATAAATTAGCGCTGCTCTCTTCTGTCCTCTCTCCAAACATTGCTGTCTCTTCATCCTTGTCGACCCTCCACACTTCACTCCGGCTCTGACCTCCCGCCTATATTACTCCGACACATAAATTCACCTCCTTTATGGCTCTTGTCGGCAACCTCTGCACTCCCCTAACTCATGCTTGGTGTTGTTAATGTGCACTGCATTTGGTATAAAACCCTCCATTTTCAGTCAATGAGAGTATAAATCCATTGCCATATATCTGACTCTGAAAGGAATATAACTTCTGGTTTTACTGTAAGTCTGGTTACTGTAACTGAGATATTTCACAGAAAGACAAGGACATAACCTGACACATGCACTCCACATTGCGGCAAGGCACGCACTGATAAGGTTGCACTGAGATTCAATTACTCAGCGAGAGGAAATGTAGCCTTATTCCTGGACTTATTACATAGTGTGTTTGCGAGCTTTTCTTCCAACAGGTCAGTCTGTTAAACTGAGTGTTATTTTTCCAGGGCGGAAAGATCAGCTGCAGTGTAGCCAAGTAGGACCTGAGGTCACCCTGGCACTGAGAGTTCACATCTGTTCAAATAAATCCTCCACTGTGCCATCAGCAGTAAAAACACACACACATTCACAATTGACACACATAGACCACTATTGGTACCTAGTAAACTTACTAAAATACCAATTCTAAGTTATTTTAATTTGAGTATTTCCATGCAATGATACTTTATAGGCTACCTCTACTCTAGATTTTACAGAATAATACTGTGGACTACTTTTTACTGCATTACCTGTGTCTGACAGCTTAGTTTTTATTTTTAAAATTAGGAATGGACCAAAATGTGAGTTTATAGAATGGGATGCACTTGTACAGATTAAACCGGTCAAAGCTCATCTAATTTAAAAGTTTAGAAAAGTTATCTTTAAGACCCGAACCAATTGGTAAAATTAGCCTACTAGTTAGCGAGCGAGCAGAATAGTCTACTAAACTTTTAGTTAGTTAGCTATCAGTTAGCCAGGTTGAAATATATATATATATTTGAAGGTTTGAAAAGTTACTTAGCTTTAAGACCTGATCAAAATTGGTAAAACTAGCCTCCTCGTTAGCAACTGAACAGAGTAGCCTACTAAATATTTCTGAACAGTTAGCGTGGTTGAATTAGATAAAAAAAATAATAGATACACAGTTTAAATAGTTGACAAGAGTTATGGAAAAATGAAAGAAGCCAAAAAGAAGTGGATGGATATTAAAAAACTGTTGATGAAATAGTAAGTTAAGAGCTAAAAGTGTCTCATTGGGGTAAATAGCCTAGTTAGCTAAAGGTAAATTAGCTTAATGAATAAATAGCAAAATACATTAAAGTTATGGGCTAAAGGATAAATGCTTACAAATAGATAAGTAGTTTAAACGTTGGGATTTAAACATTAAGGATTTAGCAAATCATATGAATCTATGTGTACTTGGAGGACATTTGTAATACTTTTACATGTAGCCTAATTAGAAAAGTCGCCGACTAGTTCCTTAATGACAGCACATAGAAATATAACACACATTCACAAAAGCACACCCGACCTAAAAAAAAAAAAAAAAAAGAGTAGGAAAGTAACAAGCACTGTGATAATATTTCATCATTCACCTCTTTCACATTCCTCCCTTTGGCACCTGTCATGTGTGTGCTGTGGTTTTTCTTTTTTTTTTCTTTTTACAAGCTTGGGCTGCCGTTACAGAGAACACAGCACACGGGAGGGAAATTTACAGAGCGTGTCCTCCCCAGGCCGCGCAGTGTTCACAGGGATCAAATACTCCCAAGGTGTACTGTGTGTGTGTATATAACTCTATATTCTTTTCCACCACTGCTACCACCACAAGAGCTGCTGCCACAGCCTTTTTACTGAGCCCAAGACCTCACTGTGCCCTCTGAGTTTTCTCTTTATGAGCTCTAGCTCATCCCTTGACTTGTAGAGAAAACAAGAGCAGAGCAGGCTTTTATAGGACTCCTGGGGAAGGACGAAGAAAAAAAAATAAGAGAGCGAAGTTTTGAGAAGTCAGTTTAGGCTTCTGCTCTCTGAAGGATGGCAGCAGAGAGGATTAGACAGAACGCTGCCCCATTTATTGCAGCCTCTGACCTTCAGCTGCCTGGAACA
Organism: Coranthus polyacanthus; assembly: GCA_037367275.1. Taxonomy (NCBI): domain Eukaryota; kingdom Metazoa; phylum Chordata; class Actinopteri; order Kurtiformes; family Apogonidae; genus Coranthus; species Coranthus polyacanthus. Next base: position 3,293,904 of record JAPQRN010000026.1, read on the forward strand.
TGTTAGAAAAATGTTAGAAAGAGGTGAAGCAGATGAAGATGAAGAGAAATAGAAAGCAGGCACAAGGAGGGTGTGAACTTTCCCCCACCGACACAAGCTCACTTATGTGGGCTCCCTCCTCCGCAGGAGTCCTTTGCCTCGTAAGATAAACACGGCTGTTCGTTTAACATCTTTCACCTCTTCCCCGACCTCAGTTCATCCCACTTTTTACCCTCATGTCCACCCCTCTCTCTCCAAAACTTTCTCTCCTCTCACTTCCCTTCTCGCTCCAGATGTTTGGCCCAGCGGCAGCAGCAGGCACACAGACAGAGAGAGGACCTGGGGCTGAGCAGTGGGGATCTCCAGCGTGGACTGGAATGCTGACCCTCTATCCATCTCCATCAGCGTGGACGCATTTGTTTGACTTGAGATGTGATTGTGTTTTCTCTTCCCCACACCTGCAGCTTCCTCTGAACCATGCTCCACAACCACCACACATGTCCCCCTCCCTCCTTTTGCCTCTCTGGACTCTCACTGATCAATTGCCTTAAGTTGGAAAAACACTCATCCAGCTGCTACTGCTTTTCCTCATGTTTTATAGTTTCTGCTGGTGTTCCTTCAGGGCCAGCCTGCAGAGGAAGAGCTGCGGTGTCATCCTGAGCAGCAACAAACACAGTTTAGGATGTATTTTCATCCACTGAAGTGATGAAATGAAGCAGGCGTGCTCGGTGAATTGACAGCTCCTTTCTCTTTCTGCTGTTTGTTGTCACTTCTGCTTTGATTGACTGCTGAGAAAGCATGCCTCCGTGGGAGTAGCGTCACTATCAGAGGCAGCTAATGTGGGATCTGCATAAAATAATAAACCTCCTCTGTGTTATGATCTGTCTCTCCACCCAGAGCCGAGCAGTCATTGTGACTCTCAACAAACCGTGGCTTGGTGCAGATCAAACGTTCCTCTCGCTTTTTGAATTTATCATGCTGCAAGCCCACCCTCATTAGTCAATGGCACTCAGCAACTTGTAGCGTCTAATTCCGTGGGGCCGCCCAAACTTATCACCCTTCATTTCAACATGGTGGGCTGCCCGTTTGCTGAAACCCCTCTCAAGCTGTTCCAGACATCTGACAACAGCCACATTTATTTATTGACTTCATTTCGCTTACAGGGCAGCCTTAACAGCTCCCTTGAGTGATACAGAGTTAATGTAGAACTGTTCATTGCTTGCGAGTGTTTTTTCACTCCTCCTCCTCTACCACCTCCTCTCTCTGCTTTTTAACTGTTAAGTGTTTAAACACTTGGGTAATGACGTGCTGTTGTGGAAGCGAAAAACCATGTGGGATAAAAAAAGAAAAACATCCATGTGAGCTTTTCCCCCCCTGAGGGGAGAGAGCGAACCACCAAGGATAGGATGAGAGTGAGGAAGGTGCTGTTAATCAAAATGAATGAGCGCCTCTCAGGGCCCTTGAGTTGACGAGGCCACAGAGGATCTCGGAGCCCCCACATTTGCTCCAAGAACATGGATCTCTGGGTGTAAAGAGAGATCCAGACGCTGTCTCCCGCACACAGCTAGCAAACCCTGGCTGCAGATACTCCATGGGTTACTTCCTGTTTGCTCATCTTTCCAGCATCAGGTCAGAATAAGTGAAACATTAAATGGCCTGTAGGAAAATGCAGCTGTATTTTTTTTTTTTTTCTCTTTTACAGATTTTGTAACAGAGTCAGTTGGCAAGAGAGAGAATTTGAGGTAACTAGACAAACTAAACACAAGGAATTATGAGTTATTTCAGCCAAGATTTCCTGATTAGAGTGTTTTCGTAGCTTATACAGAAATCGAATTAGGTCGGAATCCAAGTACACATATTATCGCCATCATTCCATTAAAAGAGCCATAATTATTTGTGGCTAGGGCTTATATTACCCAACAGTTTTTATTGCGTTGCTGTCTTCTGCCTTTTGAGGCTTATCATGTTTTTGCTGTTTTTCCTTTTGGTATGTTCATCTGATTGAATTTAGTCCCTCTCTCTAACTCTCTTTCTCTCTCTCTCCTCTCCCTACTTCAGCTCCTACCGCGTTTCACAGAACGCCTTCAACTCAGCAGCTTTTTCAAATTTGGGGCTTGCGACACTCAGCCAAAAGCCGCAAATTACCCCCCTCTAGCAGCAGCGAATTAGGAACAATTTTGTGTTAGCTATAAAAAAAAGAGAGAGAGGGAGAGAAGTGAGGGGAAAATATAGCTTACACCAGGGACCACCAACAGAGGCAACATGGGATGAACGGCTCGTTGGCCGACAGTTTGGGTGGCAGGGCGGTGCTAGAAAGCAGCCTCGGCAATCAATCCTATCATATCACATCTACATAGTATGGCACAACATCCATTACCAAACACAAAGGCCTGAATTAGTGGATTTATGTTGCTGTTACAGGATGTTTGCAGGCCTATGAATTGGCTTTACAGTTCCCTGAGCACAGAGACCTGCAGCAATGATAAAAAAAGCAGGCCTGTCCTCTGACACTCACAGCCTCATAGCACCCGGTGGTATTCGCTCTGGTGACACCGAAGCCAAAAAGGAGAACGACTCGTATGAGGTGACAATTCACCGCCTGGAATTTTCATTCTTTCGAAGAGGGTGGGATTTTTGATTTCCCCCGCTATGCGGTTGGTCCTTAACTCTGAGCATTAATGTAAAAAAGGTCTTTTTCTTGTTTCTTACAAAGCGTGAGGTTTGGCATGCCCACTTAATCTGCTTCCATTGAGCCAATCCATGTTTTTCCCATTCTGGCACCCTTCTCTACTCCCTTTTAAAATCCATTTCCAAGTTGTAATATGCCACTGCAGACATTATTGAGGGGAGAAAACCAAAGGTAATAGGGGAGAGAGGTGCAGAGGGAAAGCGCAGACAAAGAGAGAGAGACATAGAGAGTGAATAGAGAGAGAGAGTGAGAGAGAGAGTGAGGCAGTGAGGGAGGTTTCCAGCTATTAACTGGCTAGTTTTCAAATGTCCTCGGCTCCTCGTGGCGATGACTGGTGTGGAAGGCAGACCACTTCGTCTTCCTCAGAGATCAGTCAGACTGGGCGGGCCGCGGCCAGGTTGGGGTTACTGACTCTCATTAGGCCATACACCGAGCAGGCCTCGGACTGCACAACTGTAATAAGAGCCTGTGCATTTATAGGCTGACCCCTCTCTGACACATCTTGGCCCAGATGTTAATTGTGCTTCCTGCTCCGCTTTTGATTAAATGACAGAGAGTTTTAAATCTTTGTTTGTATGGCTAATGGCTCTCATTTAGTGCAATAAGTGGTTTAGGGGGCTGCCGTGGGTGACATCACGCTCCCACTGCCTTTGATCGTGGGCCTGTAAAGGGTGAGCATTTCTCTTTGGCTGCCGCTCTGCTGGATCTGGCGGTTGGAGGCCGTCTACCTGCAGCGGATACGTGCCAATACATGCCAGTTCCCCTGTCCAAGCACATGCTGGTACACAAAAACCTGCAGAGAGGGAATGTTGCCTGCCGTATGCCAATCGGGGTAATGCCAAGCTCGGTGAGCAGGGCAGGGCGAGGGCATGAGGTCGCCAGCTGGGGAACAGCAGGACACCAGGAAGTAAGGGTGGGTGATATGGCCAAAATCAGGGCTGGCCTAGGCCTTTATGGGGCCCTAAGCAAAATTTGATTTTTTTTTCCATCAATGCAGAAGAGAGAACTTTAACTAAATGGTTCTCTGAGTGGCTGTGCTTACATCAAATAGTAACTAAACAACCAAGCCACTTTTTCAGCTGAAAACCCAGGCACATAGTCACTGCTCTCTACTGGTTGAAACCCGGGCATTGCAACTGAATTTTCCAATTGGCTGTCGTGGTGGCAGCTTACATCCCCAACCAAACCCCTGCCCCCCACCTCCCATCCCCTTTAAAACTGTTATCTCCCAACTCTGTAGACTGTGGAGACGAGGATTACTGACCAACGGATTGAGCCAATAACATGGGTAAAGTAATTGAGTAGTTTGATTGTACCGTTAGCATAAATTATTTTAATTAAAGCAAGTTTATTTATGTAGTGCATTTCATACACATTGGCAATTCAATGTGCTTTACATAAGTAAAAGGAACATTAGTGTGCATTTTATAGTTAGTTGTGTTTACTGTATTTAATAGAAATGAAAAATTTAAATGCCAGTTACTTTTTAAATTAAAATTTTGACACACAAAATAGCAAACAACCGTAGTAAAATAGCGCGTCCATCCAGCCAATCAGTATGTCGGTGTGTGTGTTTGTGATACAGTGTACAGTGCAACGAGCTCTGATAGAGGCAATGGGAATGACTTAAGCTAGTAGTAATAGCTAGCCAGCCCCTTAATATAGTATTGCATTTTTGTATGAATGCCACTGACATAATATATCCACAGGACAAATAAAATTGGCCCTCTGGTGGCCACCGGGGGCCTAATGGATGCTCAGTTTGCTTTCGCCTCTGGCCAAAACCTTCTATCACGGTATATGGAATTTTATCTCACTGCAACAGGATATATCGCTATACAATATTTGTTCTGTAAATGAATATTTGGACACGTTTCTACTGCTGTAGTACATGTTCCTTGTTTTGTCTTGGCTGGTCGGAGTCCTTCTCATTTTCAGAAATGTCCTCGTTCTGTGTCGTGTTTATTCTCCTCCATGTTTCCTGCCTGCATCTGTGCCATATGGAAGAACGCAAAGTAGTATCAAACCGGGCGTTACGGTGGCTCAGTGGTTAGCACTGTCGCCCCACAGTAAGAAGGTCCTGGATTCAATCCCTGCTCGGAGCAGGCCCTTTTGTGTGGGGTTCGCACGTTCTCCCCATATCTGTGGGGGTTTCCTCATGTCCCCACCACCACCAGCACCAAAAACACTGGTATGTATGCTAAGTTAATTCCCTTGACCAAGGTTGACCAAGGTACTGGCTTAGATGTGGAGATGGTCCCCAGAATGGATGCAGATACTATGAGTTAAATACAGAGAATGAATTACCCCGCGTGGACAATGAAGGTGAACTTTACTTTTAAATTATCAAAACTACTGCCTTAAAGAGTATATATACTATATAAACAATAAAGCACAATATTTATCAAAAGGTGTTTTTCTACCATTACACAATACATATCGTCATATCACACAGCCCTACCGGGAAGATTAAAAAAAAAAAAAAGAAGAAGAAACAGTTCAAATGAAGACCGAGTGCCACCCAGTGAAATGCAGATGGGCTGCTTCACAAGCTTTTTGAGAAACAGATGTTGTGAAGTGGAGGATGTATCTGCTAAATAAATCTTGAATACATCGTGGAGCTTCTAAAGATGCCTAATGGAGCGGTGCATTTCCTCCAGAAGTTAGGCGGCTAGAGGATATAAGAGTTTCGAAATAGTTCGGTTTATTTGGAAATTATTAAAACACAATGCTCAAGTTTGCCAAGTAACCTAAAGTATTTAAAGTCGTCCCAGGGATAATTTGGGTTCACTTCTGAAGCTCTTCTCTCATCATTTACTTGTTTGCTTTGAGATGGTTGTGTTTGCTTTCTCCTTTTACCTTTTTCTGTTCTCCATCGTTTCCCTTTTTTCATCTTGATTTTATTGTCCCCTCTACCCCCAGCTGCAGATCTCTCCCCTCTCTCTCCTTCTTTCTCCCACTCCCTCTGAGCGCGTGGCTGAGGTGTGAGATCATTCTCCTTCTGGGTGGCTTTCCTGCTATATGTCACTGTCATCTGTTGGCACTGAGGCTTGAGGGGGGGTCCCTTTTCCAAAAACACACCGCACTCCGCCGCCTCGCCACCCTGAGCATAATAAATTCTTGGGCACGAGACTGGAGAGGGGTGCACCAACGGAGCAGCGTGTTTTACTGGGCTTGGCATGGTAACCCAAAGACCGGTGAGAGAGGGAAAAGCGAGGG
>JAPQRN010000026.1:3317067-3335920 GCA_037367275.1 Coranthus polyacanthus
CCTTTAATAAGCTTTTAAACATTTCAAATGATCCCATAATTCAATGAAATAATAATAATACTAATGGGGAGGTTTCACACAGTGACACACACACACACACACACACACACACACTTCTCCCACTCGGTCAACTGATCCCGACACCTTCAGCTGTGATGCTCAACACATTCCAGAGCTGATTCCCATCGGACAAGTGCAGCGCTGACAGGGACATTCCTTCACTTGCATTCCATCAGAAAAACACCACCTGGGTCTCTTTTTCAGCTTCCACATGTTGTTGAGTCCTGAACTTTGCCACCGATTTGACGTCCTCACACAGCCGCGGTGCAGCCAGTAAACCACAGGTACAAAGTGAATCGCTTTAGACAGAGATGTTTTAGATAGAGAACGGCTGTGGTTAAAATCCTTACATGGCTGCTCTACTGGTTCTAATGTCTTGAGGGTGAATTGTTGTTGGAATATAATCGTTTTCTTTGGAAACGCCCGAGGTGGCGCAGGATGACAGATGACAGTTTGTTTCCAGTTATTCCCATGTAAATTCATGCACGGGCATATGCGTTGCACCAAACAACCTCCCATGGCAGAAGGTGCACACATTACGTGGATTATGTAAGCTGTACCTCATGCAGATCAGCCCATTTGACTGCAGGTCTATTGTTGAACCTAATGGCATCTTGTTGAAAGACTAAAGTAAGTCACTGCACAGCGTTCTCACAAAGAGGAAACAGGTCCACTGGGAGATTTCCTCAGTCTAATTCAACAGAAAAGGCTTCAGTTGAATGTCACTTTGGTTTAAACGCGGTCGATGTATGTCAAAGACAATATATTAAGGAAGTGCGTGCAGTAGTATGGATTGTAAATTCATGTGCAGATAGGAAACACCTGCAACTTCCAAGTCGCACATGGAAAAGAAAAAAATATTTTAACAATTAACATGTGAATGTGTTAACTCTTAACGTCCACCAGGTCATCAGCGACCCATTTAAGGTTTAAACCCTGACCGTACATGAAAAGTGGACGATGCTACCGCGACGTCATCCACTGGTTTTTGAATTGTTGTTGTTCTGGAGCCAGAATAGATTGCATTTGGATAAAAAGGGGCCGAGCTGCAGGAGAGTGAGGGTTCAGATCCGTCTGCGAGAGGCCAAGGGTGAGATCATGCCAAACGCTTACTGACAAAAATGGTAAGCTTCATCAAGCATTTGCATAAAACAAAGTCATTTGACAGTCATGTTAATAACTTCTTAACCTGTCAGTTGAGAAAAAAATAAACAGAAGCTGCCACACACACCCGACACGGCAGACATCAAACAGACATTCGCCCTAAAATCTTAAAGAGCAATAAAACAAATGTACCCTGAATGACTCCTGGAGATAATCATTGACCTAGTATTCCATGGGAGCCAGGGCTTTTTGAAACTAGAAACTAAAGACGTATGAAGTCCAGTGCATGCATTTTGGCCTTACAGTTCAAAGTTCCATAACAAGGGTTGATGTTAAAAGGTTAACATGTTTTTAATTTGATCGATGAAAAACATTATGCTGACACAACCCTCTGGTCTTTTCCGACCTTAACGCCTGACTATAAACGCCGTTGTTTTGGTCTGTTTAGGCATGTGATTTTAAGCATGCCATTATCAGTTGTGACAGAAGGAAACCACTCTGCAAATAGCATGTGAACCTTTACCACAGCTGGCCAGCGCGGTGTGCCTGCCAGCAAACCATGTGACTTGCGTTTAGAGCAGTTACGCCGGGTCACAATGCTTACGATCAGCTATGGGTATGCACGTTGACCTGCACCAGCTTCCCTTCCTGTGATGAGGTGTTGTCTTATGATGGGAAATCCAGGTCACCTACCCGCTCATATCTGAATATAAGCATGTATTCACTCATGCACACATGCACATATTTACACTAACAGCTGACAGCTCTAATCGCTGGAGTCATGGGAATTTTGAAACCCACTTGGCAAGTAAGGTAAAAAAACATCTTGTCTTGATAATTAATGAGTAATTCTGCATGATATGAAACTAGCCTACAGGAGGTGGATCCACCCATCATTCTGACACCGCAATCTCAATAATACCCCTAACAAAAGGCGGGCAGGTTGTGACAAATCCTGCAGGTTGGCGTAATTACTTTACATTGTTTACAGGATTCCGCAGGAACATTTTTTAACTGTCTCCCGCTGTGCAAAGAATGATTTATGACAGTTTATAAGCTTTACAGAGGTCTGTGTTGTCAGTGTCTGTGTGTGTGTGTGAGAAAAGTGGTGAACTTGGCTATAAAAATGACCAAAGATATGCCAATTATGAAGAGCGCATTTCCCAACATGTCCAAACTTCTTGCTGCCCTTCCAACTCGCTGCCGAGCCAAGAAAAACAGGAATGAAAGGGAAGAAGGTCTTATCTTTTATGCCTTTGCTTTCCAAGCTGTGAAACCATCTGGCGGTCAAACAGATTTCTATTTTTTTTTCAAGCATATAATCTTCATTGTTTTTGGCCTCACCCGCTACTCTCACACTGTTGTGACTATTGAGTCAGAAAGGATTGTAAGAGATAACGTGGCATGTACTGAAGCACAAATTCAAACCTCAAAAGTATGTTTTTGGCATCTTGTTTGCTCTCCCGTGTGTCATTAATAGTTAAAGGTTCTGTGTGTGTTATCTAGTGACATCTAGTGGTGAAGATGCTGATTGCACTGCACTGCTCTCACTTTGCCAGTTCCTACGGTGGCCGCTAAAAATGTGAAATGCCCTCGTTACAGCTAGGTTTGTTGTGTCCGTTCAGGGCTTTTTAGTTGAGGGGATATTAACTCTGGTCCACACTCAAGCGGGTGACGGGAATGCATCTTAACACTGGATGCCACCGTCTACTAAAATGAAAAAAAGAAGAGGAAGTCAAAGAGAAGAAGAGAAGTAGAAACATGATGGATAAACGGCTCATTCTAAGGCAACGAAAACACAACAATCCTTATTTTCAGGTGTTATATTATATTAGATCCCCTAAATCCAATTGAATCTTACACACAGGACCTTTGAATGCACAGTATGCATCTTCGGCCACTAGGTGTCTCTCTATCAAAACACTAACAAAAGACGTAGCCGAGGAGCTGTTTGGACCATTGACCAACGGAAATCTATCTGACTTGACACCGACAGAAATCATGTTTACAGGTTAGGTAATGTATTAAAGTTTCATTAAAAATATGTTTAGTGACATACATTCCACATTAGTAACAACATGACACCACTGACAGGTGACGGAGTGAAACAGGCTGTTACATTGAATAAAATTACGGATTTCTCTAAATTTGAACATCGTTGGAAACATTTGATATAACCCAAGTAAACAAAGTGTGTAAAGGAAGCCTAGTCGTTTTTTTTTTTAGATATTTTAATGAGTAAATGTAACATATTATGGCTTTAATTGAATTGATGCTGAAACCGTTAAAGCTGCCTTTCTTAAACTTAGGATCAGTACGCAAATGTGTCGCAGATTTACTGTTATTGGGACACCGGTTGGCTGAGTAGAATACATGAGAATGCAAAGATATTTCAATTGTAATTGAAGTAGAAGAAACGCGCTCTTTTTTTAGTCCAGAGCTCCGTTCAGCTCAGATGCTGTTTGTGTATGTTGGCAGTTCAATAGTTTGCTTCATGAGTGTGTTGCTATGGTCACGATGGACATTCATTTTCCATCTTGCAGGCTCGTCCCTAATGTGTGCATTTATTCAGCGTTGTTTTGACGAAGAGTCGGTAAGAAACGTCGATGTTACGGTAATTCATATGTGTTTTTGTAAGTTCGGGTCCTGAGAACATACCAGAAGTCTCCTCTGGGTCTCGATCTGCAAAAGGTCGGGAACCCCCTGCTTTAAAGTGATGTTCAGCCCTACAGTGAAAGCAAACAGAGGCTTTCATTTGTGAAGCGTGAAGCATGTTTTTTTTGTGTGCTTGCCTCTTTTACATGCTCTCCAGGCTTACATGTGCATATGTCTGCTTTGCCCTTTTAATCCCCTTAGAAAGGGGATTGAGAGCAGCCCCATATACCTCTTTCCCGCAGTACCACAGCACACGTGTTCACAGCACAATGAAGACATTGAACGGAGCGATCATCCCCCTTGCACCCCTGGTACCCATAAATCTTCCCCCGTGGTTCAGAGGAGAATTCCTGCAGACAGTTTGGACCTCGGTCTGGTCTGATCCGATCGTGTTAGACTACAACACTGGCATTCACACACACACACTTAAGTCATTTTACCACTGACCTCATGATGATATCTTTGGAAGTTTGAGCACTTCGAAAAAAAAGAAAAAGAAAAATGTTCATGTTCGCAGTTGGGCCAAATGTTGACAGTAAAGATGTCAGACAGGACCTGAGTTGAAATAAATCATGTTAAAGGAGCGGATGATTCGCACAATGTGTGAAGCTGTCTGGCCTGTTCAAGTGTTCACTTGCTAAAATGGATTTTACCAAGGAGCCTTCAGCTGTAAGCGGAGAACGTCACAAATCAATCCAAGCTACTCTGTTCAAGCAAAACCACCTCCTCATGTGTCTTCAGCATACACACTATTTTAAACACAACTGCATGCAGACTTTGTCACACATAACCAAAGAAAATCTGCGCTGTTAGCCCGCTGCCCCCTCTCCGTGCTTGGCAGCAAAGCCTCAATCACACGATACCAAAATCCCTCACACGCCGCACCAGCTATATGGGATCTACATCTTCTCTACTAAATTCTTTCTTTTGTGCAACTCGAGCTTTGCGAAAAACCAGAAAATCTTTCTTTTTTTTTTTTTTCTTCTTTCCCCCCATCTTTTTAAGCCTTTGACTTTATGAGAAGAGTCATGTGAAAGGGAAGTAAAACAGACTAAAAAGTTCAAATAAACCAAATGTGTTTGAAGTCTGAGTGGCTATAAATCACCTACTGTATGTCAATGCTAAATATTTTCTCTGACCACAGTTCAGTAACATGTTATTGATGCTTCAGTCCCAGTGGTCTATTTAAGGGGTCTGTGCTCTGTCTTCTCTCAGTTTTGAAGGATGTGTTGTTAAAATGGTACAAATTTAGCCAGTGAGGTTTGAAGGAATGTGTGCGTGTGTCCACAATGACATACATCTGTACATTTTAACAGTCTCTCTGGGTCTGCCTCTGCACCATTAAAGTGTGTCAGTAGAACACGTCTCTAATGTGTCTGACTACAGCTCAGCTTGTGTTTCCTAAGTGAAGAGCACATGCTATTAAGTACGTATCTCTCACTGTGTGAGTACGTACTGCAGAGGTGGGACGTAACTAAACACAAATACTTCAACACTGTACTTAGGCAGAGTTTTTACTTTTACTCCCCACTTTTTAACACAAATATTTGTTCTTTCTACTCCTTATGTAGGCATAGAAAGAACAAACAGGCTTGTTGCTTTAATTTTAATGCATTTGAGAGAAAATATTGATTAGTTTTATCCTGAATCGCTGTGCACCTCCCCAACATCAACGCTGATTTCAACCTAAATGGACGGGACGATAACACACCGCTGGCGCGTAAAAGACGAAACAAAGACGAAAACAATGTAAAAGACGTAACAAGGCGAAAATGACGTAAAAGACGAAAACAACATAAAAGGTGAAATGGGACCAAAAAAAATGACACAAAAAAACGATGTAAAAGACATGGGATGAAAAACAACGACGTGAGATGAAAGCTACGTCAAAGTGAGCACAATATAAAAGATGAAATGAGACGAAAACAAAATACATATCAAGATGAAAACAACATAAAGGACGAAACTAGAGGAAAACAGGAAAAGATGTAACAAGAAAAAAAGTTACTTTTTACTTTTATATTATTGTACATTTCAGAGCCTGTACTTTTACTCGAGTAAAGTTGAATCGGTTCTTCTTTTTCTATTCTTTCTGCGTATCTGTACTTCTACTTGAGTAAAGAACGTGTGCATTTTTGTGTGGACTGTTTTGTCCATGTTTGTGTCCATATGGCGGTGAGGTGACTGTGATTAGAGGGTGGCACTGCACTGTTCCCCCTCAGGCCACTTCACCCTGTTATTTTCCCCCCGTCAGCTCGTGCTCTCAATGGGGAGGGTGGGTCCGTGACCTCCCTCCCACGCAACAACCACGGGAGAGGGAGGCACCCGTTTCACACCACACACACACACACACACACACACACACACACACACACACACACACACACACACACACACACACACACACACGAGAGTCGCTCCTGAGTGTCCGTGGAGGAGTGACCGAGTTCACAGCAGGGCCACTCACTCCGGCCTCAGAGCTCAGCATTTCTCATAAAACAGATCTTTTTAAAGCCTCCACTCTCTCCTCCTCAATGTGACATAGACGGTTAACACGCACTCGTCGCTGCTGCCCTGCATCTGCACTCATGGGACTCATCAAAAGTGATGATGCGGTGACTCGAGTGCGGGGTCGAGGCAACGTTTTCAGGATTTGGACTCACTTCCTTTTAACCTTCCAGACTGCGGTAGATAAATTGAGACAAAGAGGCAGCGGTGACACCGGCAATATGTCTTGGGAGCTTTTTTTGGCATTCCTGCTCCCTGCTTTTACTTCTTTTTTTCTCTTCCTCTGCCTCTTTTTCCTGCTGTTTCCCACCCACAGCAAATAGAAACCCTGAAAGAAAGGCACCACCGTAAAACTAACAAACCAGGACCTTATTTAGCCAGGGCCGAAGGAAGGGAACCATGTGAATGAGGGAGAAGGAAAGAAAACAATAATAAAACGCCAACAGGACATACACAATGGGGTTCATTTGCTGTAAGTTTGTCGTGCAGAATCATTTAGTTTTAGAGAGAGTTAAAACAATACTGAACGGTAGAGAGACAGTGGTTAATAGCAGCACAATGACTGGCAAACAACTCTGTGGTCCCGCTGTCTGCAACTGTGTTCGGATGCTTCCAGAACGAACAAAAAGTTCAGTTCTCCAAGTTTCTCTGAGTTCAAGACAGCATGCAAAGAGTTTTAGAGGACGGAAATACAAACCACAGAGTCAAGACTGGGAGGAGAGCAGAATGACTTTAGACAGAGCAAAACAATGCATGTGGCAATAAATGTGGTGGAACCGACACTGATGATCAGGACGACTCTGCCAGAGCTTTACATCGTAAAAAAAAGACAAAAATGACATAATACATGCAACAATTTAAATTAACTAGACAAAAATGATGTAGAAGACACGAGACAGAAACGACATAAAAAACGCAAAATTATGTAAATAACACATAAAGACAAAAATGTGACATAACAAGAAAAAAAAAAAAATCAGTGCAAAAGACAAAGATGGGATAAAAGACACAAGACGAAAATGATCCAGAGGAGACACAACTTTTACCTCTTGGTTCTTGAGTTGAAAAGGTTTTGAAACCACTGACATAAAGGTTTTAAAATGTGCTCAGTAAATCAGAATTTCTCTCTCTGCTGCCAACGCCATGTTGAGGTTTGAAGGTTTCCATGTAGCTCAAAAGGACTGATCCGCCCCCCTGCAGTCAGATTACATTACCATAGTAAATGTCGGGGGTTTTTTACCTGTGGTGATAAAAGCATCACCACCGGTTTCTAATGCTCTTAACTGAAGCCATCTACTTAGAGCCTACTACAGCTAAAAGAATATACTGGTTTGGCGATGAAAATGGTCGATTAAAGGTCATTAAAGTTGCACTATACTTTTATACTTGATTGTGAAGTGTCATTTGAAAGGGGTTGCCTGTCGTGTAGTCGCTCTCTCATTCAAGTAGACAAGTTAAATGTGTCGCCTGAGAGCCAGACATCTCACCCCAGATCTAAAAGGAAAAGTCAGCGCAGAAAAACATTCGTCTCAGTGCTGTCTTTCTAATGCATTTCTCCTTCACCCTTCATCTGTACCCTAAGAATAAACCAAAGTAACAAACCAAATTGTTACAGCTTCCTCCATATTTAAAACCAGCATGTGCATCATCAAAGACAAAAACACATTAAAAAGGTAATACAGATATGTAAGGGGCCTTGAGGTGATTTTTCTTTGAATTGGTGCCAAATAAATAAAACTGAATTGAATTGAATTCATCTTTTCAATAAATTAAATATGTGTTTATGGAAAATATTTGCCGCGTGCTTTGAAAACCATTTAAGTTATTCAGACATTCACCCCACAGTAAATCCCAGACTCCCACTGTAAAGCGTCCTGTGATAATACAGAAACACCACTTCAAACTTTAGAAAACTTCTAAATTGGCTGTAGGAACGACAGTAAATAGACTGACAGGGCAAATAGAGATGAAGATATTTTTTTTCCTTTCAGACAGAAAGAGGTAGACAGCAAGAGGACACACGCACACACACTCATAAAAGTAAATATCAGATTGGGGCATCAGTCTTGCTGCCCTCAAACACAAAACCACAGAGTCAGATGGCATGCTGTCTATCTCTTCACTATGAGAACTGCGGCTGAAAGTTGATCTGTGACTGAAGCTGAAACAGTAATCTGGGTCAAACTTCCCCGTGCTGCTTGTGCCCCCTCACTGTTTCTGCAAAGCTACAAGGACGCTTCAAGACGTTCGCAGTTGCCAGTCGAGATTTCAGATGAAATGATTTGGTTTTTTTTCTCAGTTTTATTACGTGGATTGGTTCCTGCTGTCCTGATGCAGAGGTTCAGACAGCAGATTCTCATGGGAACAGTATTGTAGAGATGACAGAAATCCAAACATGCAGCAAGGTAATATTACGTAATAAAATAGTACCTTGTAATATTGTGTTGTTGTAATAAAACTCATTGTTTCTCCATACACAGAGGCCCTTCCTGAATGTGTATTAATCAGGAACAGTTTATTTAAGAGTGTAATCCCCATATTTACCAAACTGGGAGTGTAGTTTCCCCCTGACGTGTTACATGACCTGTAAATGGGTAGGTTAATTCTGACACAACACAGAAGAAGTGATAGTGTGGAGACAGAGGCCCTGTTCCCAGGGAGAAACATGACTTGCTTGCAGTCGCTTGACTTATCTTATCAGAAATCACATGCTCTGTTTAGTTTCTTCTGCAACAAATGCAGAGAAGTGGTTTACAGTATATTTGGGGAATGCTAAAGCCCTGTGTGCTCCTGCTAAATGGCTTGGTGTTTAATTAATCTGTCACGAGCGAATAATTTTATTAAATGTTCAATATGGAAGATGAAAGTGTACTTAAAATAAGTTTTGTGTTTGTTTTGTGCTGGGAGCTTGTTGTTTGTTGACTCCGTTTCTAAAGACTGTCTCAGCTGCCAAATATGAAGCCTGTAACAGCCTGTACACCGATGTCTATCTAGAGGACACAGGTCAAATTTTCCATGACAATCCTTATGCTCGTTTCCGAGTTCTTCATCTTCTTTTCTTCTGCTCCTCTACAGTGGCAACACTAGCTACCGTTACACACACACAAATCTTACATATTGAACATTTCAAAGTGGAAAATTGACTGTGTTTATGGTGTGTATCTGATGGATGCTCAAATATGACCAATACAAATTGAATGCATATGTTGCCATTGCCTCAGTGCATCTATAAAAGATGCATACCATCATACCTTTGATGGTATGCATCTTTCTGAAGCTCTGCTTCAGCACAAGAGGTTGAAATCTTTTGAAATTTTTATTAGAAAATGCCCAATTTGTTTTCAATTATGGGAATTTTAATGTGATAAAAGTAGTGTCATATCTTTACTGTTGCCGGAGGCATTATGCGTTTGCTTCGTCTGCCCGTCCTGTTTGCATCAAAACAATATCTCAGGAAAGCCTGGATGGAATTTCTCCAAACTTGGCAAAAACAGCCCCTTGGACTCAAAGGTGGATTGATTATATACTGATGGTCAAAAGCAGCCTTGGCATCTTTGGCCATAACTCAAGAATTCATTCACCACTTATGAAAAAAAGTCACACAAACGCGTAATAGGATAAAATGATGATGTGCTCACATGTTATATACAAAAGGTCAAAGGTTAAGTTCTCTACGACATCATAACATCAGAACGTTGTATAAAAACACTTTTCTGTTTCTTATTCAATACCATACGTCTAAAATAGACTCATGTTCGTCACCAGAAATGACTCACTGGAATCATACTGTACACGTCAATACAGCGAGAACGTCCGTTTCACCTTAAAATACACTTTTACTACATTCCTTTACCTTTTTATTCCTTCCTACAAGTAGGAAACCTACGAGTTTTGACAGACATGAATGCAAACTGCAACTTAACTGGTTCAAGGAGGCATACAACCGCAGGGCAGTAGTTCTGCTTTGTTTTGCACGTTTGTGAACATCTGCATAAAAAGTGCAAGATGCACACATTCTAGATTTTAGCAAAGTTCCTCATTTGCACCTATAGCCCCTCGGCATGTAACAAAAAAATATGACAAGTGACAATGTACTGCTAAAAACACACAAAACATCAGCTATAGCAACTCTATGTAAACCTACATCTGAGGAAAAAAAAATCTGAACATGACACTAACACTTGACAGCAGCCACATAGCCAGATGTGTGTTCATTTATATCATTACATATAAAAATAAATAGATGTCTTCACAAGGATGAAAAGATAAGAAGAGTAATCCCACATACAGACACTTTTTCAATGTTTCATTCATATGAAGGGATGATTCAGGATTAGGAAGTCATGTCAGTGATTATCTCAATAACACAACACATTCCCTCCTAAAACACACAAACATTCCTCCTTTAAGACTCAACCTTCAGGAATCTGAGCGCCTGCAGGCAGCAAGGAAAGGTACGTATGTAGTAAAGTAATATGTGCTGCACAATTTAAAAAAAACAAGTCCTTAGCTGCCCAATATTATATAACTGAAAATGAGGAAATTAAAAGCTGTATTTTTAAACTGATATTTACAGCAGATAAGGTTAGGACAATAACTACTGGCAATAAAAGCAGCGATGAGAGATCTCAAGGACATACAATCAATTTCCAAGAAAAAGGTCAGAAGCAGAGCAGCAGCAGGGACTGACAGATAGATAGAGCAAGTGAAAGTACACAGTGAAAGAAAAGCCATGGTCTCCTGTTGCGTCTCCAAGGAGCTAAAGAGTGTTGTTTCGCAGGCCTGGCCCCGTGCCTATCCAAACACCCCCGTCTGTGCCTTTCCCTGACCCCGACAGCCCACCCCCAGACGTCACCACAGGCCACAGCTGCATCCCAAATCTGAGGAAGAGAGTGTGCAGAGGCTAAAGGTGGGGGTGACAGGCTGAGGAGGGTACTTATTCCCATCACTCGGGAGGATGTTCGAGTCCACTCGGATCAGGCCAAGAAATGAGTTTTGCCTCGGATTCGCAGAGTTTCTGTCCTGTCACCCTATGGCCCATTTTTTTTTTTTTGTCCTTAGAGGGAGGAGGGGAACGTGAAGGTCGGATCGAGTTTATATCTAGAGCTGGGAGGTCAGCTTTCCTCTGGGACAATGTGAGGATATGAGTGTTTGATGACAAGCTTTGATAAGGGTCTGTGTGTGAGTGAGTGCGGGAGGCGTGGGGTAGTGGGTACAAGGGCGGCCGATCTTTTTTCACTCCCTTTTTCTAAACACTTTTGCCTCGGTTTAATTTAAGATGTAAAAGTTTCTCTTATCTGCTCATTAGACCTGTCTATAATTTTCCCCTAATAAACAAAACTATAGACACCACGTGAAAATGCTTCTATTTCTATCCAATTGTTTTCTCACATAGCATATATATATAGACCACAGAAATCTAACCTAGAACAACCTTGCATATCTGGTAACAGCGTCTGCTAAAGACCTGAGCATATTTTCACATTAGTTCTTAACCACTGTATGTATTAATATGAATTATCCTGTATTATCTAAAGCTTTTTTGCTTTTTTGCACGTCCATATCTATTTCAGCTAATAACCAAGCCATATTTGGTTAGCAAAGGAATTATTGTGTAGCTTTAGCCACATGTTTTATCAGTTACGATAACACTGAACTTGGCTGACATTGTCTTAAATGATGAAGCGTGTTGACAGTTCCGCCAGTTCTGCTTTATTTTGAGGTAAATCTGACAGTGACCGTAACAAGAAGAGTAGGTCAATCGAGAACTTGAATTTTGGCCTGAGGTGGGTCGTTTTAATGGTTTGTATGTTCACAACCTGCTGATTCTGTTATAAGGCAGCTTAAGACATATCTTTTTAGATGGGCATTTGGTAAAGCATTTTATGTCCAAAGGCCTTCTAGAGACTCTAAGGATTATTCTCGTTCTTCTTATTGTCCCAAAAGAATCACAACTGCTAAAACTCACAAGGCTTTGCACATACAGAATTGGAGAAAAATGTTATTTTGATTGATTTTGTTTATATATTTATGTTTTATCTATTTTTGGGGTCTTGAGCATCAAAAATTAAACCCCCACATGAGGTTTCACCTAGACGTACCAAATTTGGTAGGCACATATATCAGGTCCAGATGCACCAAAAAGCCTCTTGGACCTAGACCCTACACCCAAAAGGAAGTCCACCATTTTGGTTTGAAAATACAATTTTTGCTGAGAAATTTATTCTGAGTGATTTCATATTTGCTCAGTATCGTGGAAAGGCCTCTGAGATGAAAAGTTATCAAAATGGTGACTTTTCATTGAACGCTGTTGCTGTGGCGATGTACCGAATTTTGATGTTTCACCAGAAATTAATCAATAGTACTCCCAACAAAATTACCCAATACTCAACAGAAAGCCTGTAATTTTGGTTGGAATATGCTTTTTTTTGCCCCATTTTTGCTATAACCAGCAGTTGTTTCACCATGAAATGATATGAAATTACTGGTTGTTCTCTCGTGGCAGACAGTTGAAACATGAGGTGATATTAACCCTAAGAGTCCAGGCCTGAAGACATCTACCTGTCTGCACTAAAACCCCTGGACTGTGGCCCACCCCAACCTGCACTAAGGTGCCAGAACCCAATCATAGCTGCTTGCAGCTTAAATTGTGTATTTCAACTTTAAATGTTTGTATGTATTGCTCTTAATCTCTTTTTTATGTTGTATATTGTCTCTTGTAAAGCAATTTGTGGGTTTTGTCTGTGAAAAGTGCAACAGCATATAAATCAACTTTATAAGTATACACTTTACTTTACTTTACTGTGTTGTGTTTGTAGCAATATTACTAGGTTTAGTATTACCAAAACGTCCATACCATAGTGAACAAAGGATGTAATCCAATGAAGTGGAGTCTGGTTGACTGTCAGAAACTGTGAATAGTACAGGATATACAGTTGAAGGTGAAGAAATGGTTTCCTCTCTTGCTGAGCTCATATTCTTTGTGTCTCTCTTATAGTAAAATTAATGGCCTTCGCATTTCCTGATGCCAGTGATCAAACCAGCCCAATTGTTTCAAAGGTGACTTGTCAGAGCTGTATTACGTCATATGAGTACACAGTTTCCCAGTTGCACTTGTCCCCTGTTGTTTCGACATAAACTGAAAATAAACTGGTCTACCGACTGTTTATGAGCTTTTTAAGGACTCTCCTTGCTCCTGTTTGACCTCTGGCCGCAGATTTACAAACTGTTTACGCTGATGTGGCTTCATCACTTACACCCAAATGCCACGAGTCAACGTAGTGAAGAGTTCCTGTGGGGATTCTGGAAGTTCTGGATCTGACTCTACCTCACGGGTTTACGGTACATACCTGCCTTATTCCTGTCCAATCAGAGGAAATGAAAGGGGGCTCATCAGCGCTCAGCGAGGCCATGTGTTTCCTGAACTGTTGTCAATAATGAGCAAACACACATCCTTCTGCTGGCTTTTTTATCTGCTCCCAGAGTCCACATCAAGGCCTTGGACTGTCCTCCAAACAATGGGCTCAGGAATCCCCACTTTCTGCTCTACAAGAGATCAGGTAGTCATTTAGATAGCTGTATCTCTCTGTCTAGACACACAAGGCATGTCAGTGCTATCACTTGTTGAAACAATGCAGTGTTAATTACTATTCAATTGACTCTGGGCTAAATAACAAACACTTAGCAGGGATGGGGGAATTTGTAACATTGTTAAAGCGGAGGTTAAACCTGTGTTTACTCTCTACTATATCAGAGATCTGAAACCAGGTGAAACATTTACTGACTCTAATGTCACCAGAAAAAGTTGCCATTGTAACTTTCTGGAAACTATACTTATAATCTCAAAGGAATTTTCTCAAAACAAAGTCATAGATATTTGTAATCTCAACATAATTAGTCACTGAATGATCTGGCAGATTTTTGCCCATACGTCATTCAATCTGCAGGAGGTGGTTGAGGTGGATGGTGGATATACAGGGAATTCAGGGAATGGAGTACGCATCCTGACTCCTGTAAGATTTCAGGTTTAGGCAACAAAAACACTTTGGTTAGGATTAGGAAAAGGTTGTGGATAGACTCATTTTCTGTATTAAAGCTGCACTAGGCAGAAATCAGGAAGTGGGGAAAAAATGCCAGAATTTGAAAATGCACATCAGCTCGCACTTCTGTGTCCTAAAGCAAAACGATCATGGGCATTACATGCATTTGTGGAGCAGCCAATAGGAACGCCATATCTCAGAAAAGACCTGTGATTGATTTTTATTAAGTCAGAAAAACAGCCAAGATGAGGTGCAGAAGTCTATTTTACTCTCAGACTACTTGAATTACAATATCCTTCAAAGTTCCTAAGAAATTTTTGCCCAGTGATACTAAAAAATTATTGCCTACCCCAGCTTTAAATCAAGCCCTGGTATCGTTCTCTACAGCTAACCAAGTGCTATCAACACATGTAGTTATACATCTATCAAGAAATTATATCATCATTATTTCATTGATATGAAATGTATCGTATTTTTGGTTCAAAACATTAAATGTATCCACGTTTGCATAAATGTACAATTGTCACATTTTATTCTGTGGCTGGTTTAAATGAAAAGCTCATGAGCAGGATATAAGACAGACAGAAAAACAGAAACAGAAAACTCCACACAATTCTGGATGCAATAAGGGGAATATGGGGATGATATCAGCGCTAAAATCTTGCGGGTCAAGGGACGCCCACGCCATTCCAGCCCTCCACAGACAGAACGAAACCAGTAAATAATGACTTCCTGTGAAAATGCATTGCAAGAAGTGTTACCACTTCCTTTCATTTTCCTTCTCATCTTTCATCTTGTAAGAAGAATCCCAGCGGACAAAATCCTGAGCAGAGCGGTCAGCATTGGTTGAACGCTTTAGCCCCAAACATAAGACAAGTTAAAGGACAAGGAGGCGTGGGTGGGGGAGGTTAAAAGTAGGAGCTCTGTAAAGAATGGCTATTTTTGAGTCGTGTCGTGCAGGGTATGTAATTCCAAGGTCCGCTGCTTTACTGTGATCTGCTGCAAAGTGAGAACCCTTATATGGTTAACCACCCATTACTGTCTGCTGCTGCTCTTGACACAACACAGTCATTAGGACAGGAAACAAAAGTCTGTTTTTTTACGTGAAGAGGCTTCTATTATTTGAATTTCAATAATATACAGTAAAAGGGGAAACAACTGGACTGATGATAACCATAGCAGAGAGCATGAGAGGATGTGCATACGGGAATACCATTTGCATTGAAAAAGGGGAATTACAAAAAGTTTTCCACACTACTTAACAGGCTATTCCACATTTAGTTTTCAGGCCGAGATGAAAGCAAATAATACATTGACTTATCATTTATTATCCACGTGCTATATATAGTCAGCCAGACTTGGAGTACAGCCAAATTTCCTGCAGTGATGCAACTTGTTGTCCGTATGCGGACAGCCCTTTGGTACAGTACACTGAAAACACTGAAGTGATGGGGGGAAAAAACAGACACACCCACCTCAGATTTGGCAGTGACGCTATTAACATCTCCGCATGCAAGGCCAGGAAAACCTCACTGGTGCTGTCCACACTGGAATTCTCCCACATGTTGAAAACAGACACGGAGGCTCCTGCAGTGAGGAAGTGACACAGGGAAGAGGTGATTGCGGAGGACAGAGGGAGATGTACACAAAAGGTTCAGGCTGTGCAACTCTGGCTGACTTGGAAGATTGTTAAATGTCACGTTGTGGGGAAAAAATTAAAACAAAAGACAGAAATATCACCGCTTGATTGTGTACAGTGTGTGAATGGTTGGTCTGCAGGGTCGACAGCAAGAAAAGAAAAGAAAAGAAACATGTCAACCTGAGAAAACACGGAGGAGGGTACAGTTCTGGTCTGCATTGATTGAGCTCAAAGAAAAACATCATCATATTAAAGATGCAAAAAAAAAATATTTCCCTGCTTTCAGAATTTTTTTTTTGTCTGAGTGAATTAACTTGAACACACTCCAGATCCCAGCTCCAGGGGATTAACTGAGTTTGCCTGGGTGATTCTACCCTGAACTGTTTACTCCAAGTACATCTAATTTAAAATGGTTTGGAGACAAAACACCTCGATTAAGAACCTGTAGTGCAGTGGCTGCAGGAAATGGGTTTCCATGTGAAAAAGCCCAAACATTATGGGCACAAAGGAAATGCATCATATGGGAGAAATAACAGGAAACTTTAACTTGATAACACCGAGTGTTTTTTAACCTCCACACATTAAGATCCACACGTCAGAAAAGATAAGTTTCCTCACTTTATGTTTATTTAACATTTAACATTTGAGTTTTTTTCTGTTGGGAACATGTTTTTTAAAAAATTACTTACAGAGGCAAACTGTATCATCTAAACATGTCATGACTTCTTCTTTATCGCCTGTATGGTTGCAGGCGCTCATACGTTCCTACAAGTACAAGCGTGAACACAACTGCAGGCTAGAGTGTGATGTGAATGTGTTTTTGTGGCGTGCAATATCTGACACCTGCTCCACCCGGAAACCCACTCATAAAGGCTTTGCCAACTTGAATTAGTATTATTGAGTCACTGACCTCCAAAATTTGCATGAAGCACTTGTAGATATCTCATTTTACTCATAAACCGTTGTGACACAATGGCAACAACGACAACAACAAAAATAAACTCTAAAGGACGTGCATTATGTTAAATAATATCGACTGAGATGCCATTTCAGTTTCAAGTCATGCTATAAGCTTTAGCGCTGCAAATAACAGATGAATTTAGCAGAAACTGCAGCGTTCATAATAAAGCAGGCACTCAGATTTTTATTCCTCTTGAAGCTTTGTACGTGAGCATTGTTTTGCTCTGTGGCCCAGAAATCGAAAGCACTGTTTGGACCACAAGTGTGCCATGATGTGTTTAAATAGCCAGGAGTTATTGTGCTGGGAGGGAACTAAGACCATGCACACAGGAAGATAGGTTTTCTGTAAAGCCTGGTCTGAGTCTGACTTGCAAAGTGTGGCTGCAGCTGCTGCACTGTGTAAATGTGTCACCCTTTTTCTACATACTCTTCCTTTTTTCTTTTTTTTTTACTGGCACAAAGACACGCTGGGAGTCCAAAAAAACAAATCCTCTCTTTGTTTTGTGTCAGTGGCCTGCTTCGCACGGCTCTCAGCCTTTTCAATTCACAGGTGCGCCTCCCGTCAGAGGTTTCAGTCCAATACGTATCACTGTGCTATTGTCTGTGTTCAGTGATACGCCAGTGAGACCAGTTTGTGACTCAGTGAAAATGATTGATGCCTGTCTGGGACTTAAAAGTATGTGCATGCAAGCGCATGTGTGTTTCAGGACTTTTTAGGATCTCTAGAGCAAAACAGTCCTGTCTAATGGTGAAGGAGGCGAAAAGAAGAAAATTCATTTATAAACAATCAATATTTGACAGATGTGAAAGAAGAAGACATGTTTTTTTGGTTTTTTTTGGTACATTCTCAGTGGTGAAGTTTCATAAATGATTTTAAAATTTGGAACTCGAGGCATTTTGTCAAAAACAAAAAAAAAACTGGTGGTGTGAATGCGTGTGTTCTGTTTCCTTCCATTTAGAGAAAATACACAGCAACTCAATTAATGTGTAAAGCCACAACTAACAAATAAACCATGCCACCTTCAAACTCTCTGCCACAGTTTCCTGAGGAAATACTGTGTTACTGTTACCGAACTTCTCACTAGTCTGTGACCAGAAGGTTTACTGTTTCCTCTTCACATTCCAGGGCTTCATGTTTTTTTTTTTATCTGGTGAGAAAGGGTAACCTTCTTCTCAACTGAGACATTTTAAATTCTAAATTTACCATTTCAGTATATGCTCGACCCACAGTAGGAAAAATAAACCCTGCGTTACTCTGAAAAGTCAAATTTGACCCTTTCTTCATCAATACTAATTGAAAAAAGTGAGTCTTAGAGGTTCAGTATGTAAGATCTGCATGTGCTCATCTGCTAATATTAAGTTTCCATTGTGCTAGGAGACGTGGGTTTGTTGATGTTAGCGGACTCCATTTCTAAGCTAGTGTTGCACACTTGTAGTTGTAGAAGAGGGAGGAGAAGAGAGGCAATGAAGAACTTTGGAGTGAGCATGAAAAAAACAACCCAGGTCCTGTACATCAGTGTATAGGCTGAAATGAGTTGACTAACACCAACAAACAACCGGTTCACAGCACCAAACAGACGCCAAAACAAACTTGCGTAAGCACACAAGTATGTCCAAATCATACATAATAGAAGACGTGTGCTCGTATTTAAAGGTTCCGTTTGTAATATGACGTGACGTGTAGTGGCGGAGCGGCAGACTGCACCGCTCTGCCTTCACCTTCATCCTGACCTACAGTGGCCACTCGTTTAGTCTGGTCCTGGGCTGTTTGATTAAGGAGATATTACCTCTGGTCCACATTCAAACATAGTAGGTGATAGTAATGCACCTTAACGCTGGATGTCAATGGAAAAAAGGTGACAAGGAAGTGTGTTGTACTGTGGAGATA
>JAPQRN010000026.1:3336020-3376498 GCA_037367275.1 Coranthus polyacanthus
CAACATCATGACACTTGTTCAGTAGTTGTTGTTCAGACTGTTCATTTAAAAATAATGTAGCATGTGTGTGTTATATTTTTAAGTCTAACTCTTTAATCCTTTAAACTTGCAGAACATGCAGCAGAAAGCATTAGTTTTCACTGCGGATATTCTGTGATTTCAGCTTTTCTACATCTATTTAACACAGGCCTGACATCCACCGGAGAAGCAGTAAGGCGTTTCTTAAACACTCTCTCACCTACAGCCACTGACTCCAACTGATTTACAGCTTTAATGATTCCTTTGACAAGCCACAGTGCTCAACATTTATTACCAAGCCACTCGTTTCTTACCACAAGTACCAAGTGAAGTGACAGGGATATAGGATGTTAAGTAATTAGGTCAAATATTTATAGAGCTGATGAGGGGGTGCGGAACAAAACCCATGTGTGGGATGCAGTCTTGGGAGAATCGTGACCGATGACCTGTGTATTTCGGAGCAGAGATTCAGTGCCGATTGCCTCTGTAAGTACTGCCGCTTCAGCTGGACTAGCTTTCTCCAGAAGAAGCGACATGTGCCGTCCAGACGCTTTCTATTTTCGACCAGAATACTAACAACACACACATGGCAGCGGGGGTTCTGACTGAGCTGGATCATCTCATTAAAACCGCTGGTATCCAAACAAAACTAAAAACCCAGCTCCTCATCCTTCCTGCTTCGCTCAATCATCTCCCTCATAAGCTTCCCAATAAAACCTTGTATTTATACAAAAACCATCCCATTTGATCTTTAGCCCTCGTTCGACTTGAACACCGCAATGATCTGTTTATAGTGATTAAGGCCGGCATCTGCCCTAAACTGCAGAGAGAATCATGCATAAACATGTGAGTCACAGCGGCGGGGGAGAGAGGACAGTGGGAAATGGGATTGGGGGATAATTGGCTTCAATTGATACAAGGCGAAGACACTGGAGCCAAAGAAGATGAGACCAAAGAGCATGGAATCTCAAAGGGTAATCATGATACCAGTAACAGCAACCATGTGTTCAAATAAATTACCTTCTTCAGTAATGACACAGCTGTCCATTCATCTTCAATAGCTCATCAAAATAAACAAAACATGATGAAAATAGTCACAAAGATGTCAATTTCCAACTAATATTAACAATATATAGCATAGTATGATTGCCAGGGGCTGTGATTTTTCTCAGTGAAAGTGTCCAGATGAGGTAGGTTTTGGAGAGTTTCGGCTCTCCAGAGACCGAGAGCTGAATCATTCACATGCAAGGCTACAGTTACTCAGCCCCAAGGGTCACACATTTGGCTGTAAAGAACATACTCCTTGTTTCCTGGTTACATTTTACAGTGAAATACCTCACATAACTTCACAGCTCACGTTAACACAGTCAGTACTCATGTTAGCGCGGTGCCGGGGGTCGCCTGGTTGCCATGTGCTGGGCCCCGTCCCCTTTATAACTGTGAAGAGTCTCAGAACATGCGACAGCAACTGGGACCCCACAACTGTTTCATGTGTCTGTTACTGTGTTAGTGCTTGAAGATATATATCATGAAAGAGAAGCAGGCCATCAGTCATGACCAGAGGCTGTGCATTGAAGTCACCCACTGGTTTGCATTTTGGCTTTTTGGAGCCAGAAGTAAACACGTTTGGACAAATGGGTGGAGTTGGGGCAGATCGAAGGGTGAAACCAAGAGGCATGGATCGCAGCTCAAAGTGACGCCAACGTGGAAGTATCTTAAAGTGTAATACCACTGACGGCCACTAAAGGTACTGGCTGCAAAATGCCGTGGCTCCCATAAACTTACATTGAGCTTTTTCTCTAAAAATGCTAAGTTATGATAAATGTTTTTACAAGAGTCGTTCTGGTCTCATTTGTTTTATTTGGACCTACTAATAAGTGTTCTGGTAGTTTTTATTATTCCTCCGTTAATACAATTTTAGGGGTAATTGATGATTGTGTCTGGCTTGATTGATGTGTTTGGCAGCTCGCTCCCTGACAAGTTGGACTTTTGGAGCTTCTGTTCATAATATTTTTTTTTCTCTGACATCCAGCTTGACTGTAGTTGTGGTTAATAAGTCACACTAACAAGACCGTCAAATGACTCTGTTGCTAATGTTTGATGAAGTTTACCGTTTCACCATCTCAGTAAGCTAGCATTTAGCATTAGCTCACTCATCACCCCTAACGCTCACCCAGCTCTGTCCTTTTTGTCTAAATACGGTCACTTCCAGCTCCAAAAATCCCGGCGACGGCCAAAATACAAACAGCAGTACAATGCACCGTATGGGTGAAACTGCCCAAAATAAAAATATTCAATAAACAGAAGTAATAATTTAAAGATGGACCACCAGTACACTTATTAGGGTGCAAATAAAAAGGAATGAGACTGGAATGGCTACTGGGAAAAAAATGTATTGACTATTTTTAGAGAGAGGTTCAATGTAAGTCTACGGGAGCCAGGCCTTTTTGAAGCTAGCATCTACTGTCTGATACTGTACATCTGCATTGGCTGCGGCCCTTGCCCCTCGGTCAGGACGTCAATCTGATGACTATGTCAAAAAGCACATGTGACATCCTGCGCTGTTTCTAATGATATGCCCTGGTAGCTCACCTGGCAGGGTATGTACTACGTACGGCAGCAGCCTGGGTTCAAATCAGGCCCTTTGCTGAATGTCATCCCCTCCCTCTCTCTCTCCACTGTTTCCAATCTATCGTCACTACGTCTATCGAATAAAATGTAAAACACCAGAAAAACCAAATACCAAAATGATTTTGGTATTTTTGTTACATTCCTCAGACTGAAAAACACTAAAAAAACTACTCTGAAATCAGGGGGAAAATATTTAAAGTGGTACGTTTAAGGGATTTGGCTAGGATTATTTTATAGTTAATTATTGTCAAAAAATGAAATGATCTGAATTCCCTACATCACTGCGGTCTTTGCCTCACATTCATTCCTTCACAAATGTGTAATTTCATCTTTAGAAAAAAAAAAGGAGTTCTCTTATGTTCTAAAGCTGCTGGACACTGTACTTTTGTAGGAAATGCAACTAAAACAGAAGTAAATGCTGCATATGTTGTGGATTAGTTCCACTACTAACCATCTCAGGTGAATGTAGAACTGAGTCATAACAAACTACAGTGACCATATTTACAACAAAAAAAAAAAAGAGCGCAGTCTCTCTGAGTCATGTATTCGCGGAACTTAATGACTATTTTCTTTTTCATACAAATTAGTAAGAATGAGCCGTAAGCAAATAAAAATGGGTGTGTATGCAGAAAACGTGAAGTGTGTGGGTGTGAGAATGGAGTCGGGTGCACTGCACATGAGTGTAAAGTTGAGAGCGCAGATATACACATGTTGCTACAACCATATAGCACTATGGTATGAATTAAGCGTGCAAGCTGCAGACAAGTTCAATAACTCACCTTTCACACGCGGCGACACATGGTGAGTTTGTTACGTAGCTACAGTATGTGTGATCGTGTGAGCCTTCACACATATTATGATTATGTGCAAGTGTGTGTGTGTGCGCCAGGCTAAACTGGTTTTAATAGGTTCCAGAGGGTGGACATGTCAGCCAATAAAAACACAAGAACCTACAAGACGTTGAGCAATTCACTTCCTGTAGCAATGGTTTTATCAAAGCTGCAAGTGCCAGAGACAAATGACCTGTTCTGCTGGTTGTGTGCACCAGGTTACTGTAATTGCAGTAACACTTTCACATATACGTCTTGTACCAGTCACAGGAAATGACATAGGAAAGGGAGAGTCAGAGCCACAAAATACATACAGTTTGCTGAAGTGATCCCCCATCCAAAATCCTGTGACCACAGACAACAAAGGCCAGCTACAGAAATCATCCTTATCTATTCCTTATTACAGTGACTGAGCTTGCGAAATGAACTTCACACACGTAAAAGTGTAGTGTTGACGCACAGAGAAACTTAATACCAGTCCAAAGTGCCTGTCGACGGGCAAGTGTTCCCTTTCTTCCCCATCTTTTTATGAGACATTCATGAAACCAGAGAGGGAATAACAATACTTTTGGTTTCAGTTAAGTACAGGATCAGTGAAACAAACCCAGCCTGGCCCCTGTGATGGTCTGGCCCGAGCCAAAAGAGCCTGCTGGTTTCCCTCTGCATGGGCCCACACCGCACTCGCAGAGCACGCTCATAATGAGGGGTTTCTGCTTGACTGTTTTTGGATCCGCTATGGAACAATGTACAGATTATATTTACTTCAAAAAATGTGTCTCAGATATAAGCAGAGAGACTTGGACAAGAGAAGGGAAGTGTCTGTATGACTTCATATTTGTTTTTTGTTCTTGTTACGTTACAGAACGACTTCTTGGGAGGTCTTTTTCCATGTTCAGAAAGTCAAAATTTGCTTTATTGCACTGGCGGATTGTCAAGTAGCAATGCCTGCACTGTAATAGAGTAAATGTTCAAAGAGGCTGTTAATAATCCTATCATACATGCAGTGATACATGATCATTTAAACAGATTTCACAACAGAATTACAAAAACAGCCCAAACAAACATAATGTAAAGCAATAACCAAGAATATGGGAGTGACCCACTGTAATTTGAAGTTAAGAGTCTTTATTTATGTGGTATAAAGCTCTGAGGAATCTCCCATTCACATTATGAATGGCCGCAGGAACAGATTTCACAGTATCAAGTAAACAGAGTCAAGTTTTATCCTGTAATACAAATTCCTGAAACATACACTCTCTTAGCTAATAGTGTGAATCCTGAACAACCCGTCTGAAAATTGTTAGTGACATATATACATATTGAATTTCCATATAACAAAAATAAACTACAAAATACAAAGTACATATGAATCAGAACAATTTCATATATTAACATATACAAGTAGATGATGATGATGGTGATTTTTTGGTGTGTGTCATTCCCTCTCAAGTCATTCTGTCCAACCATGAATGACAATACAGAATACCAAAATATATTCAGTATATACTTAAAAATCATGCAATTAAATCTAAGATACTTGTTTAATACAGCCTTCGTTAGCAACCTGGGGGTTTGAGAACGCAAGGAGTCTTGAGATAAATCTGCAGGCCCGCAAGTTGGTTAGGAGGAAAAATCTCACCTTAAGGTTCATTTAGTAGCTGGTCTGTAGCTGCGGATCATATCACACCATCACACGATACTCATCAGCAGTTTGCTCACTTCACAAATTTTCTACATTCCCAGAGCAATGACTACACTGACTGAGACCAGGTTGTTTTGTCAACCCAAAGTAAGAGCGTACTCTGACTCTCCTCTGATCTTTGCTTATGTCTTGTAATCTCTTGTATTCAGTGTATTCAAATGCATTGATCTGAGAACGAACGAGCGATCTTTGATTGAACTGAAGCCACAAGCCAAAAATGTTGGCGACCGCTCTGATTAAGTGTAATCAATCTTTCCAGGGCAATCTACCCAATATGGCCGTGCCTTTCACCTTATCAGTGTCCTCGTGTTTCGCTGTATTTTTCATAGGAAAACGTTCCTGATAGGAAACGAGCCTATCGAAGCGAGACTTTTACCAGCCTTATTTTCATTGGAGGTGAAATGCTTGTACAATGCTTCGGTGATTAGAGATGTATGTGGTGATTGGCCGGTGGGAGTGGATGTTAAAAGTTGCTGAGACAATGGAGTGTTGTAAGAGGGTATTTTTAACCACCACGCTAAGTACCATAAAATCACTTCTACATCATTTGCTGTGGCAGTGACAGTCTCATTTATAATCCTTCCGTCTGGCTAATATCTGTGACATTTCCTGAATACATATTAGATTGCCTATTGTATTTCTAATCTGCCCCTACCTGTTTGTTGCCTGGCTTCCTTTATATACTAGAGTCACACAGTCTTTCACTCACACGCAGGTGGAAGTAATTCATTACGTTGTCTTGGGATAAGCACCAAATAAAACCCAGTGAGTGTGGTTTTTGTGTTAGAGCACAATAAACAACATAACTCACTACAAGTTCAGGACATCTCAGCATGACTGAGGTTTTCTTGTTTGAATCAGAACCAACTGAAACCCGCGCAAAGCCTTAGGATGAGTCTCAGAAGGAATGCTGCATTTTCCCAATCATCGTCATCACACACAAGAGGCTGTTTATGACTCTATACTTAATCCCACCACCCCCGTTCAGCATGCCTACGCTCACTACCCGTGGAAGAGAAGGGAAGCTCTTCCGAGAATCTGACCCCCGACCGAGAGCGCTTGTGGGCTGTTGGTGTGTCAGTAATTGAAGAAGTTTTTATAAATCTCACAGGGGCCAGTTACTAATTCTCATGACTCACCCCAACCATGTAGCCCGTCACACATGCCCCCGTACACACCCACCCCGTTCTCCCCTTTCTCTTTCCCTCATGTGGGAACGCTCATTCTTCCACTCTGTCCTCCAAGATGAACTCATCTCTAACCGCTGCTGTATGAACAAAACAACCTTTCATAGAGCTGCCCGTTCACATCGCTGCCCCCTCACAGCTAATCTGGAAAAAAATACATATGTATAAAAAGCATGAGCAAACCGGTCAGTGACCAGCCTGCATGACAGCCAGGGAAATGTAAGTGACAGTCTCTGTGGAGGACACTGTGAAAACCTAACAAAAAAAACCCCAAAAAAACGTCCAGACTAAATAACAAGGGATCATGTTTCATGAAACAAAAATCTCCAAAACTTGAGTTAGAAAATTTTCGCATGTCAAGAACAAAAAGGACAAACACTCGAAGAGCTTTCAGCCAGTCCAACAGAGAAACCTTATTAGGAAAGAATGCCGTTTTATCAAGATTGACCCTTTTTGGGGGGCTTATCAGAGAATGTCAGACATGCGGGGTAAAGGGTGGAAGGTTAAATGTTAAAATGTGGGAATGTGGAAACCAAAAGAAGAAAACTGGACTCAGACATGAAATAAGGAACAAAGACTCCATGGTTTAAATGAGTTTAGCTGGTGTTGCGTTGCTAAATACTTCAATTTAATTTTAAAAAATCACAAAAAACATGCATATATATATTGTTTGTTGAGACTTGAAATGTACCTCTCCCATGTCTGTATGATGAATATGAAAATGAACATAAAGCTTCAGCCAGGATAATTAGCTTCATTAGAATTTACACTGGATACGGGGGAACAGCTAACCTAGCTCTGTTCAGTGGCACAAAACACTACTAGCACCTCTGCTGATCATAAATGAATCTCTCTAACACTGAAAATAACTATTTTTACTAAACCTACTAATGTGAAGGTTACATATAGTTTGTTTTCTGTTTCTTGAGAGCAGCAACTTACTGGACATTGTAACCCCAGAACGTCTCGTGTGTTAGCAAGAAGGCTAATTAGCATATTTGGCAAAATGTGAAAATAGTCCTTTAAAAAAAAATGAAGTCCTTAAAAGAAAATGAAACAAAATACAAAACGGCTGAACGTGAAAACCAGTATAAAGCTACAGCTGGGAGACAATTAACTTTGTTAGCTTAAAATTAACACTGGAAACAGGGGGGAACGTTTAGCCTAGCTCTGTTCAATGGCAAAAAAATACACCTACTTGCACCTCTGCTAATCCTAAAATAATTCTAATTCTAAAACTCAAAGTGATTATGTTTAAAAGCCTACTGATCAAAATGTTGCATTTTGTTTGTTTTCTTCATTTATTGGTGGGAGAAGCAACTTATTGGATGTTGTAGCTCCAGACCTTCTCAACTATTAGCAAGAAAGCTAATTAGCATGTTTGCCAAAATGTGGGGGAAAAAATCCTTCAAAGAAAATGAAACAAAAAAACAAAGCAACATCAGGTCATACCCGTGAATGTGACTAAACGAAGTCAGAGGCTTTTTGACTAATGGGATCGAACACTTGGTGTCAACTATGCTGAGTGAACTATCTTGCTTAAATAATAAATACAAAGCTGGTTTCCTCTCTTGGCAGGCCCAGAAAGCTCAGTGGTTAAAACTAAAACACTGCTCCTCATAGCTCAAGGATTGAATTTCAGTGATGCCATAGCTAATTTTAATAAACACAGCTGTAAGCGCGTTGGGAGAAAGTCATGAATAAGCAGAAAATGACTAAACAATCATTTATCTGCAGTATGGAAACTGCAAGGCTCGAGAGTGAGAACTGGTTGAGGTTTACATTAGAAATGAGGATGTTTGTGTTTGCATATAGACACAAGTGACATTCACATATGCTTGGTTTACGTCTAATCAAAATGGACCTGAATGGCAGCCTCTTCCTGTGTTTATTTGTACCAGAAAATCCCTACTGACTTTAGCAGTTTCACCAACAAAGCTTTTTCCGCCTCAAGAAGAAGAAGAAAAAGGTCTTCTTGGGAACAGAAATTTTAAAAAAACAACATTGTTTAAGTTTAAGGGAGATTGGAGAGAGTCTCTATAAAGACTGGCTGGCTTTAACACAATCGAATAATTTCAAGTGTGTTTTCCTTGTAAAAACACCAGGCCTGGATCAGAGCAAAACACTTTTAGTCAGTCTGCTCTAGTGAAAGAATTTACACATACCAGAGAGCCACATAAAGCACACTCTATGTAAATGTCACGCTTTACAACAGTCAGAGACCATTTTCTTTAAGATTTGCATGTGTTTGCATGATAGAGAAACCCCAATTAAATGAGAAGCAGAAGAAATACTCAAGCAAACGGTGATGTGTTCATGCTCCAGTGTGTGTGTGTGTTTGTGTGTGTGTGCTTTTTATGCAATCTGAACTGAATTCAAATGTTTAACCGAGAGGCATTAAGGCCTGTTGGTTAAGAAAAGAGGGGACAACAAACATGCAGACGGAGCAGCTGGAGGCTGGAGACTGGAGGGCACGGTCAGGTAGCTCGCCCGACAGAAATACACCGGACAGAATGGAAGCAGTGGAAAAGAAACATATCCAACATTTACATATGTTCTTCCCATTTCCCCTTATTAGGAGCTGCCCGGCACAGCTGCACATGAAGCCATGTGGCAGAGAAACTGGACTTTGACAAAGGCCAGCTATTTCTAGGATTCCCATAAATGTCTGGCAGTCACAACAGCACTGGACACTACATTAAAACATTTAATACTTAACATCCTGTGTTTCCCCCCTTTTTTTTGTTGTTTGTTTTTTTTGTTTTTTTTAAACTGACCTCTTTTTCTAATCATCAGGGATCTTCTTTCTTTAGTACAAACACACAAATCTACAGAAGGACCAAAACATTCATGGCCTCAATTTAACCTTTAACATCATTAAGATACGAGTCAACGCTTTCCAAATTAAAAGCTAAGACCTTCTGAGACTACTTACTTAAGGTAATGCCTCATTCTGTTCCTCTTTTCAGAATTTCCTCATGAAGAAGGTGTTAACTCCATTTAGCAGCCAAGACCCTGCCTCTGAATTCAAGTCGAGAAAAAACATTAACAACTGATTGTTTGAACTAAAAAGGTGCGAATGCTTTCTATTGTTCCTGTAAAATAACATTAAACCAAGATGAGGTGAGCTTTTAAATGTCAGCAAGAAGTGAGAATTTCATTCTTAGGTGTGACCTTGCATCAAATGGGCCAAGGGCGACGCTTAAGCGCAGCAGAAAACCCGCGACAGGTTTTCAATGTGTGACACATGGCTTTAAGAAAGGAAAGTGTGTGAACTGAAACCCAAAGCGTACATGAATTTTATTTTATTTTTTCTGAAGTTGCAAAATAGAAGAAAAAAAAAAGTGCATGACGCTACACGTCTATCGAAAATGGCACGGCAAAAGTCAGCCAGACACTTCAGGATTATTTACTTAAACGTCCCATTAGTCACGGATAAACTGCAGCCAGTCAAGTAGCAAGTAAAGGAGACAACCTTATTCTCCACACAAACAGCAGTAAATCTAAAGAGGGCTATCATGACAAAAGCAGGACTGACTGACTTCCTTTCAGCGAGCGCATTAACGTCACAGGAAAAATCACCCTTAGTGCTGGAGAGAACATTCTGAATACAGAAAGCCCCGTAGGCAGCGAGACGACTGGGTGGGTCCAGTCTGGTCACTCTGTGTTAAAACGTTCCCTGTGGGGGGAGAGGGAGAAGAAGAAGAAGCAGTGACGGAGCAGATCCCCACTGTGGGAAAAGACAGAGCATAGAGTCCTGCTGTCACGTCTTTGTGTGTTAACTAATCAGAGGTAGCACGCTGAGAGCTTGTCACAGTGACACCGTGGGGGGTTAACTGCCACTTGGCTGACAGGCCTGCTGAAGAAGAAGAAGAAGAAGAAGAAGTAGAAGAAGAAGAAGAAGAAGAAGAAGAAGAAGAAGAAGAAGAAGAAGAAGAAGAAGAAGAAGAGCACCGTAATCTGCTTGGTCTATCCTGGGTGGGCTTCGGGAACAAGAAGAAAAACAGGAGAAGATAAGTCTGGTCTCTTATACGACCGGGCCAACTGGAAATCACTTAAAGCGCCCAAAAAAGAGCAACATCTCAGACAAGCAGGTGTGGTGAGAAAAGCTGTGCAAGCTCAACACTTGAAGCTAAAAAAAGAACAATGCTGTTGATGCAGGGAGAAAGAAAATGACTAGAATTTGGGCCTGCAGGCCATGAAAGCTGAGCCCAGGAGACACATATCAGCCTCTTGACAAAATGACGTGGCTGCGTAATTACCTGTAAACACATCAGATCAAATATCTTCCATTATTATACGCACGGAGAATGGAAATGAGTAAGTGGTCGATTAAGTGTTGCACGTCACTCTTTAGTCAGAGCTCCCCTTCATGTGTCAATTCCGACCAGTGACTTCATCTGTGTTTTTCTCAAGGATATCCCTCTCGTTTCTAGGCACAATGAGGCAGCTTCCTGTTTAGAGGACAGGACCGGTCCAGGCTTCGATCGCGCCTTACGTAATTTCCTCCGCTTTTCTGCCAGCGTCCATCAGGAATTTTGGTTTTTCGGACACCAATTCAATTCCAATTCCAACGACTAATCACTGCCACAGCAACGAGTGACTTAATAAAACTGAATAAAAGGTAGATCAAGTCGAATATAAATATCGTTGCACCTTGTGGAACGTTACTGAACATTTAGAGCCAGGTTTAAACAGTGGGTTAAGGTGAAAACGAGCATCTAAGGCTGTGACTGATTCCTTTCATCATTAGTGAAAGTGCTGATTAGTTTCTCACTTAAAACCTTCACGGTTTCGTTTACAAAGAAACTTAAAAAGGGAAAGATATGAAAAGGTTAAAACAGTTAGGGATTTTTTCTTAAGAATGTCTTTGATATGACATGATCAAAAAGGTAGCTCCTGCCCACTTACAGTACTCCAAACAACAAAAGTTTATAAGTGACAAAGTTTAGATCAAAACTTGTGTGATCTGGAGTACATGAGCACACTGTCCTTTATCTACCATCAAAACAGACTCATTTGGAATCATCGTAACATCCTTAACTCCATCCAAGTGGATAAGAACCGGGCAGGAAAACGAGTGACTGATACGGATCGTCAGACAGAGAAACAACAAAAAATCAAAATGTTCATCTGTTGAACATGGTCCCAAGAAGACAAAGACAACACAAAACAGCTCAAGACATTCGACCTAAAACGTATAGATCTGAAATCCAAACACACATCGCCACGAAAATCAAACGACAAGGACATAATAAAGCAACAACATCATTACAGATTCCTAAATCTGTTTGTATGCCGCTCTCATGTTTAACAAGTTAACGTGTAGAAATAAAGATTTTGAGGATAAGACCTTTGGTGTGATTTGCATTTGTTTCTGTTAGTAGTGGCTTTAGTGGAGGGATTTAGCATTTTTTTTGACAACAAAACCTGGAAAGCAGTGAAGCAGGAGGACAAACCAGTGACAAATCAGTGAAAACATGTTGAGAAAAAGACCCACACATGGCATGTCTGCGAAAATAAGTGAGTTTTGATGGGTTCGCTAAAAAGATAATTACAGATGAAGCCTATCTTGAGTAAGTTATTTTCTGAAATCTTTGGTTTTCTGGGCTGCATAACAGCCCCAGCCACACCACGCTCACAAATTACTATTTTTCCACGGACAAATTAACTTGAGGCTTTAGTTTTGAGGGCGATGTTTCTCTTTTATCAACCGGGGAGGGTTCAATTAAAAAACAAAAAAAAGAAAAAAAAAGACAGAAACAAACCTGAAGGGCAACATGGAGCTGTTACGATCCTATTTCATAATCTCACTTCAAAGGCAAACCGAACACAAACGGACTAAGAGGGAAAAAATACACTTGGCGACAGGCTACAGTAGCCTTATTCAACCTGAGGGCAAACAGCTATCTCACACTTTCTTCCTCGATGTTGCAACGCCAAATAGAAACATGTCATCTGTCATCGAGCTCTGACTCCTCCTGAGGGCAAATCAAAGGGAAAAAAAAATCTCTAGGGGTCAGAGGGAGGAAAAAATCGTTGGAGGGCAAAAGCATCATAGACCAACCCACTTGCATGTTCAGTCCTGCCCTGCGCTGTTCCCACATCACACTCACATGTCGCTGCGGTGCGCCGTGATCGACACAGCCGCGCGTCCTCTCTCCACCGGCCGTGGGATCACTTCAGCTGATACGAAGTTTCTCTGGATATTTCAGCGTGTTTAAGGTGCGTGTAGAGTCTTTAAAAGTTAACTCTTTTTCAACAGGGATGAGCCTGTAGGGAAGCAAAGTGCATCCGTGCAGCTTTGTAACGCGTTAATACTGACTTCACTGGATTCACGTCGTAATTGTTTTTAACTCTTGTAGTACGTGTATAATATGGATAGACTGAATGTTTTGAATCTTAGATACATCAGCGCAGTTTTACTCCGTGTATTCTAACTGAGAAACTATATTTGTGCAAGAAAACACCCTAATAAACTCGAAGTATCTGTATCTTACGCGTAATATATGCGCGTATTTACGCACAGTATGCTTACAGACAAACGCGTTTACTACCTGTATTCGAGTCATGCTTTTCTGTCCCATTCTTTTAATGCAACAGATGAAGGAAAACGTTAAGTCTGGTAACTTTATTTTAAACTTTGAACGTGTTTTGAAGCGTAGCGTTTTATATTTTCACAGTTATCGATGGACGTCATTTTTCGTATTGGAGTTTTTTTTTTTTCATTTTTATCATCACTAGTCATATTAAACGCTTCCGTTCCATCCTGCCGAATGTTTTTTAGAGATGTAAATGTTTTTACATTTAATGCTAACTTTCCATTCCTCTTGTTTTACACAGACGGCTCTCTTCGCCTCCTAGTGCGCACCATGGGCATTGAAAAAAATGTGATATTTGGATGAAAATTCTCAAATCACAGGAAATCCTATTTCATAGCATCAAAAGGAACACTTTCCCCCCTGCCTACAACATCCGACTACTTCTGTCTTTTCAAGTTTTCGAGAGTGAAGAAAATGCACAACCAGGGGACTATATGAAATCTTATTTGTGGATCTAATTTTTTTTTTTTTTTTTAGAGAAAAGGTGCAAAACAGACTGAATTCATATCTGGAAATATTAAGACATGGCAACAGAGGCTTTCCATGCTGCCCATGCTGCTGTAGCCCCGTCTGCCATTCCCATGTCCCCATCGACTGGAAAGCGTTTTGGGAGGTACCTGAGCAATGATGTCATCATAGAGCACTACAACTACACCGGCAAACTGCAGGAGAACAAGTACAAGGAGGGACTCAAACCAGAGGCTGTGGTTTTTCTGCTGGTCTGCCTGCTTATTGTCCTAGAAAATGCTGTGGTGCTTGTGGCTCTCTGGAAGAATAAGAAATTCCACGTGCCTATGTATTATTTACTGGGCAACTTGACTCTGTCTGACCTGCTGGCAGGATTCACCTACATGGTGAATATCATAACATCTGGTGCCAACACATTAAACTTGACCCCGGTGCTGTGGTTTCTGAGGGAGGGGGGTGTGTTCATCATGCTGGCTGCCTCAGTCATCAGTTTGCTGGCCATCGCCATAGAGCGTCACGTTACCATGGTGAGGATGAAGCCGTACCAGGGGGACAAGCAAGGCCGGATGTTTGGTCTGATTGGAGCCAGCTGGGTACTGTCTGTGTTCCTGGGTGTCCTGCCCGTCCTAGGCTGGAACTGCATGGGCCGCCTGTACCAGTGCTCCACCGTCCTCCCGCTCTATGATAAGAGCTACATCCTGGTCAACATCACCATCTTCAGTGCCATCCTCCTCGCCATTGTGGTGCTGTACGTCCGCATCTTCCGGATTGTCAAGTCCAACACACAGCGGCTTGGCTCGGGACCGCAGCGCAAAGGCCTCTACCGCAAGTCCCAGAAGTACATGGCCCTGCTGAAGACGGTCACCATAGTCCTGGGAGTCTTCATCGCCTGTTGGCTGCCCCTCTTCGTCCTCCTGCTGCTGGACTTCTGCTGTCCAGCCAAAAGCTGCCAAATCCTTTTTAAGGCAGACTATTTCCTGGGCATCGCTATGTTCAACTCCCTTCTTAACCCCATCATCTACACCCTGACCAGCAAGGATATGAGGAGGGCCATCCTCCGACTGCTCTGCAGACACTGCCTCTTGACCAAAGACGGACAAGTGAAGAAGTTCGGGATGCCTTTCCTGGACTGCAGCACCACTAAGACTGATGCGGCCTCTCACAGACTAGAGGGACTGGAGACTACAGTGTCCTCTGGAAACTTTACACCTTCTACAATCAAATCCATCTACCCCAGGATATCTAAGACATGACACCAGGGCTGAGAGCGAGCAGTCGGACTAAAAACTGCACCACTGACACGATGAGACCACTTCTCTCTGAACTGAGAACCTGAGAAAAGCAAGTGTGAGAGAAGCTGAATAAGAACACATGGCTGTGACTGGGAGAATGAACTTCCTCAACTTGTTTTTTTAAATATTTCTGTGAATATTTGTAAAACTGTGTAACCATTAAAAACAGATATGTCCATGCAGCAGGCAGAGTCTTGTGAAAAACAAGCATTATATTTGTCTATTAGACGATAAAAATGGATGTCGCCCAGACAAGGCCAGTGTTTCATTTCGTCATTGTTTGCTTTAGCGCACAAGATGAAATCAGAACTGAACTGTGTGCAGGCATTTCACATAAATAAAGCCAGTGATGGCTCTGTGCGTCTGACAGACTGGGACTGAGGCCCAAGCGTGACATTCATCCTTATCGCCTCTCCCTGTGTAGCATATAATGACATGTTGTTACAAACACGGTGAATCCACACCCTAAATGTGCTGCCAAACCCATGTAATTTGTGCCATGTGAGTTTTGGTCAGCAGCGGCGCAGGGTAGAGGTCCCCTCGACCAAGATCACAGGCTCGGCGGCCGGGAGACGCACCGAAGACGTCATACGGAGGGTTGTGCTCGTGGCTTTGCAGCTTTGGAGGTCCCCTCAACATATGTAGCAACGCATGATGAATGACTAAAAGCAAGAGAGCTGACAGTGGAGGTTTGCGCCGCCTTCTTGGTTTAATGGACCAGAATATCGCAGTTTTTGGTTTCATCTTGTGGACAAAAATGCAAGTCTTTCAAACTTTTCCATCAGGGTCAGTTGTGATTTTTTTTTTTTTTTTCCTTGTGAAAGAACGCAGATTGAATCTCATCTCACACAACAGAAATCCAGTAAGACCAAAGTACTGCAGAGTTTCAGCTGACATTAAAAATCCTGTACATAAATGTAAAGAGAATTAATTATTTACTGTTTTAGCATCATTTGTGAATATATATATAGCCTTTTTTCTGTGTTCAGAGCTGTGTTTTGTATTGTAAAAACCTCACTTAAGTTATGATGTCTCAATTTTTACACTTGCACTGAATAAACATATGTGAACGATGTTTACACAGCAGTGTGTATAGTCTTTATTACTGAGAACGCTGAGCGAGGTTCCTTCTCGCAGAGGTTTTCATTTTCACACCATGTCTGAAAATATCAAACGTGCCACTGATTGACCTCCTGTCATACTGCCAAACAACTTTTTTTAGCATGCATCGCTTGTTATTGTGGTTATGTTTGCATTATACAGCATACAAATCACCTATCATACTGAAAAAAATACTCGTTATGCATTTTAGAAAAACTACAAGAAATTTGTTGAAAATGTCCCATTTAGCCCACACACACAGATAGAAAATATGTTGATATAAACTCTTGATGACTGTTTTCTGACTTGAAACAAAGAGCAAGCACTATATGAAAAAAGGGAAATCAGATTATTTTTTTTTTTTTTGGTTTTATATAAGAAAAAATAAATACACAATTAGTACTAAAGTACTGTATTTAAAATGTGAGTTACTTGTACTTAGCTCGAGTATTTCCTACCATCTACTCCAGGACATCTTACTTCACAGTTTTTCTTTTTAAAACCCCATTGGATTCAATGGAAAAGGTATTGTCACAAAACAGTCCTGTTTTTCTGAGCTCGTGAAAAGTTGACTTTTTAGAGACACGTGGTTTTCAAAAGGACAGTGACGCTACAAACACGCGATGATCTTGATGCATTCCTGTAGATTAAATTACCAACAATGGATAAAGTAGCTCAACTGAGCTCAACCTTAAATGTGTACAGCAGTAAAATGCAACATAGACACGGATGCAGCTGTAAAACGAATCCAAAAACATTCTATGTATAATAGTAAAACACTGACAGGACCATTTTCATTCTGACTTTTCATACTTCTGCTACTTACTTAAGTACGGTTGCAATGCAGACCTTTTCCTTGAAATGAACTATTTTTTACAGTGCTTACACATTAGTAATGTTACAATTCATTTGCTCAAAATTGAGCGACAAAAAGCGGTGAAAGGAAGAACAACAGACGGGCCTTAACTCATGAAAACCCCACCTCCACGCAAACCACTTGTTAACCACTTGACATGATGCGACTGCAAGGAAGATGAAGCTGAAAACAAGATGCTAGAAACGTCTTTACCGTAAGGAAACCACACAGTGATGCGCGGTTCTTGCAACTTATGGTACGTGTGAATATGAGCCTCCACCAGCACCACGTATCAGCCTGCCCACTCTTAACCACCCACCTCGGTGTGATGGTACACGATGAGGGGAAGAGGTTTTCACTTCTGAGTAGAGCTGATATAGGAGTCAGCACAGAAAAATATGCAATGCCATCTAGAAACCCTATGTGGTCACAGTCAGTGATGCGCTGACAGAGGTTTATATTCCTCATCTTGTTTCGACTGATTTTTTGCCAGGTTTTTTTTCCCCCCAATACACCACTGTCACGAATGTGACTAAATCAATGTTCTCCAGTGGACTCATTTACAAATACAGAACTGTATTAAACCATGTTTAAACTGCCCGAGGAGTTCATCTCTGCAACTGTATAGAGCAGAAGCGCTTCAACATTAAATGGCACTTTAGCGACATCTAGTGGCCGACACCCGCCTCTACTTTGTCCATTAAATGTAACAAATCCAAGCCGCTGAAATCAGGGTTCCCGCATATTTTTACAGGCAAAATTTCACGACTGACATACAATTTTCGTGGCCATTCACAACCTTTAATTACATGAACATAAGTGTAGTTACTGTATGAAAATGAAATAGCAACATTTGTCATTCTCTAATGGTTGGTTATTTTCATATCCGTTTCAAAGGATTATAATATAGATTCAATATTATTAAAAAAATGCATTTTTACTCAAATAACGAAAACAAAGAGTACCCAAGCCTCCACAAACCCTGACGTCTGCTCCATTTCTAAAATCATGTGCCCTCGTCTAAATCTGACTTGTTTTGTGAATTTCATTACAGACAAAATTCCGGGCTGCAAACTCATCAGGCGTGAAAAAGGCGACAAAGATGCAAAGCCCTTAGGGTGGTCCGGGGTCATGCCCGTCGTGAAGAAAATGTTTAAATTATCAGCTTTAAAATGTGGATTTACAGCAGATTTTTGCACCAGGATGAGGAAAAACCCACCCTAGAATAAATGAATGAACCTGCTCCAAAAGTAATGTAATGTAATTTATTTCACTGAAATGTTTGACTTTGAAACACACCTTCTTTAGTTTTATTAAAGACATTCTTTAACCTATAGGTTTTATATTCACACTGATTTTGAGCCTTAGCTGTACTTCTAATATTTGGACATTATTTGTAGTACATTTCACTTTTAATTGTCAGTTGTTAACTGATCCCCCCCGAGAACCCCGCCCACAAAAAAACTGTTTCTTCCCCGATCTGCACGAATCCCATAGGTGACCTATTTTAATCTCAAAACGGCGAACTTCACCAAAGGAGAGGGGTTTGGATCCCTAAAAATTAAATCCCCAAACTTGTACAACTTTCAGCCATTTTATTTAATTTCATGACTTTTCCAGGTCTGGAAAATAAAATGATAAAATTCCGTAACTTTTGCAGGTTTTTCACTGACCGTTAAAAC
This sequence comes from Coranthus polyacanthus, assembly GCA_037367275.1. Lineage (NCBI taxonomy): Eukaryota > Metazoa > Chordata > Actinopteri > Kurtiformes > Apogonidae > Coranthus > Coranthus polyacanthus. The sequence continues at coordinate 3,354,390 of JAPQRN010000026.1, forward strand.
CCTGTGAAATACATTAGAGAAAAACAACTAAACAAAAAGGTCAGAGAGATTGAATTTTAAAGCAATATAAATGTTTTATGGAACACAAAAAACTAACAACAACAACACATACAATAGACTGAACTGATGGACAACATCCCCATCTGTCGGCTACCACTCGGTGCTGACGAAGCCCCACAGCTGGTCACTGATTTCATCCGGAGTTCGCGTTGATTTGTCAGAGTTTATGGGAGTTGCCAGCTCTGCGCCATAATGCACTGCAAAAGAAACCAACACCGACAATCTGAATCTGTACTGACTCAGACAAGCAAAATATACCCAAAAAAATAAACTAAATCGTACCTCCTTTTAAAATGTGGGGCTCTGTATCATATTCCCACTTGATCTTGGTTATTAGGTAGAACAGCTGAGCAACATATCTGTGGAGGGAAGATGTCAGAGCATTGAGAATTTTCATCAAACTACAAGTGCATGTCAAAAGATTTGAATAATGTAAAAAAGATATATGTTAACAGTTTGTCTTATACAAATGTAATGCAGCACACCTGCTTTGTTTACTCTGTAAACAATCTTGCTTCTCTTTAGCCCAAATCAGCGTGTTGCGATGCTGCCTGGAGTTGAGATGAGGCTTAATGCTCCGTATTACAGAGATGTAACTCATCTCCTGCAGCCGTCTGTGCGCTGTGGTCAACAATGCATCAGCTTCTGAGTCTGTCCACTCCTTGGATCTCTCCTACATTGTCAAACCATCTTTTTCCGCCCAATTTTCTCTCGTCGTCCCATCTCTTTTACCGGTGCTCCTCTTTCTGCCACATTGTGTTCTTCCAGTCAACTTTCCAGGAAGATGTTTCAGCACGGCTCTCTGGGAACAGCCAGCTTCCTCAGCAATAACCTGACTTACCTCTCTTAGTGGAGTGTGTCAGGAACTGTTTTTATTTTATTTTTTTTATTTTGGACAACTGTTAGATCAGAGGCCTTTCCCACGACTGCAGTAATAAAGTTTACTTTGAAAAACCTATATTCACTCAAGGTGTATTTTGAGAAGAGGTAAATTCACATATTTGGGTTTAATTTTACACGTGTGCTGTTTCAACATGTTCACAAAGTAGACTAAAGCATGTGTGCTTCATTAACTTTGTATGCAACAGCTAATCTGATTTTTTATCTTTGTCACTTAATTCTAATTTGTTAATATGCCCTTATTAATATTTGTTACATACATGAGTATTCCTCCCTCATCTCCTGGACAAGACGGTTGAAGATCATTCATTACTTACACCGCTGAAGGGATGACCTCAGTCGTGTCTTCATCCACTTCGTTCTGTAGAGTCTCCAGCTCGTGTTCATTGTTTATCAGAGTCTCAAACTCTCTCTGCAGAAACCTGGAGGACGGTTAAGGATGGCAACAAAGAAAAGGGCAGCAGGATAGGATTCAGAGATAACACTGAAAAGATGTGAGAAGAAGACACTTTTTTCTTCTTTTCTTAATCAGACATAACCATTTTTAGTGTCCTCCATGCTAACACAGATGAATAATGGATACTGTAGTTCGGAGTCAGTGATCTGGCTCTTGGATGTTAACTGACTCAGCTGCTCCTCCAGGCTGTTAAACTCCTTCTCCCTTCGCTTCTGCTCCTCCTCCATGTCCAGCAGCCTCTGACCTGCACTCTCCTCAATCTGAGCCACGTCTGAGGAAAGAGGAGAGTCACTATGAAACCATATGAGGGATAAATATGATCTGTTGCTGACTTTCTAGAAGACATACAGGCCTGGAAGATAAACTAAGAAACTCTCTTCAACACAAATAAACAATCATTCGGGAAAGTGGAAAATACAAAATCCAATTTATTTCCACGTCCAAGTAGTAGAGCTTTAAAAACAGCAACAGATTACAGTATTAAACCTCTGATCGCTTGCCTATTAAGATCTGCGTCACAATCTTTTTGGTGTCCACGTGTCGGTCAAAAAGGGCCTGATGAGCGTCTTTCACTCGTCTCAGTTTCTCGGGTTGGCTGCTGTTGATGAAAGCCACCAGAGCTTCTCCAGACTCCTCCAAATCCTGGAATTTGTGACCCTGAGCCATCGTGGTGACAGTGACAGCTAGAAAAACAGAAACATGAGATATGAGACACAAATACTTCTTAAACTTCACATTGTTGCAGCAATAAACCACCAAGCAATGTAGACAGACGTGTGTAACACATACTGTACCAGTTACAGACGTGTTTAAACTCAATACAACTGTAGACAAACAGCAAAACGCTCATTGTAGTGTTCAAATACATTTCAAAAACATTCATTAAAACGTGAGATACATAAAACGTAATATGTAATGCATTGATGTACTTAGTTGTAACTAAAAGAAAGAACCCTGTGTTAGAAAAACCTCAGATAGATGTGTTAGCGACAACTGTTTTGTCTCATATCTGTTGCTGTTTGTGTCTTTATGTTCAAAATGTAGGTTAAAAAAATCGCTGCTTTTAAAGCTCCTTGACTACACTTATTGGTCGTTTAGTTATAGACACCATTAAAGATAAATGTATTGCTGTTATATTTTTGTTTATACGTGCATGGAGTAGTGGTTATGTCCTTACTGTGCCGGTGCGTCGCTGCTAAATGGACGAATACCGTTGTTGTCGTGTTTGTTTCAGTAACTAAACATGCCGGCATATTTATTTCCATAACTGACCCTATCGCTGAATTTGTAACAGAGTCAAAACATCACATTTAAGTAACTGTTAACACACTGGCTCAAGTCCCTAAAGCACATAATCTGCATAAAACCCTCCATAGTTTGGTTTTCCCCATTTCCCCGACGACAGTTAGCCTTCATATCTCTGTAAGCGTTTAGTAACTTACAATAAAATTAAACTGACACACAAAACAACGTACAAGAGCTGTTATATGCTCTATATCTAAATAGCGAGGAAGAAATAAGGTAACTTAAGAATTTAAACAGAAAAGTAACATACCGGACTGTTCTTCCGTGTAATTCAAATTCAGACCTACTCGCGCCCGTTCTTTCTTCTTCTTCGGCGGAATTGACGCACATACCGCCCCCTACAGGACCGGAAGGAGCTGACACACTGACACCATGAGAACATCCAACTTATGGTCTGGTTTTGACCTTCTGCTTGTTAAATTTCCTACCACCACCACTACCACACGTTCCACTTCTTTTTCCTTTGAATGTGGCACTATGGTGAATGCTAATACACATAGATTATAAAGTACTGCATTTAGACTCAAAAATACTTAGAACATTTTTATTCTGCTAATATCAAACTTTGTTGAAAAACCACAATATTTTATAATGTACAGCTTTTGTTGTTTTTCAGAAAATCAAAATGTGCACAAAGGCGACAACAGTATACATTTTAATAACTCATCAACTCCATAATCTGTGACAATAGCAATTACTGAAAAAAAAACGTATGGTCACTGTTTATCATTTTTCAAAACTAGGTAACATCTGTATAGTTCAAAAGGGTCAACATGAAAGCAAACACCAATGGAAAAGTGAAAAGGATTTCTGGATTTTAACTGTTGGAATGGGGAAATGTCTACTAGAAATTCAAAGTACTGCCAACAGTTACTGTTCAAAGTTTTCACTCCTTGTTTTTCTGCTTCTCGTTCTTCTCCCTCTCTTTCCGTTTCTGTCTGCCGAGCTGTCTGAAGTACAGTCTCTTGGGGTTCAGACCGTAGGCCTTCAGTCTCTGCCTGCTGAAGTCCCGGCCGCCGATTATCACCCCGCGGGACGCCGAGAGGAGGCGTCCACCTGAGTGCTTGTGCTTCTTCTTGGACCATTTTGGCTTTTCAGTCCTATTTGCCACCTCAACTCCTGCATCTGCTGCATCATCACCAGCAGCCTCCACCTGGGCTTCCTCTTCCTGTTTCATCTTCTTCTTTGGTATCAGGAACTCTTCCTGCTCCTCTTTTACTTCTTCATCCCCTGCCTCTCTCAAAGCTTGGCCCAGCGCGTCTTCTGCAGAGTCCATAACGGAGGCTTCCTCGCCATCCTCGGCTCCTCTGCCTTGCTTTTCGGCGTTCTTCAGACGGTCTCTTCGTTTCTTCCCCATCTTGGTCTTTGCTTCTGCCATTTCTTTATCCTCTCTGTAGGAAGTCAAAGAATTATGTTAAAGCATCTGCAACAGTGGACTTCATCATCTGTGGTATATTTGTGCTGCACTTACTCAGAATATACAGAGCTGAGAACTTCTTTCTTCTTCTTTACGTTCATTGCTTTAATTTTATAGTTCTTCAAATCACTCATCTCTTCCTTTTCAGACCTGAAAGAACAAGAGGCAATTAACCAAAGTGTAACAGCTAATCTGAGACAAAAGGTGTAACACAAACAAGAAGGACAGATGAAGTACCTGAACATGCACGTCTTCTTCAGAGAGCACCACTGGTTCAGCTCCTTGTCATTTGCATTTAAAATCTGGGGAACAAAAGCAGAGTTTCATTAGTTCAAGTTAGTTTTTGTGTCACAACCAGCAGTTTTCCATTTGCTGCTGCTTCGTCTGATCACTGGTCTGCTCAGAGAGAAGATTAAAGTGAGATCATTCCCTGGTCAGAGCCTTTCCCCGGAGGGAAGCAATACCAGATCATTCCACTCAAGACTCATCACTGCAGCATTATTATTCTGTGTAGTATCCATTCTATCCATCCATCCATCCATTTAGAGTTAGTTTTGTCCTCACCTCATCAGCGGTCAGGCCGAAGTCATTGGCCAGGACTTGCCTGTAGCGAAACCTGCACGGGAGGTCGTCGATGATGTCCTCATAGTCCAGCTTATAGTACTCATCCAAATACTGCTCAAAGCTTTTCTCCTCTGAAACACAAGCAGCCTTTAATTAGATTCACGTCCAATCGTAACTCACATCCCGTAACCGAACGTTTACTGACACTTACGAGGATCAAACACAGGCTTGTTTTTGGTGACGACCTCTGCAAAGTGAGACTTCTTCTTCTTCTTGCCCATTTGGGGCATATCTTCCTTTTTCATCTTCTTCCTCTCCTTTTTCTTCTGCTTCTTGGAGGCGGTCTGCTGGCTGGGGTCGTAGTCAACGTCCATCTGCGTCAACAGGATCAGAACTTCAGCTACATAGATTTGCACCTCCTCTCTGAACCCGTCAGGAGAGAAGAATCAACTATTCAAATTATACTTAGGCTGGGTTTTCCCCGTTTGTGGGCAGCTTAGGTGATGGGACGGCGATGGGCTTCATGCAAGAACCACTCATAGTAACAGATTTGTTCTTAAACGCGAGAACAAATCATACGAATGACTCAGGAGAACTTGCTGCACCATTTTTACATTTTTGAATTATATATTTCAGGTACGAACACAATTTACGAGTCCAGACCTGCTGTAGGAATGGAACGTTTCTAACTAAATTATATTTCATTACTCTGAAGCAATTTTAAGTTAGAAAACTATACAAGCGTTCAAGCCTTTGCTGAATCTAACATGTCAACTTGTACTTTTATGATCATACTAAAAAAAGTTCACATATGAATATGAAAATGTTCTTGCATGAGGCTCATTGCATTTTTGCATAATTCATCTATAATAATCTATATTATTACAATGTTTAGAAAATAGCTCAAATAAACACATGAGAAATCTGGTCATTGATGAAGGTAATGCAAATTTAGGGAATAATAGAGGACCCTCAGTTTCAAAAAGCTTATTTGCAGGAAAAAAAAAACACTTTATACTCTGTAATGGCTGATATATCTTTTTCTCTCCATAACCGTACAAAAATCTCAGCAGTGATTTTCTCTTTCTTCAGCTTACGTGCTGTTAAAAGTCAGTTAACTCACAACGAAGCCTTCGTCATCACAGTGCGGCTCAGTGGCGTCATATTCTTCTTCTTCCTCCTCCTCTTGTCCCTCTCCTGTCCACGTGTCCCAGTTCCAATGTTCTGTTTCGGACATGAAAAGCCATGTATTACACAAACCATTTGATACACTGATACAATGAACTGAACAAATATCCTCAGTCACACAACTATCGTGAAACACAAAGAGATAAATACAAAGGGACAATCATCTTGTTCACATAACACAGGCATGGTTCAACACTGCGGCAACGCAGGCTTACCCTCGAACTCATCGTCATCATCAAACTGAGGCTTCTCCTCTTCTTCTCCTCCGTAGTATTCATCTCCGAAGAATTTCTGCAAAACAAGAAGAGCACTGTTAAGTTTAAAGACATTGAAAGGCAGAGCTCGTCCAACCCGAACACAGCCAGCAACCGCCGAGGACAAGTGTAATTAACCAAATGTAACACACCTGTGTGAGTATGTTACAGGCACTTTGATTTGTCACAGCAGGAAACGCACAGGTGACACTAATAAGACTCACGATGAGTCTGTTCTATTCAGATATCCCAGTAAAGGCAGTGTGTTTGAAATGGCATCTTATCTACTGCTGGCAAAGGTTGACATACTACACTGACCAAATTTCACAGCACACCACTTAATCTAACCATTATGCTAACTGACTGATGTACTGCAACCGATAATGCATTATTCATCTTCTTCTTTGGTTTAATGGCAGGTGGCAACTAGCAATTAAGGTGCATTATTGCCACCTATGATGCTGGTGTGTGGACCAGACTTTATTTAATGATTTATGTTAATTAAAGACATACAGCTCAGGACATTTAGGCAAAAACAGTTGTGCATCATACGTACATAAAGTTGCTATTGCTCACATTACACAAATGATGAAATGAGTTTCAAACATTGACATGAGCCAATAAGATGGACGAGTAGCAACCGACACGGCCACACATATGAACTATCTCAGGTTTCACGTAGATTTCTATAAATCTAACACACACTTCTGTTAAATTCTACCAACAGCTGACAGGTAGTTGTTTCCATGGTGATCTACCAAGCCTGGAGGTCATGTGGCTACGGTAAATGTCACATGCTGCATACTGTCCTGCATGTAGTACACAGTACACACAGACAACACACAAACGTACACAACACCAGAAGCCTGAGACAGAAACCGTTAAATGGAATTCAGACACTTGTGTTGGTTTTTGTGCAATGTACAATACACTCACCTGCATGAGCTGGTCGTGTTGTTGTGGATCAAAGTCTCCCTCCAGGTCGGCGTGACTGAAGGCGAGCTGCTCGTTTCCCGTCAGCTCCTGAAGTCTCTTCAGCTTCTCCATGATCTCGTTTCGCTTCAGGTTTTTCAGCTGCTTCAGCTGCTCCTGTTTCTGTTCTTTCTCCTGAAATAGTCATGACAAAGAGAGGCTTGTATTAGCTAAGAAACAAAGGCATAGCCTAGTTTAAACTTAACCACTGAGGGATTGTTTTGTTTTTCCCTTCATAAAACATACCTTTTGCTTCCTTTCCTTCACCTCCTCCCTTTTGCGTTTCCGCCGGTCGTCTTTGGAGCGCACAGAGGTGGCGATGCTGCGAGGGTACGTCTTGATCTGTTCTGCATCGGGCTCCTCAAAGCGGAAGTTGTAGCTTCTCTCAAAATCTTCCTGTCGTTCCAAGAAAGACTCCCCTTCCTCTTCAGAATCCTCCACTTCGTCCTGGACCACCTCGTCATACGTGGGGATCCTAAACGCATCAGGAGCATTTATTGTAAAAGCAGCTTTATTTCACAAGTTGCAAGGAAGCAGGAACGTAACAGCTTACCGTTCATCATCATCATTGTCATCGAGGTAGCCCTTGTTTAAGACGTAGTCTCTGAGGAAACGCTCCTTTTCATCCAACTCTGGATCATTCCAGTAGTCTCTTAAGTATGTCTGTCTCAAAACAAACAATTCTCCTCAATAAACCAGTTAAACGCAAACCTCTTCTTTAGCCAGAATGACTTAACTCACATTTGACACATCCATTTACACACTCACCATGTCCTTTACTTCCTCTGGACCCTCGAGCTCAGCTTGGCCTTTCAACCATTCCACATAATCTGCCTCTTCTTTATCCTACAAACAGATATGCAGAGAAGTATATCCACATCTGTAATATTTTTTACCATCTCTGTTCTGAAATGAGGAGGAGCTTTTAACCTTCTCGTCCTGTGTTTTGATCCTCCTGGTCAGCAGCTGCGATACTCCGTCTCTATCTTCATCACCGTCCTCAATGTCATCGTCACTGTCCTGGATGAACTTACGGAAGCTAAAGAGAGGGTTTTGTTGAGACTCACAATGTAAAGTCAGTGTGTTATATTGCTGACAACCTCAGAACTCTTTAATCTCACCTTTCCTTCAGCTCCTTTTGCTCCTGAATGTAGCTCGGAGATGCGGCTCTCTTTAAAGAATGATAAAAGTTTCACCGGTCATTAATACTGATCCAAACACCTTTGAAAAACAAAATATCTGGTAATATAATCTACCTCTCTTCTCGTGGCAGCCTCTTCGTCATCACTATCATCATCGTCTTCATATTTACTGTAAAATTAGAATCAGAAAAGATGAGAAACGTGCTTGTGATGCAGTTCAACTTTGTAAATAAGACCAGTGTAGCGCACTCACCCCTCCCTTTCCAGTATGACCTTACGCTCATAATCTTTGAGATACATGGGTTTAACTGCTTTCTTGGAGGTTGAAGGCATAGCATCACTGGTGGATGCATCTGGAAGAAAGAAATGTATATCACTTGATTGAAAAGAAAGACATCGTTGAGACTGTGAACACAACACAGACTCAACACTCACCCTCTGAGTAGAACTGTGCATCTTTCTCATAGATCTTCGGGTCTTTCTTCTTCAGCAGTGACAATGTTCTGTAGAAATCCCTCTCGACTGCAGGGTCCAGTTCCTGTGGATTGCAATTAAAGTCAGGCAATATAATAACACGCCGTGTTATCTGATGACAGAACCAGAGAGAAGCCAGAGATGCTAACCACTTCACTGTCATCAGAGCTGGACTCAGACGACTCAGAGTCACTTTCATCAGCTCGGTTTCCGTATCGGTCCTTCACTGCAAAACAACGCAGGCCACACACAAAAATTACACTCAAGTATCACAGTATGGAAGAAAACCACTAGATAAAGCAACAGAGACACTGTCCCACGTTGTGTTGTTAGCCGTCGTTAGCTAGCAGCCTTTACAACACTTACGCCTCTGTAGCTCTTCTTTCTGTCGGTATTTCTCGTATTTCTGCGCGAACTGGGAGTTTATCTTCAACTCCGACTTTCCTGACATGTTGTTAACGAGACAAATTACTTTATTTAATTGTTAAAGCTACGCAGTGGTAAGCAGAAGTCATTCCAGCTGCTACATACGCGTGTGAAGAGGTGAACCACGTGGTTTCCGGTGCAAAGGTCAAGTCGTCCTGTAGGGGGCGCGCGAACACCGATTATCTCTGGACTTTTTAAAATCTGGTTTTCAGTGACATTATTATTTCTTACCATTATAGACATAAATGAAAACATAATTGTTTTTCTTAGTAAGACTCTTGGGCCATGTAACCATTAGTATTTGTTGTATGTATATATCTATGAATAGAATGAATATAATACACTTATTTATGGCAAAATGGGGGGAAAAAAAACCAGTTTTTCTGGTTCTCACTAGACTGTAAAATCATATAAATAAGCTTTAAAAAATGTATACATAATGTAATACTGTATTGCAAGTTTGAGTTATACTGTATTTAAAACATTTAATTAAAACATTTTACTACTGAATGTATCTTCCAGTTTGTGGGCTTTCAAACATATATAACACCATACTATGGTTATGAAAGAAGTAGGAGTGAAAAGAACATTTCTAGTGCATATTTAGTGCAGCCAGTAAACATGTAAACACTTAAACATTGTGTTACTGTTCACATGTTCAGTGTTTGTTTGCTGTCACACGTGAGGGTAAAGTTTCTATGTGTGTTGGTCGGTCAGCCAGCTTCACTAAGTGTGTAAATAATACATCCCACAAAATGTACATGATGTTGTTGATTACTAAAGCGTGTCTGTTTGGTTACAGTCAGTGATCTGCCGAGGATGTTTTCGCTGTCTGAGTCTGTGTGACGTAGGAGTCAGAACGGCAGCGTCAGGGTCAGATTGTAAACATGACGCAGAAACTCAGTGTCACTTCACCTTGTAGCCAACTAATTTTATTAAGCAAATTTGCCAGACAAAGCTGCCTCCGCTCATTTGACACAGATTTGACAAATGACAGCAGCAGTGTAGGCTGATGGCATGGTTTACACTGAATATTAAACATCAGCACACGATGCAAAAACAGCACAAAGCTTCTCCATCAAATCTCAACTCGTGTATATGACCTATTGAGTTTTTTTATTTTCATGTCATGTGCACAAAGTGCCAACCCAGTTGAAGTGGTCAGTACGTTTCATTTCATTCCAAGATTACAGGTTGTTTCGTATTGTCGTCTTCGAAAAAAAACGTTCTGTTGTTTCTCCTGAGCTTAGCAAGTAAGATCGGCAACAAATAAACTTCCATTTTGGAGGCAGATCTCAAGTCTTTCATCATCATCCAGTCAAAAGAAATCAACATAAATGGGTGACATTTTACCAAAAAGTACAGTAAAAAAAATAGACCTGAACTTCAAACAGCTCACACAGCAAAACAAAATCTGTATGTTTCTGTGCACATTGGGATCTTTTTTTTTAAATTATACCTCACATATATTGAGTTCTACTTACTACACCATAGTTATTCTTCATGAGACAAGAAGTCATTTTTTTAAATAACATATCAACTGATCATTTTTCATTCCATGATTATCACAAAACATCCTGTTCTGGACATGAATAACACATCGATCAGATAAGATAAACATTTCAACGCATAAGCCAGGGATGACAATGTAAAATGTCGCAATTAAATGTCTTTTTGGTAATTAATCTTCAAAAAGGAAGGGGGGGAGGGTCATCCATCTTTAAATGCTGGACAATATGAACCAGTAGAGGTTTTGTCTGTGGAGACAATACATTGCATTTAAACAATGTTGGTCACTGGTCTCTCTATAGTGAGCAGTGTGTGCTGTCCAAATTAAACACGTTGCTCTCCAACAAAACATGAGCCTGTGCAAAGGTCGGTGCAGTGGCTTTTGTTTATGTAGGATGAGGTGAGCAGTAAAGTGTCCTACCGTCACCCGTCACATATAAAAAAAAAAACAAACAAACCTATAGGAAACGGCTCATCCACATTTTTATGAGAATGTATTATGTAAATATATTATATGTGTATGTGTGTTGATTTTACGCTGAGCTTTAAAAGTGGAGACACAACAGAAACACTAGATTAGATGTAAGTGTAAAATAGCTGAAAAGCAGACGACTGTCGTGACATTAAGGCTTTATTTGCCACAGAAACGCACTTGAATTGAGGGGAAATCACACCATGACTTCAGCACTATTGACTTCATTCCTATATGGAAATGACTGGAAAGATCCAGTCGGCCATACTTGACCTTTTTTTGGTTGAATTAATGATTAATGATGTTGAAGCATTTCTTTGAAAAACAGAGATTTTCTGCCGTCACTGCCAACGAAAACAAGCTGAGCTGAAGTCTCAGACGATGTTTTGACTGTGTGACGTAGCATCCACGAGTGTAACTGTATTATTAATAATCAACAAGTTAGTGTTTTCTTATCTGCATGTTTACCCACATGTATGTAGATCACTGGATCTTTTCCCATACTCGTGTTATCATTACTTCCGCTCTTCCTCAGCCTTGAACTTTGCACGTGACCTGCCAGTTGGTGGGTTTGATCTGCAGGGGCACGAAGCTGTTTGTCTCTCTTCTCTGAGAGCTGCTAAAAACAACAATAACCTGACTATCGACCACTGAAAACTGTTCTCAAGTTGAGGCTCTGTCAAAATCACACACTGGTCTATATGTCAACGAAATGGAAATGTTCCCTAATTATGAGAGGTCGTATTTGATCACTTCATTTATTTACTTGTAGTCTTTTATTTTTTTACTCCTGAACCCTTACAGTTCTTTAAACATTGACATAAACCTACTCAAATCAAAACAGAGACTTGACACTTAAAAGCAATGTGTTTTATGCTGAAGCACAGAGGTTACTGTCCAGGCCTGGGCTGTATAATGCTGACCGTTAAACATCTTAAAATAAAAGAATATAACTGTGAATAATGAAAAACGTTTATATTTGTGTTTGACGTTTACTCTTTCAGTTTTTATTTCCAACTGGCATTACGTCTCCACCAGTTGTTACATACAACAGGGAAATGTTGTTATGTTTTTAACTCAGGGTCTCCCCACAATATAGGGGGATTTCTCAGAATTTCTAAGTGTGGTTTTACCTTCCACTGTAACGTCTGGACTTTCTAGGAAGAAGGTTTTGCTTTCAGTGGAAGAACTTCAAAAACACAGCCAGCCCCTCTGGGGGGATAAGAAAGAAAAAAAAAAAGCATTCACGTTTTCAGCTCTGTCTGCATACCACAGCTGCTGAACAGTGGCATATGCAGCCATAAACCTTTCAGCCTTCACACGAATCCACTCATCGTAACAACACAGTTCACGAACACATAGTATGGCTTTTACTTTTGTACCATGTAGCAGTAAGTATCCAAGTAGTTTTGAAAAGATGTTCCTAAAAATAGCTTCTGCAAAATATAAAGTATTAGTATATGCAAACAGTTTTATACATAAGTAAATCACAATACCAATACAGTTATTTTTAAAGCTATTATTTGATTTTGTCCACACATATATTTTGTGCCAAATGTGCCATGTAGAAATGAAAAAAAAGCCTCCCTAGACCCCCCCTAGACCTACCAAACTTGTTAGGTACATTTATCAGGTCCAGATGCAGAAAAAGCCTCTTGGAGCCATACGCTAAACGTAACAGGAAGTCCACCATTTTGATTTGAATATGCAATTTTTTCCCCGTTTTTTTTACATTTTTAGCTGTTGTACTTTTAAGAACTTCTCCAAGAGACTTAACCTGAGCAACTTCAAATTCATTCAGTTTCAACTAAAGACGTTTGCAATGGAAAGTTAGCAAAATGGTGTCTTTTCATTGAATGGTGTTGTCCTGGCAACGTGGCAAATTTTGACATTTGCAGGAACGTAACAGCTCACCGTTCATCATCATTTCACCATCACATACTAAATTACGTAGACACGTGTCAGGTCCAGATTCACAGACAACCCTCTTGGAGCCATACTCTAAACTCAAGAAGTCAGCCATTTTGGTTTGAATATGCAATTTTTTGCCCTGTTTTTGCCATTTACAGCTTTTGTACTGTTGACACAGTAATTTATATTTGAGAAGAGGTCAAGCCTGAATGTTTCTACATGAACATATACATAAACCCCTCAACTGCAGCCCACCCTAATGTGCGCTGAGGTGTGAGGGCCAGATCAATTTATTTATATCATTTTGTTCTACTTATTATATGCTTTATCCTCTCCCAGGTCAGGTTGTTTTCAGTTTAATTCTCTACTCTACATTTCTCTTCCGTTATTTGTTGTTACATCACTAGAAAGCAGAAATACAGCATTTTGTTCAGTATTAAAAAAAAATAAGAACGTGACACCAGAGTCCAGTGATTCTATAATAAATAGAATTTATTTATGTACAGCAAATGTTTAATGTTTACAATGACTAAAACACTGACATCATTAGCAAAAAAAAGAGTAAAGAACAAATATTTACATTTATGAACATTATATGTACACACATTTATGTTGTAATCCGCAGTTATTTACCAGATGTAAAATTAAGTCTTCTTTATGTACATCTTCACTAGCACTTGAATATGAATGTTTTCCCATCTAAAAGCCTCACAACAGACAACAGAATATTGTCTTTGTTTGGTGTAACCTCACCTGCATACAACAACACACATCCCTCAAACAGCTCACTGTAAACACGCAGATTTTTGTACAGATCCACTGAGTTCAATAGCACCAACATGAACATGTCAACAAAATATGTCATTAACAAGGCACACTTTTGTCACCAACAAAAAAAGAATGAGCTCAAACAGCCGTTAAAACTGTGTTTTAAAAGCCATAATAAAGGCACATGGCTTTCTTTCATCAGGAATGCTGCAAAAAAAAAAAGTTCTATGGGAGGATGTAAATATACACGTGTCATGGTACAGAGCGCTGGACCCATTAGTCACACATAGACGGATCAAAGCCTCTCTGTTTTAGAGGAATGTGATGGTCCTCCTGAGACGGATACAAGGCAGGGAAATTCGAGGATGGCTCTCCAGTGCACTGACAGCCGATAACAAATCAGGAGACTTAAGCTAAAAAAAAAAAAAAGAAAAGAAAAAAAAAAGCATCCTGAGAAACTCTGAAACGACAGACATCTGCTGGACCACTGTTTAGTTCAAAAAGACACGTGGTGATGTGTGAACTCTGGAGAGTCAAGTGTAATCAAGGCACAAACACACTGCGCGGCTCAGCAGTGGCTTCAGGTCCCTTTGGGTGATATTATCGCTCCATTACTGAGGCAAAAGCTGGTTAAGAAATTACACACAATATTGAAACTAGTTGAGGTCAAACTGGTTAAACTGGCATATATTGGATTTACATTCACAGTATGTTGTGTCTTTAAATTGATTGTATTAGTGTTAATTTTAGGATAAAACCTCAGATTGTGATTTCCTTGTTTCAAATAATAAGACATTTTGGGAAATGTGCTTCTTTTAAAGAGTTACTTGAGAAGATTGATTCACGTGGACCTGAAGCCATAAGCCTAAAGCAATTAGCTTAGCTTAGTTTAGCTTAGCGTAAATATTACAAACAGCTAGCCTGCCAAAAGGTAACAGTAATATAATAAACACATATCTCAGTTATAATTTGAGGTAAAAAAGGGACATGTTGTTACTGTTTGCCAAAGGGAGAGGCAGTGCGTTAATATGTGCGCTTTAGAGAGCGCTGCTGATGTAAGTGGGCAAAAGTAGGCTAGCTATTTCACCTCTTTCAAAACTTTACGCTAAACTAAGCTAAGCTAAGCTGAGCTAAACTCATATTCTCCCTCAGCTACTGTAAAACTAGGTCAAGAAAGCGAAACAAGCACATCTCCAAAATGTCAAACTATTTGAACAAGATTTACTGTAGTGCAATATCTGATTATATTTCATTAACAGCTTGTCACATTTAGGACAAAAGGCAAAAAAAAATAAACATATTTACAACAGTCATTTGTGAATTGTAATATGAGCTGGAGGGAAACCTCGATGTGAAGTTGGCTCATATGGGCTCAGTTAAACTGATGCACGAGGAAAAGGCATTATGTGGTTTTAACAATGACACAGTTCTCCAGATGTATCAAAAGAAGCGAGGAATGAAATATCTAATGATTTGGGAAGGAATGAAATGCGCACCCTGACAAAAAAAAGTTTCACCCTGGTTTTTCCACTTTAGAGCACTTGTTTGTCTGTGAGGATAAAGCGGTTCAAGCTTGTCTGATATTGGCTTTGACTTCCATATCTTTGTGCTATGTGAGGTAAAAAAAAAAAAAAGTAATCCGATGTAGCTTAGCGTTGAGGCTCTTCTTTCCACTCTGCCCAAACGTTTTCAGTTT
This sequence comes from Coranthus polyacanthus, assembly GCA_037367275.1. Classification (NCBI taxonomy): domain Eukaryota; kingdom Metazoa; phylum Chordata; class Actinopteri; order Kurtiformes; family Apogonidae; genus Coranthus; species Coranthus polyacanthus. Next base: position 3,369,905 of record JAPQRN010000026.1, read on the forward strand.
TCTGTAAAGGCTGGATTGTCTGCCTCTTCTTCCAAGTTGACAATTTGTCTCTGATAAAACAGTAAAGAAAAAAGGGTGTCAGATATTACAGATAAAGATGCAGTGCATGCAGGTTATAGTTTGCCTGAGACTCACTTTTGGGTAAGAGTATCCATCAGGGCTGTGGCTCCTCCAAATGTGTACTTGGTCCTCGGTGGTTTTCTGATAGACGGGGTTGTCAAAGTGAATCGTGTTGGTGTTCTTCAGCCTGTAGTTCTTCCACAGCAACATACCACCAACAGCCACCATGCAAAGTACGACTACACGAGGAGAGACACCCATACAGAAATGAGACACGTTATCATTTCAAAGAATTTATATTTTCTGCAAAAATGCGACCACGCCAAAGCAACTCACTCAGAGGTAGGACGATATACAGAACTATCGGGGCAGGGGAGGCCGTTTTGGGTATCACTGCAGCAATTTCATGCACGGATTCTGAAAGAAAAGTAAACACAAGAATGTAAGTTAATGATACATGAAACTGACCTATAGTGGTACTATAGCTTCGTTGGCCGAAGAGCTCAGAGCAATGCACGCAGGGGCTATGTTTTTATCTGGCTTACCTAGAAAACATATACGTCACATTAGAGAAAGCTAGGGTCACAAAATGCAGAATAAGTTTTAAGACTGATTCGCTAGCGCCCAACGGCCAGGACAAATCAACAGGCAGAGGCTTAAAGTCCCCATGGAATCAAATCAATGTTTAAAGGTTCTCTAGGTGAGATTTGCACATGGTCACGTCCTTATGTGAAGTCTATGATGGAGTCTGTGGTGCTGGGAGTCGGACGTCTGTTGACATTAGGTGATTGCATTTCTAAGCTAACATTATCTGGTGTTATACACTGTCGCAGCGGCGGAGGGGCACAAGAGAGATAATGAAGAACTGGTGAGCGAGTGTTAGGTTTTTTCGCGGGAAATCTGACCCGAAACTTCTTCATAGGCATCAGTATAATGTGGCTGTTATCATGGCAACCAAGACCGTTGTTAGCTTAATCAAACATTGGCATCAACTTCTGGCTGTGATCTTTGTCTCTCAGTTGTTACTGGGTCATTGCTCCTCAGATGGAGTTGAACTTGAACAACAGTTTACTTCAGACTATGGAAAATGCAATCTGACCTTAATGGACTAACCAACCCTATTGTAGTGCTCTAACTTGCCTGGTGAGGTGACTGGAGCCTCCGTGGTGGTCTGAGGGGCTTTGGGCTTCACTGGCTTGGGCGAGGTGGTCCTTGGTGCTGCTGTAGTCGTCCTGACTGGAGGCCGGGCAGTGGTGCGTGGCACAGGCTTGGTCGCAGAGCTGGTGATCACAACGGGCACTGCGGTGGTGCGGATGTGTGGCTCTGGCGTGGGCGTGGTCGTGGCTGGCTGTGTTTGCAGATGACGGGGCGTGGTAGCAGGAAGTTCAGGCTCAACAGGAGCGGCAGGTGTTGGCACAGCTGGTGGAGTGCAAACAGCGAGAGTTAAGATAATGAAAATATTCGATTTAAATCATTCGGAAATGGTTTGAGCGCGTTTTTTGTCTCTGATTATATACATACCAGGTACACATCTCCTCATATCCCTGGCTAGCATCATGTTATCTGGACAGACACAGGTGTATTTGGGCGGATGTCTACCCACTTGAGGAGCTGCGAGGCACATAAACTCACAGCCACCATTGGAAACCTGGCACCAGTCCCTGCCTGTGACGGAAAAGGGGTTTGGTTAACATCTTTTGGAAGTTTTTTTATCATAAAACACCATATTAAAGCCAACATCATATGAATGTTTTTATGTATTTATATTATCTATAACTGATCCTGTTGTAGTTCATTATTTTGTTTTGTATTTTAACTGCAATTCTGGTTTAGGTTTAGGGTCCATTAATGATTGGGGGGTTAAGGTTATTGGCTTTTCTTATTTTTCATCACTATTGTGTGTTTTATTGTGTTTCTTTGATTCAGCTGTATTGAAACTGATGCCTTCATCTCAATATCTACCTGGTTAAAACAAAATAATGTTTGAACGAAATAAAGACGTGGAATATTTTCACGCTGAAACTGGCAAATATCAGACATCCTGTATAGAAAACAGTACTTGATCCATCATATGTGTGGACACAAGTCTTTACCACCACGTTGCAGGTTAAAAACTTGGAATAAAAAATTAGTTTGATTAGATTTTTATACTAGTGTTTCCCAAAGTTTTTTTTTTTTCTGGGGACTCACTTTTTAAAAATCACAAACCACTGTGACTCACTTCACATTATGCTGTAGCAAATTTGTGCATAAATGAATGTTCTTGACTATTTTTTTTCCTCCATTTCACATTACTTTATAATTTTATCTTGAAAAGGTAAACCAGCAATTTTAAAGAGATTCTGATTCAGATTCAAATTCACTTTGTTTTATGTGAGAATAAATACTTCATGAGACCAAATGAATGCACTTAAGCAGAGTTAACAGACTGTCATATTTTCCCTCTCTCGCTTCTTGCTGAAATTTTTTTTGAAACGCTTTAAATGCAAATTTTGGTGACTCAACAAAATCTCCTGCAACCATCAATGAAGCAAAACAGCTTTAGTTCCTTTAGTGTTACATCTCTGGCCTCTCTTACCAGCAGGCTGTTTGAGGTTATGATAGAGAATAATATCTTCTGGAGATGAAAGGTGCTCTGCCACCGGTGTAATGTCATCACCCGTCAATCTGTTTGCACTGAGGATGGCGTTGTTACTGACGTCTGTCCAGAAGACTCTTTCCTACAAGACAACAAAGCACGGACATCGGAGTGAGGACCTGTGACCAATGCTTCAGGTGACAGGTGGAGTGAGGAGTTTACACCCGGTTGTAATCATTACGCTCCGTGTTTACAGGCAGCAGAGTTTATCAGGTGTTAAACATCTACCTCAAACACAGTGAGACCCAGCGGGTGAGCCAGCTGGTGTTCGTCAGTAATGAGCGTGCGTCGGCCGCCGCCCTGCACGTCGATACTGGAGAGTGTGTGCAGCTTCGAGTCCACCCAGTAGAGCCGCTGGTTCAACAGGTCTGGGGAAGAGGAGGGGGGAGGCAACAGGTCAGACCAGAGTGACCGCTAACATTGATGTGAAAAGAAACAACATGGCTTGAAATGTTGAAAGGTTTGAATGTTTACCGAGTGTAATTCCATTAGGCCACTCGATGTTGTCAGTTACCAGAGCGCTGCGGTCGGCTCCGTTTAGGCCTCCCTTCTCAATCTTAGCAGGATTTCCCCAGTCAGTCCAGTAGACAAAGCTGAGAGGACACAGATACAGTATGTGTTTAGAAGGAGTACATGATTCCACTGTTGACTCATAAAGAAAAGCAAAGATTACTGGACATAATGTCGTGGTTATTCACTCACTTGCTGTGAGGGTCGACCACAATAGCCCGAGGTTTTGATAAGTCTTGCTGGAACAGAGTTTTGCGACGTCGACCGTCAGCAGTTACCACAGAGATGGTGCTGCGGATGCTGTCTGTCCAGTACAAGTTCCTATGGATCCAGTCAAAGGCGATGCCTTCAGGAGCATCAATGTCACTGTCTATTAGTATGCTGTGATGAGAGTGGTCTTCAGCCGAGTCCACCTGAGCTCTGGATTGAAACGCGAACAGCTGGTGTCAAACACTAGTCCATAAAATAAAACAATAAGATTATCTGCATCCTGGTTGTTCCTCTGTTTACCTGTAGATCTTCTTTTGGGAGATGTCTGACCAGTAGATCTCTTTGGCGGCCATGTTCATGTCCAGAGCCACCACGTTTTTCAGGCGGGGGATCACTCTGGTGTACTCACTTTTGTCCAAAGTCATCTTTCTAACTTCATGACGGTTGGTGAAGAAAAGGTACGCTACTGTACCTATGAAATCAGAAAAAAAGAAACCATTTTTATTACAAATTTAGTCTGCATTACAGTGGTGTATGGTAGTTACGATGGGTGTTAGTGCACGCTAGTTACTAGTTATGAAGCACCCACACTACTCCACATTAGGCCTTTTTACAGAATATATATTTTATCAGCATTATGTTGGAATTCGTCAATGTACATGTTGTACAGCAATCAGTCATTTATCTGTTTATGACAAAAATATAACAGAAAATATGAAATTATTCATCGGATTGAATAGTTTTTACAGTTTATTTGTATTTTTTAAATTTATTTAGAATACACATAGAATTTTGTTAGTTGCTATTGACTATTTTACCAGGAGATGGGTTTCCCTTTTCAAAGGGATATATAGCAAATGGCTCCACATATTTCCAAGATGGCAATCTAATCTCTCACCAGGGCCCACCTGCACCACAGGCCCCAGTGAACGGCCTAATTTATGCCCCTGCTGCATCTGCTACTACTAAGTCAGAATTTAGTCGATAGAAATTCATTGAAGATTCGTATTCAAATGAAACATATCTACACAGTCCCCGGTATTTCGATACGTACACTAGTTCTCCATTAACACAGAGTAATGCTTTTACCTCAGCGTGTTGTGCAAAAGGGCTGAGGTTCATAAAGGAATTCTACTAAGACAAGTTTGCTTCTTTTGGTCAGTTTTTTCATTTTATGCAACTCTGAGTCTAGGTGTGACACTCTTTTGGAATAGCTTGCTCTCTCTCCACGGACTTTGAAGCCTATCCGCCAATTTGTGAATTATTTCTCTAAAGATTCTGCATCTGTCGACTGTATTAAGAAGGATTCAAAAGACAAATCACAGCGGTGCTGCCATTTTCACTATTCTAAGGTCATTTTGTTACCCCAAATAAGCATTATACGAGACACTTTGAACTTTCGTCACATAAAAATACAACAAGCAAGCTGGAATTTACCGATGGCCTTGCAGGCTTTGGTTGCAGGGTCCACTTGGTAACCCTCCTCACACTGACATTTATAACTGCCCATCAGGTTGATGCAGATCTGGCTGCAGGTGTCCGGGTTGGCGCACTCATCAATATCTGATGAAGAAAAGAGGGAAAAAAGATTATTTCACAACAGAGTAACAAACTACTAACAACGCTAAGTCGCAGTTTCAATAAGAGTTACATGATCCTTTTTTTTTTAATCTGACAGCACATTCAGTGACATTGAAGAGTTTTGCATCAGAGCAAACAAATTGCATTGTATCATTTGTCTGGCTGAAGTTCACAAAAAAAGACTGAAAACTATGAGAGATTATTCAAACAGCGCATGGAAATCTGACTTTACCTTCACAGCGTTTTTTGTCGACCAGTCTGAATCCGGCAGGACAAAGGCACTCGTAGCCGATCTTCAGGTCGTTGCAGATATGAGAGCAGCCGCCATTGTTGTACAGGCACTCATTAGAGCCTGGAGTGAGAAGAAGAGAAGCTCTACCGTCTTATTTCTGAGGAGATAACTAGCATTCTGAAGCTGCCGGTGTTTCAGAAGTAGTAATTAGGCCGACAGTAATGAATGAGACGTCTCTCTACTCACCACATTCCCTGAGAGGCTCATCTGACCAGTCTCTGCAATCACGCTTCCTGTCACACACCTTCTCCATGCTGATACACTCCCCACTGCGGCATTTAAACCTGGTCGGGCCCTCACATTGGGTCGCTGTGCATGACGAAATGTAAGTAAATGCACGATTAGACAATAAAAACCTCAAAAATTGTCGATTTGAAGGCTAGAGGGCAGGGACAGCAGTTTATTTTTTATTACCATTTACACAGCCTGTTTCATCACTCATGTCCCTGCAGTCGTACTGATGGTTGCACTGACGGCTGCCATGGATACAAGTCCCATCACCGCATTCGAACTCATCAGGACGGCAGGTGGGACGATCTAGAAGAAAGGAAAGAAGCAGAAATTTAGAACCCAAGAAAAGCTGAGAACTTAAACCCGACTCTGGACATCAAAATAATGAGACACTTCTCAAAATAATAGCTTAGTATCTCATTATTATCAAATACTAACTCATTATTTTGACTTAGAGGATTTTTTTTTCATATAAAACCTTCCATAAAGCCCTGCTGTGTAATCCCATAATTTTACTGTCATCATGCCTACCACAGCCAGCTTCATCCGATCGATCCAGACAGTCAGCCCCTCCATCACACCTCCAGCTACCATGGATACACTCTCCGTTGCTGCAGCGAAACTCCAGTGCTGAGCAGTGATGAGCAGAAGCGGCGGCGGCGGCGGCAGGTCTCACTGTGCCACAGTTCTGAGGCCACTCGTCGGAGCCGTCGGTGCAGTCGGCGTCACCGTCGCAAGCCCACAGGCGTGGCACGCAGACGGAGTTGTTGCACTGGAAGGACGCTGAGCTGCAGGTGACGGCCGGACAGGACGCCTCGTCACTGCCGTCGTCGCAGTCGGCCTCGTCGTCACACACGAAGGAGGTGGACACGCATTGGCCGGTGCTGCAGCGGAACTCGGTGTCTGTGCACTGTTTTGGTGCTAAAATAGAAAATAAGGGGGAAAACGTGAGGAAAGGACGCAGAAGATAATGTGAAATGACAAACAACATTTTGAGGAAGTGGTAAGTAGGGTTAGAAGAGTGTACCGCTTCAAGATATATGATGGTATAGAAATGCACAGTTGTGATGTC
>JAPQRN010000026.1:3376598-3422723 GCA_037367275.1 Coranthus polyacanthus
CAAATCCAAAAAGAGCAGAAAGTGTTGCTTCAATGTAAAAATAAACACACATCAATACCATTTACCCATACATATAGAAATAGCATACTGTGATACTGCGAGGCGGTTCAAAATGTCATACCCTAGTAGTAAAACAGATATGTGGCTCTGTTGCAACTCACCACAGCTCTCTTCATCAGCTCCATTCTCACAGTCAGCTTTTCCATCACATTGCCAGGTCTTTGGTATACATTGGTTAAGACGATCTGCACAGCTGAACTCCGTGGGTCTGCACGTTTTGGCCACTGGAAAACAAAATATACAAAAGACATTCAATGACAATGCATAATCATCACACTGAAGGATTGTGCGATTTGTGTGTGCAAACAGCAGCAGATGTTAAAGAATGCTAAACTGAGTGTTCCACTGTGAAACGTACTGCAGGTACCGGGGAGTTCGTCAGTGCCGTCGCCGCAGTCGTCCGTGCCGTCGCACACCCATCTGACCGTGATGCACTTCCCATTCCCGCACTGGAACTGCTTGGTGCCACATGTTATGAATGCATCTATGACACACAGATATAAACACACAATTCAGCTCAGAGAGACGCTGTTTTGATTATAATCTCCCAAGAGTCATTACAGGAAGATTCCACAGCATAGTTGGAAATTTAAAAAAGGTGGAGCCGCATTGAATAATACTATCGAAAAACATTTGTGCAGTCAGTGCACATACAGATGCAGATGTAAAAAGTGTCACATTTAGCTTTCGGGCATTTGAATCATTTCATTCTAAACACATTTTACATCTAAATGTTCTGGTCTTAGTTTATTCATCTTTGTATTTTAATGAATATTCTTAAGGTTATTATTTTATTGTTTGATCACTATTGTTTCTTTTACCGCTTCATTGAAAATAAAGCTTGACCACAATATATATTCCTAGTTAAACGTTCAATATGTAAAGTTATGTGAAGTTTACGTTGGAGTCTGTTTTGTGCTGGGAGTTGGTCATTTGTTGACGCTAACTCCATGACTAAGCTAACAACAGTCTGTGCTGTCGACATCCACGATAACAGCCTGAACACTGATTTATATATCGAAGGCTTGGGTTGGTTTCCCCAAAAGAATCCTCACACTCGCTCTTCTCCTCGTCTACAGCGGCTCCAGTTTGCCAAACTAGCTGCCGATAGCTCAGAAACGGAGTTAGCTAATGTCTCCCAGCACAGCACAGACCCCGACACAAACTTCATAAAGCGAGAATTTTACACATTGAACCTTTAAAATGAAAGGTGGATGAATGAACTTGAATAAAGTGTTGCGTTTTTTGAAAATCTTGAGTCCGTGTTGTATGGGAGGGGTTAGCTATGTGAAAAACACGCTGCCAAAGAAGCCTGGAGGGAGTAGTTCGACGCTCTGCCTGTTGCTACTTGTTTAAACAGGGCAGATAAATGGTTAAACCAAACATACTTACTCTACCGACTATATAAGCAGGGAGTGTTGCATTTTTCTCCAATCATAATCTCAACAGAAATGTCATTTCCAGTATTTATGACCCCTGCTAGCAAACTCTCTCTCTCAGTGTGTCCTTTTTAAGACCTCTTCAGCGTAATTTTAACCAATTTTAACAAATAGTGTTTTTGTTATTCAAGCATTGCAAATGAATATAAAGCTAAGAGGTACATATATACGTGAGCATGTCCAGAGGAAAGTTTTGTATAAATATGATTATTAGAATGAGTCACATGAATTAACATTTTACCAACAGGGACGTATAAAATAAAAATACAGTATTAGGTTCTGTGGTAGGTTTAAAGCTTTGTAACATAAGAAATGCTGATTTTCATGCAGAAGAACCTGACTTACTTTGACAAAAAGAAAGAGATGGATGAATTAAATGAGATTAAATGTTTGTGGCGATAAAGTCCTCACAAATTTAACAAATTAAGCTTTTTGAGGCCGTGCAGACAATGGAAGAAACAATGTACTTGAGCCATGTGGGATTCCTGGCCCTGACCCTGAGAGATAAAAACCCACATGGCCACCTGTTTCTGACAGGAGACAGAGGGAGGAGTTTAGACCATTAACACCACAGGCAGCGAGGCCTAAGCTTCACCAATGTCTCATACAAAAACATTCACATTAAATATTTATGTAAGTGCATTCACCGTTTTCTAGATTTGTGCCACATAAGGAAAAAAAAAAATGTAACAAAGGCATCATCTCATATGCATGTCTGTAAATGTCTTAGAGCACATAAATCATAAGAGCTCCGGGTGAAGTTAAACATCTGCTGCCATTGGTCATGGTCGAAGCGGTTCAACAAGGAGAGGTTTTATTTTCTTGACGCTGCAGGTGAGAGAAAGGGTTACTGCCTCTGAAGCAGTAGTTTATATGACTCCATAAAGGCAACAAGTCATTTCCGTCTTTTAAGACATGTCTATATATATATATATATACTACTCAAGTCAATTATTTTTTATGACTACACGTGAAAGGTGTTGTTGCCCTGCCCGTGCTGCCATAAAGACAGTTATCGGTTTTGCTCTGACAAAGCTGGTTTTACTGGAGAGAAAAGAAAAGGCGTCACAAGTCGCTTAAACGTTAAGGGAGATTAGAATCTCCTTTTCTTTGAATGCGTGTGTTTTCTACTGCTCCATTTGAGGACAAATAAAGTGATCTGAATTGAACTGAGAGAAGAATAAGTTTGAGCTATGATAGAAAAACGGACCTTATAGATGATCTCCCATTCCCTGGAACCGATGCCACGTTGCCCAAAAACAAGTTCACGTTAGATATTTACTTAATGGGCTTAAAGTTCAGACCTTGAAAGACAAGCTGGCCTGACTGTCAGTGTTATTGATTGAGGACAAATCATTGCTGGGAAAATATCAAATGCGTTAGTCACTTTTGCCCAACCTTTTAACGGATTTGTCATGAGGTAAGAAGAAAGTGACAGGAAATGACTTAGACTCTGGTGAATAATTTAGAGAAATAGCCCTACATGAGCCCCTTGATGCTGCAGAAGATTCAACCTTGAACGTGAGCTAGTTCGGCCCAGACAGAGATCCCGTGTCCACACCTACACGTGAGACAGCAGTGGGTGAGAGGGTAGCGAAGTGTCGCCCCCCTACATCATGTAAAACACAACACCACACGCTGTGACTGGTGTGGACATGGGGATCGGTGACTGCCAGTTCCAACATGTTTTAGCACCACGTACACATTTCCAAAAAACCACACTGGAACAGGTCTGACGCTAACATTTTGTCACAACCAAAAAAACTGAGGAACGCAAGACGGCTTCTGTGTGTTTGTACTGGAGGCTTGCCACAGTGGAGGCTGTTCCAGGTAAAAAGAGGACAAAGGATGGAGAAAAGCCTCCTGCAAACACACTTGATGGTTGCATCATGTTGCAATCAAACAGTGGCAGTTATGAGATAACTCATCCAATTACTCTTGGTAGATTTTCTACAGCGATTAAGTGAAATGCAAAGGGCGCCTGTTCCCACATTATGAATGGCAACAGCTTCACAAACCGGCTTTTCACAAACCCCGCTTGACATCTTTCACACACACTGTATTCACACCGCTCAAAGCTCATTGGCTGCAAAAAAACCTGCTGCGAGCGGAGCGCCAGTAAATGAAAAGCACACACACACACACACACACACACACAAAAACCTCGCAGCTCCATTCAGAGGCCGGCAAGAAGAATCAAAATACTACTACGTAAAATGTGCAACCATTAAAACTGGTCCTGACTGTTGCTTTGTGGCAAAATACGAGGTCAATGTGAAATGAAACATTTTTTTTCTCCATCGTCAACGAAACGGAGAGGGGGAAACGGGAGAGATTTGACCTACATTCTGTGAATTCTGCGCCCTCCCCAACCCCCCCCCCCCATTACCTTGCATCCGGTGCTGTCAGAGGAGTGGGCAATTTAAACCCACACGGACTCTCTAATTGGCCAAAAACGGTGTTCATAATTTCATTTGTATAGACGTTCCTATAAAAAGCATTGAAAACGAAGCGCAAAACTATTTCATCGTTGCTTAACGCGAATTCCAAGACAAAAAAAAAATAATAGGTTTTAATCAATGATATTCTCACGTAAAACGCATAGACTGTAAACATATACAGTATATAGTTGGAATGTACAAAAAAAAAAAACTGAACTTACTTGTTGGAAAAACAGAGCAGACGAGGAACAAAACTGACGCGTAAAACGGGCGTCCCATGTTTCCAGACGCACTGGAAGCTGAATATATCACGCACAGTTTTCTATTCTTATTATAGCACTGTCAGTAACGCAGCTGCTGTTTTGATGCTGTGTTTCCCTGAGCCAGAGGAAGGTTAGTCTCAAAGGCTCCCGTTGACTCCTCGTGCGCTTTTCTATTTAGGGATGCTCCAGCTGGAAGACCTGAGGAGGGATGCTCCTGATGCACACTGTAATGTTTGGCAACAACATCAGACCCATTTCAATGTGGTCCAGGAGGGGGGTGGGGCCGACGGGGGCCCGAGAAGGGGAAGGCGGGACTTGGAGTGGTGTGATTTCTGAGGCACGCAGCCTCAACAATCGGCAGGCGGAGCTTCGTGGGATGGATTTTACTATGAGTTTATTAACCCTTTAGGGGAGACGCGCATATAGGATACGGTGTTTGTATACGGTAGTCTCGTTCCCCGCAGGCTCACATGCTGAACGGAGACGTACTCAGGAATTTGACCTCAACGAGTCTCGTGCTCCGGGGCCCCGCCATCTTTTGTTTTTTAACCCGTCCTGTTTTTGCTCCAGTCAATTAGATTTAAAAAAAAAAACAAAAAAAAACATTTAGATGACTTGTCGGTTTTTAACATGCCTATAAAACTACATATTAAAACGATGTCTCGCACCAATTAAAGGTATTGACTAAAATTGATTAACTGTGCTCATTTTTCCTAAATATATATATATATTTTTGCATACATATATTATAGTTATGGGTGAGTAATTCATTTTTTCCTCCCCCCCAACATGATTAATGATTTCAAACACAGGTCAAATTTGAAAAAAACTTCCAGAACACAGAAGGAGGGTTGAAGTTTAAGTCTGGTCATATTTTATATTTTTCTCATTATCAACAAGTCCAATGAAAAGAACAAATCCACAGATGAAAGCAGTGAATGACAAATGCACTGCTTTGTTAGGAGCTTCTGAAAAAAAAAGGAAGCTTTCTTCAATCAAAGTAAACAGTTGTTTTTTTCTTTTTTAAATCTTCATTTTTAGTCGGTACAAATGTCAGGGGCTGTAGAAGTGGACAAATACGAGCCACAGACTAACGGACTCTTGGTTTGGTTTTTTTTCTGTGTTCCTGTTGCATCGACAGTAACGGAGAATTGCCAGTGTGTGAGATTGAGGGGGATTTAGGAGGATCTAATTACAGACTGTTTCTATTAGTATATAATCACATAAAAAATGACCTTACCTTTAAACGAGCTATTTCTATCTAAAGGGAGTGGGTCACTTTTCACAGAGTTGACCATGTCGCACCGCCATGTTTCTACACTAGCTACGGACTTCGTCTTCTTCCTTCTTTCCATTTTATAGCGGGTTGAATCTAGCGTTAAGATGCATTACCGTCACCTGAAATGTTTGAGTGTGGACCAGAGTTAATATGCCCCTAACTAAAAAGCCCAGAACAGACAAAATAAACACTGACTCTTACCACGGACTTTCACGTTTCTCAGCTGTAGGATACGGTGGTGGTGTCGGGTGGGGGATTCAGTTGGCTGCAATCTGCAACGTCACCTCTAGACATCACTAAATAACGCACGTTGAACCTTTAATACTCAAATTTCGAAAACTTTATTTGGCTGCATTTATGACGATCACCTGTAACCCTGTGATGCCCTACGGCCTCAAACGTACCACAAGTAAAGGAAATGAATTTAACTTGAGTTGAATAAAACCAAATCAGTAGCACCGACTATTCCTCCATGTAAACAAACTGTCCTCAGTCAACTTGTTTGAAGTCCAAAATGTGTCCCCAGATGGGGGGTTTACATACAAGACTGGCTGCTGGCCGAGTGCAGCAGACGTTCAATGTTTAAATAATACCAAAGAACCCGGTTGACACAAAGCAGCAGTCCAGCGGTCGGTTTCGCTGTTATGACAACAGTGCTTTTAAAGGAAAAGGAGGCAGTTGACCTAATATACACGTGTTAACCTCTTCCACAAAACATACGTGTAATCATATAATTGCCTAACTATCTGGTACAGCAGGTGACTTAAGCAATGAGGGTAAACCCTCTGATAAAAATGTAAAATACGTTTTTATCTACATATCATCACTTCCTGGATAGTGATCTGCCCCCTCGCATAAAAAAACAGCTTTCAGGTTCAAAGTCTCTGGGTCTTCTGGGTCCATATCATAGTTTACAATGAGATTTACATCAGGGGAGGTGAGGAGATAAAGCTCATCTAAAGAGATAAAACTAAAAAAACAACCTTGAACCAAGTGGAGGGAGCAAAAACAAAAGTTTCATTTGAACTTCAAGGAACAGTCACTGTATGGCAAATATGGATTTTTTTTTTTGTTTGTAAAAAAGTAAACATGTTGCTGTCACTATCACAGAAAGGGTTTTGATAACACGTTCCGCCCCTCACACCTCCCACCAGGATATAGCTTTTATTGACCAGGTCCGTTTCATCATGCGCGGCCTTCAGTTGTCCTTCATAAAAGTGCACAAACAAATTTTACAACATTAAGGAATCGTCAAACAACGCGAGGCAGTTCGAACTCTAGGAAAAGCGTAGATTTTGAAGGAGCGAGGCCGAGGCTGTCGCACCGCTGCCGGCGATAAACAACGTTCAGCATGTTCTTTCCCCTCGTTTCCACTGAATTAATCAGCAGCGTTCAGGTGTACATTATGCACGGATGCAGTGAGCACTAAGAGGACAGACGCATTTCCTTTCTGATGCGGGCCTTTGCCGGAGAGTGAACCCACTCACCTCTGTTCCCCCCACACTGTACATTGGGGTGCATTTAATAAGAAGTGACAAGGAATTTTCAGGCCTCTGCTCTGATAAATGTGGGTCCTTTGGGTGACCGGCTACAGTGAAAGTTTTCAAAACTGTGCCGGAGTTGACCTAACTTCCTGATGAGATGTTCCCTGATTAGTCCCCGTCCCAAAACACACACACACACACATGCCACCCCCTCTTTATCCTTGTTTCTTTCACCTCATTAGGAAACACTGATTGAACAGATAGGTCACACTATAAAGACAAATTCCTGATGTATCCGTTGAATGCAGAGGTGGGAAGTAACTTAGTACAAATACCTCATTCCTGTGCTTAAGTAGAGTTTTCACGTACCTGTACTTTACTTGAGTATTTATTTTTCTGACAACTTTTTACTTTTACCCTACATTTTAACAGAAAAATCTGTACTTTCCACTCCTTACATTTTGGAAACAGCCTTTAGTTCGAATGCATTTGAGGGGAATTAGCGATTATTTTTATTTTGCATCGTTTCCAACGTGAGACTAATTTCAACCCAAGTGGATCAGACAATAAGAGATAGAAAAGACGATTCACGCAAAAGGTGAGATGGAAAGGTGTAACGAGACAAAAATGAATGAATGAAAGGCGCAACGCGCAAGATGAAAACGACGTAAAAAAAAAGAGACGTGACGAGACAAAAAATGACACGAAAGATGAAACAAAAGGAAAACAACCTAAGAACAATGAAGACTAAGAATGTGTAAAAGACAAAGCAAGGTAAAAAAAAAGGGACACGAGGCAAAAATGACATAAAAGATGCAAACAATGTAACAGGATGAAAAAGATGCAAACATGTAACAAAACTGAAAGCACATAAAAGATGTAACGAGAAAAAAACAAAACCATGGTCTGTGATTTTGAGCATATCTTATTTTTGATTTAATGTAGCAAAAGCAAGGTGGTTTGCGCATTGCAGCAAGGTTAATGTTCATTCTTTTCAGTCTATTGTCTTTTTATGTTATTTGAAGTTACTAGTCTTCACATTGTATTAATATGACGCCAGGGTCAGTTCCAAGGCCTACTTTTGAATCATACTTGATACTTTTTCACTTCTACTGCAGTAAAGAAGTAGCATCAATACTTTTACCAATGTCTACCCACGTATCTCTACTTCCTCACGAGTAAGTAAAGTGTGTCGTTTTGCCACCTCTTGGTTGAATGAGAAGCATCACCACAGCCCGAGGTGGGAAGCGGTGCAGGTAAGGTTAAGTTCCTCTCTCTGTAACTCATGCACCTGAGTAACCGTAGAGTAAAACACACCCTTCCCTCTACTACAGCTCATTTAGTCTCTCAGAATGCACAATCTCGACCTCCTCACCCCGGCCTCTGTAAACTATTTCTGGTTCTTCCGCTGGTCTCGCCCCCGCAGCCCTTTTTCATATTCATTGCTTCTACTGACAGACTCAAAACAAACGCAGTCTTGGCTGCAACTGTTTTCTATCTCCCTGCTTTTTTTTTTTTTTCCCCCCCCTTGAAGGTTAAATCAGGTTCTTCCAGATTAATTTTTTTGCGTCTGCTCCGCCCTAACAGAGGATAGCCAGGCAGGGGAAACACGTTCTGTGGGATGGGGGGGGGGGCGAGCCCTTGGTCTCAAAACAAAAAACGAGACAAAGAAAAGACTTGTGGCTTGATGGCTGCGTTAAATGTTTCACACACAGCCGAGTCTGCGTTCAGCTATCTATCATCCGCCGTAAACGCGGCCTGTCAGCTGAGGGATGCACTTCTGGATTGCCTCGCTGTCATAACTTATCTGGCATCGTTTTCTTGGTCCTGGAAAAGAAGATACTCTGTTGAAAGAGGATGGAACAACAAAAAGCCAAAGCTGCGGGGGAAAATTAAAGCCTCCTGAATCATTTTGTCAAAGAGGTTAGATTTAAGAGCTGCAAGAAAAAGACTTGTGAAATGTAGCTAAGACATCCTGTAACTGCACGGCTCCAGATCGGAATATTTATAGTGGAAACGATCAGTGGATCCAGGAATATAAACACACATTCGCGTAGTAATATGAGTCTGCTGGGAGAGTCATGCTGAGGTTCCTTCACAGCTCAGATGAAATCACCCACGCTGTAGATTCATAGCAGATATAACCCTCCTGTGTTTGTTCAGGTGTGGTAATATGCGAAGATAGGGACGAAGGCAAAGATCAGAGGAACTGCAGCTGTGACAGCTTTACATGCTGCAAGAATTTACCTGGGGACAATTTCACAAAAAGTGACTCGGATGATGGGTCGCGTTTAACTAACAGTCAGTCGTCTAAATCTAAATGTAAATCTGCCTTTCCCAAAAAACCCAGAATGGATCGCAAACCAGGTTTCATTGTGTTGCCAATTGGTTAGTTAAATACACAACAACGCTATAATATGTGAATTCATTTTCCTAATTAAAATACAAGAGTGTAGATTTCTTGGTCCACTGGTGTGTCCAGTTCTCCAGATGGAGCATTAGTATTAGTATTAGTATTAGTATCATCTTGCTAGCTGTGACTGATGTTGCAACATTCAATCTGAACAACTTGTACTGACAAGAAATGAAACCTAATACAGAATATCATTCCATTGCAACAGAAAGCTGCTGTCCAAAAAAAAGCACCAGTTTCACCTTTTTTCGTCTATACTCTTCTATACATTATCGTACATATCGCACATTCCGACATTTCGTCCCAGGGCTTGTCCTTTGAACATTCACTCGGACTCACAAAATACGTTTGGCCATAGCTGCGAATAATTGAGAGATGTGTATGAAAAGATCTTGATGCGAGGATAGTGTACACATGTGATTGAACTTAAGAGTTTTTGTTAGTTTTAGTGGGTTGCTGGTTCAACTACATTCATAATTACTTAGTGAATCAAGTCTTTCTTTGATGTTTTCTTTGTGTAGTTCATTACTCTGGAGTCCCCTTTGACCAGATCCTCCCCCTTTTTTCTTTCCGGAAAACGCCACACACTTGACCTTGACCTGTTTGAAAAGGTGTGAGCTGAAGACTGTGTTAGATGTGAAGATAGTGAAGATGTTGAAGTGCAAGTCAGACCTGACAAGTAAGACAATGTGCATATTTGAAAAAAAAGTGCAGATATCTGTACTTCACTGTTATTTGCCTATTATTCGTCACCTTCACTGCCATATTTAGGTAATGTTTTGAAAACTACACTTGAATGACACTTGAAATTCATGGAATTTTGTAATAAACTCAACTGACTTTTTTGTATATTTAATATCACATGCACTTTGCCAATTTGATCTTTTTTTTCCAAAGTAGTTCAACTACTTTTTGTCTGTGAAGTAAAATGGTCCCTGTCAGTGTTTTACTATTATGTTTTTTTTTATTCATTTCGCTTCTTCATTAATGTGTATGTTGCATTTTAATGTGTATGTTGATGTTTAATATTGAGTTCATTTGATGTACTTCATGTACTGTCGGGTAGTGTTGTCCTCTCTTTAACTTGAGTTAAAGTACTTGGTTACATCCACTGTAATACTGGTAGACATAACTTTCCAGGTTTAAAATAAGTTAGTCTTTATTCTTGGTTCGTTCAAAAGCATCTCTCTGAAGCTGAAAAAGGAAGACGGGAGCTCTAAACAAGCCTCAATTGGGCCATCTAGTGTTCAGATGTGACACAGCCTGGGTGCATCTTGAACAAATAAAAGTCAGACCACGGATTTATTATGAGATGCCTTTATTGTGATTTTTTGGAATCCAGTGACACCGACACGAGAAAATGGTCCTATCCCTCCCTCCCCCTTTTTTTTTTTTTTTTTCTTCATTTTTTACTTTTTAAAACGTACACAACCTGAGAGGGAGGGGCTGCAGGGTGGGATGCACCGTGATCCCGCTTTGTAGTCTTAAATTAAACACAGAGATAATAAGTGAAGACACATCCAGGTGCATTTCCACAGACACGCACGACATGCATTCGCAAAAAAAGGGACTTCGGAGGAACGCAGTGACTCCTGGTTCACATGTACGCTTTAGTCTCAAAAGTAAAAGACGACAAAATTAATACCACTTTCTTAAAAAAAAAAAAAAACAAAAAAAAACTTTATGGCCCACGATCAGTCTATAATAAGTCAGGCTCTGTCAATTTTCCACTTACAGGAGAAAACAAAAAAGGCAAAGAGACACACTACTATTCATACTGGGGAAAATGGTTTAAATATGGAAGTGGATGGTTCATATCTTTCATATTTTAGTTTTTTTTTTTAATGGTTTTTTTTTAATTAATGGTATACTTTAATGAGAATACAATAGTCTCACTAAAAATCAGCTCATCTAGGTAAAACTAGGCCTTCGCCACTGACTGTCTCCCTGCTGCTTCTAAGTAAAATATATAAATTCCAGTCAAGGGGCTCAGTGGGCTGTTGGTCCGATCAGGAGTGGTTTAACTTCAGTCCTCCTCGCTGCCGCTGGCCGAGCGCTCCTGAAACAACCGGAAACAATATTTACCTTTTCTATTCAGAGGAAACACACACAGGATGCAGTTTGACAAACAAATGAAACCATATGCTGAGAATAAGACATTCTAATATTAGCAAAAAGTTCCAGTTTTTGTGTTTGAAGAAAAAGAGATTTTTGCACGATGTGGTTAAGGCACCATGACTGAAGTATCAAGTGTTTTGGTGGTTGAAGTGAAAAAATGTATTTGTTTGAGCGTCATGCGTCTCAGTGGGATGTTGTTCTTCTGTGCGACCCCTCACCTCTTCCTGTTCTTCGTCGCTGTCGTCGTCGCTCACCACAGGTTTAGCCCGGGAGCCTCTGCCCCTCCGTCGTTGCCCTTTCCCTCCTCGCTCCCCCTTTTCTTTCCGGCTCAGTTTGATCTTCACCTTCACTGAACGAGCTGCAGGGAAATCAGAGATCATGCACTCATTCCACGATTCAACTTATTTTAAGTAGAATTTATTCAAGTTACAGTCTAATGCGTTTCTGATGCTCACATTCAGACTCCGAGCCTTCGTCGACCTCCTCCTCCTCTTCCTCGCTATCTTCTCCTTCGCTGTCTTCCTCCTTCTCGATCTTCTGTCTCACACTGGTGAAGACAGACTGGAGCACAATGGAGTCCTCATAGATCTGAAAGGTTTGCAGAAAGAGACCAAGTTACCCAGGCATCCTTTCAGTTTTATGAACAAAAGTTTGCTCTTTTCTGACCCTCCACTTCAGCTTTTCTTTGTTAAGTGTATTTCACTTTCACACACGTGGAAGTGAAATACAGTGACATTATCATCAAAATACATCGACGTTAATGTTGCTGGGTCCGCAATGTGAACCGTTGTGCAGCTAATGTAACTGTAAGTTTGACTTTTGACATTTGACCGATCAGCTGGTCAGTCAAGCTGAAAACCGTCCGATTCCGGTAACCAGCCGACCCAGCAGCGCATCTCTAAAACGCATCCAGCGACGGTGTGTGAACTCACCAGGGATCCCTCCAGGTTGAAAGTCTGTGCGTTTTGACACAGCAGCATCACATCCTTCTCCAGGTCGTTGAGGCTGCGGTACTTGTGGCTGCGGATCCTCTCCTTGATCTTTCTGAAGTCCACTGGTTTGCGGATGAGCTCGTAGTATTCAGGCAGCTCCTTGCGAGAGGGCAGCTGGATGAAGACTTCGCTCAGCTGCCGCCCATTACTGCTGACATAAGAAACAGATGGGATTTCAGTATGATTTTTTTTTGGCAAAGTTGAACCTAAAATGACCACAATATTTCCCCTCATGAGCAGATACATTAAAAGTTCTCACCCATCCTTATATTTGATGACAGCATCCACAATTTTCTTCATCTTCTTGGTGAGAGAAGGAGGGTTCGGAGAGAGTTTCTCGGCAGGCGGGCGGCCGCGCTTCTTTGCTTTCTTCACCTCCTCGTCTTTGTCCCGCCCCCTGCCGCTGCTGGAGCTGGGCGTGGCCATGCCGCTGTCATGGTCGCGGTCTCTCTTGCGCTTTCTGGTGGTCTTTTTGTGACGTACTTCCTCTTCAATGTCCTCCAGATTACCCTCTTCTATGGCCTGCGGCGAGGAGAAATCACCATTGAGCCAAATCAACCCTAAAAGTCATTTCAGTACATGATGAATGCTGCAAAACGACCAACAGCGCAGCATAAGATCTTACCTTGAGCCACTGTTTCTCTGTGAGCGAGTCGCTGTAGTCCACCTCTTTGCGTTGACGGGATCCTCTGCCAAACATCTTCTCCTCTTCCTCTTCGCAGGTCAGCCGCTCCACCTCAGCGTCATCTTTGAGAATCCAGCTGGGCATATCATCCTCCTCCATCAGGCGAGGTTTCCTCTTGGGGTTGCGGGCCTCCTCACGACGTCTGTCGAGATCCATGCGCTGGAATGAAAAGAAGGCAGTAGCAATTAAACGGAGTCACAATCTAAAAAGTACAAAATAAAACCTCTTTCACACAGCACACATTTTTTTTGTCTTTAGTGTGAAAGTGTTTCAGGATCAGCTGGAATTCATTCCTGCAGTAGTCACGGGTATTTATCAGCACCAGCTAAAAATAGTATCCACTACTTTTCACACCTTTCTGGTGTGATGCTATGATGTGTGACACGCAAATACCCAGACAGCACCCAAGGACTTGAGGAGACTGTTGACAAAAGCAGTCCTAAAGGCATGAACACATAAACAATGCGCCAGATGTTACAGGGAAAAACACACCACTGTTGCATAAGTTAATGGCTTAAAAAACTCAAAACAAATATACATCCAAGTTTTGGTGTAAAAACTACATAATAGACTGATGCTAACCATGAACTGTTCAAACTCCTCTTCACTTCTGGCAATCATTTGATTGACGGTCTCATCATCTGGGACTTCATCTTCCTCCTGCAAACAAGTAACACAGAGTGAGAAAAAGCTAATGGTAGATAAATGTGGCACCTCAGAGCCAAGTCTCTGAACTGACTCTCATTACACAGTGGGAATTAAATCAAGTAGATATTACTATTTAAACAGATATGTAAATATCACATTTTAGAACCATATAACATGACTAAAGCTTTGAATAATAAAGACCTACTTTGTTTAATTTAGATAGTTAAAAGTAGATAATTAAGATAGTTCAAAGTTAAAAAGGGGAAAGGCAACAGCAAAAAAGGGGAGAAAAAAAGTGAAAAAAGTGAACAGGTTTATATCAGTTTAGAAGATAAAGTATCATATTAACCATCAAAGATTTGTGCAGAAGCAGAAATACAAAAGAGGAAAAGGAGAAGGCTTGGATTGATGAAAGCTCAAATCCTGAGAAAAGAGGAAAAGAGACAGAGGAGGGAAAAAAGGGAGAGAATGAAGAGGTGGGGCAGCGCACAGGCGGATGTGGGTGGGTGGGCGATGTGGGGACGGGTTCAGTTCACACCCACCCACGCCCCCCTAGTGCGGCAGCCTCCTCGAGCCCCGACCTCGTCCTGTTCCTCGTGCTCCAGAATGGCCTGTAAGAAGGCCCGGCGCTCATAGCCTGAGGACTTCTGGTCGAACATTCCGGCCTGGATGACCTTCTGGTCCACGTTCAGCTTGTACTTGGCTGCGGCCAGGATCTTTTCCTCCACGCTGTTCACGGTGCAGAGACGGAGGACGCGCACCTCGTTCTGCTGACCGATACGATGGGCCCTGTCTTGAGCCTGCAAGTCCTGTAGGAGCACAAAAGAAAAGATTAACCTTAAAATCTCTCATTAGGGCCATTCGACCGAACTGATGTTAACTGTCCCAGAACCAAAACACACAAATAACATAGCATTTAAGTATGCAAATAGATGTTTACTGAGATTTTTGTATTATCTAGTAAAACGGAAAATAATATTTGAGAAAACAGTAAGTTTGGTGTAAAATCATTTACAGGGCTTTACTTTGTGGGCATACAATTGTGAACTATGTCGATTACGCATTGCAAAAAATCCTGTCTGATTTAGAACCACATGAGAAAAAAAAAATTGAATAAAAAAAAACAAACAAAAAAACACAGAGCTGAATAACCGCTCTGTTTGCAGTTTGACCATAGCCTAATATTAGCCACACATCCATGTTTGTGCTCAGGAAGTATCCCTGCATCCCTCTATAAATAATGAATAATCACACTTGTGTTAATGAATATATTACCTGATGTGGGTTCCAGTCACTGTCAAAGATGATGACTGTGTCAGCAGACTGCAGGTTGAGCCCCAGACCTCCTGCCCTGGTGCTGAGCAGGAACACAAAGTACTCAGAAGCGGGGTCATTGAACGTCTTCAGCAGCATGCCACGGTCCTCTGCCTTGGTGGTTCCTGGCATAGGGAAAAAGTATTAATTTACTTCTTGGCTACGATGATATTTACAAGCTCTAGTGTCTAACAGCTAAATGGTAAGCCTCGTTGAGTGGCGTCTCACCATCCAGACGCAGGTACTTGAAGTTGCGGTAGGCAAAGTAGTCCTCCATGATGTTCATGAGTGAGGTCATCTGACAGAAAAGCAGCACTTTGTGGTTGGTGGCCCTCAGCTTAGGCAGGATGCGATCCAGCAGCTCGAACTTCCCAGAGGAGCGGTACAGGTCAGGACTGAGCGGATGAAGAATAGGATTAAAAATAAGCTACAAAAATACACATGTGCAGTATGAGGGCAAACACTGGCGCGACACATACCCAGAAACGATGCCGTTCGAATATCCAAGATGCTCGGAGAAAGACTCCTGTGATGCAAACAAAGAAGCACACATTAAAAACAGTCACCTCCATTTCTGAACTGCTTTCTTCAACCAAGTCCAAGTTAAAGAACATGTTTTGTACCTCAATGTGCTGGAACATGTAGGGGTGGTTGCAGATTTTCCTCAGTTGCATAATTGTGTTCATCAGAGTCTTCGTACCACCTTTACCCTGGAAAGACAACAGAGAAATATATACGTTTTTAGCTTTCATCTGTTTTTGATTAATTTAAATACAGTTGAAACACATTTTCCCTCCTTACCTTCTTGTCTTTCTCTGATCCATCTGTGAGCAGCACACCCTTGGCCTGCATATGTCTGTACAACACTCTCTGCAGAGCAGACATGTCGCACTTTATCACGTACTCCACCTGGAAACCAATAAAGGGAGAAAGAAGACTCAGGAAAAAGAAGCAAATGATATCAAGTATTACCTACGAAGAATGAAACGGGTGAAAAACAAAAACGTGAACGCAGCCGGACCTTCTCAGGCAGCTGAGCCTCGACTTCTTTCTTGAGTCGTCGCAGCAAGAACGGCCGGAGCACCTTGTGTAGACGTCGAATAATCAGGATGGTCTCTTCTTCGTTCAGGTCCACCTTGGTGGAGGAAACGAGAGGGGGTGGTCAGTGGGTTGTCTTCAGAATTAAAGTATGTTGAAGCAACTCTATTCATTTATATCTCAGTTTCACGAACACACGACTGACCTTCTCTCCGGTCATGGCGAAGGGGGCGTTGAACCACTGTTCGAAGGTGCTGCAGCTCTTGAAGATGGTGGGCAACAGGAAATTGAGCAGGGCCCAGAGCTCAGGCAGTTTGTTCTGCAGCGGGGTGCCGGTGAGCAGCAGACGCCGCGGGGCCAAGTAGTGTGTGTTCAGGACTTGAGTCAGCTTACAGTGGTGGTTCTTCATACGATGGCCCTCGTCCACAATCATGTACTTCCAGCGAAGCTTTGAGAGGAAAAACGGCAGATACAGGAGTCAGAATGAGAGTAATGAAAAATACTGTACGACTGTTACGAAAGTACAACACAATGCACGCACAATGCAACAATGAATGCATGTTGGGTGTAACCTAAAAAATAAGGCCTAATCCACACATACATGGATGTATTGAGTTTTCCTTCCTTTGTTCTCAAGCATGGTTTTAAAAATAAAAACCCATTTCCATCCACATAAAAACCCAAAAACACAAATTTAAATGCTGTCAAGAACATGCGAAACCTACAGACAGCAATATAAACTTAACCATAAAGCTATGTTGACCCATCAAACACCCAGAGAAAGCTATTCCCACTTCAGGTAGGAGAGCAACAATGGTGCATTTGAGGAAGGAAGGAAGGAAGGAATCATATGTGTGGACTGATAATGAGGTAGAGTTTGTTTTCGCATAGAAAAAGCTACGATTTACAAAATAATCTTGTATATGTGAGCTTGGCCTAAGTCCAGTGACTGTCCTTACCTTCGCTAACACCTGCTTATCTTTGATGATGTACTCGTATGTGGTGAGCAGCACATTGAACTTGCCGCTGCGTAAAATGGGAACGAATGCCCGTCGAGCAGCTGGAGACCCCTGAAAAGAAAAGAAAACCAAAAAAACACCATCATTTTGTAACTGCCATGTGGTTTAAAACTCTTTATCATACCTAAACCTTCAAAGAATATCAGAATAGATGCTACTGACCTTGTAGGAAACCTTTACGACAGATGGCGCCCACTTATCAAACTCGTAGACCCAGTTTGATAGAGTTCTAAAAACAAAAGACAAAGCTTTGATTAAAAAAAAAAAAGAAGAAAAAAAAAAAAAAAAGGCCTTGTTCACATCCACCTCTGGGTGTCTTTATGTTTGGGGTTTTACAGATAAATAATACAAGATAAATCCACAGCAAGGTTATGAAATTAAAACAGGGCTTTATAAAAGAATGAAACAAAAAAAAATTTATTTTACAAAACTAACTAAAATAAACTGAAATCATATAGAAATAGTCTTTAGTTTTTGTCTTTGTCGATTTATTTATTATTTAAATCCGTCTTCCATGCAGCAGACAGTAAGCACGTCGCAGTCGGTTTCGTCTATCCACACACGGCATCATGGCAGCAAACGTCACGAGAAATACCCCATATCACAAAAATAAAAAATAAAACTAACACTGGAACTAATAAAAACCAAACTAAAACAAAGAGTTTTGAAAGAACGAACACCATCTAAAAACTCAAGACAAAATAAAAAAATACAGAAAAAGAAAAAGTGTTGTAACCTTGGTGCACATGATAGTGAAGAGAATGTCAGTACTCACGACAGAGGTACGATGACGAGGAAGGGCCCGTTGAGGCGCTTGTACTCCATGAGGTAAGTAATAAGTGCGATGGTCTGGATGGTTTTTCCCAGACCCATCTCATCAGCCAGGATGCCGTTGAGGTTGTTGTTGTAAAGCGACACCAGCCACTCCAGACCTTTGATCTGAGGCACAAAGTTAGCGTCAGTTAGCTCACATCATTAAACTGTCCGGCGGAGCTTAGCATTCGACTCTTCCTGGCTTGTTTTGGTGCCGTACCTGGTACTGTTTGAGCTGCCCGTTAACCAGCAGCGAGGACTGTCTCTCCACCTTCTCAGTGACGGCGTGAGCCACGGCGTAGTAGGACTGCAGGCCTCGGTTGAAACTCGCACTGCCGTACTCGTCATCTACATCCTGCTTGGCGTGTCTGTTGATTAAACACAGTGAGATGTACTTTAGATGGACGAAAAACTGCAAAAGAACTCACGTAAAGACAGCAAAAAGGTAACAAAATCCCCTCAGGTATCTTTGGGCAGGGGTTCTGGAGGTTTCAACAGGTTAATTTTAAGTTTTTATGTCCATTATGAGTGCTATTTGTTGGTGTTGAGTGGATCGCGTTGGACTGTGACTTTGTGATGTTCCCCATGTGAAGACAGAACATCACTGGTGGCTTCTTTCTGACTTCTCACGCAACTCTAATGCCTTTACACCCGAAGTTGCTACTTTGAGCGTTTTCTTTCTCGTGGTGCATCAGGCTTCAAATGCATTATTTTCCAACAGGCCTCGACACACTGTTCTCAAGCCAGATCTCTTAACTTGCACTTAACCATATTAGACCAAATAATAGGAAAACTTCAAATCATGTACTATTTCTAGAAGTAGCTGTTTTTTGGATGAAGAGATGCCACGTTGCCCACACACATCACACCGCTTGGGTTGTTTGGAGTTTTGTAACGCTGTGATTAGTAAAAATTGGTAATGTTAACTCCATACCCCAATCAATCTTTAAGACCTGTCAGAATCATATGTAAGTCATTTTATGGTCTAAAATTAAAGACCCGCTTTGGAGGCTACATCTGAATCATTAGACTTTACAGAAAATTCCTTCTTACTCAATGATGTGCCGGACATCCACTTCAGACACATCCTCGCTGTCAGGGTCAGGAATCTTCTTCTTCTCCTCTGCTGGAGCTGAAGAGGGATGAGGCTCCTCGTCGTCGTCCTGAAGAAGGGAAAAAAAACAACATAAGGAGGTCATAAAAAGACATTTGTAAGAAATGCAAACGAGATGAAGCCATTTAAGGATGCTGCAGGGAGAAGTTGTAGCGGTGTGAACTTGTCATAAAACCTGTGGCTGGTTTTTATAATGTAGTGTCATACAAGTGTATATTTTTCTCAGAATTGAACAGCTGCATTGCCAAGAAATGCAGCGTTATCAGTGTTATGTGGTGAAATCATGGGTAGGGCCGTGGGAATACCACCTAATTTTTTACGTTTTATGTGGCTGCACTGATGTGAACTGGCAGGTTTTCTAAGGGCTGCAGACCAGCGCTTTGCAAGTAGATACTGTTTTCAGCTCGGGTGGGCTTACGTGATGATGTTGCTTTCATATCAGCTTACCTCTTCTTCCTCCTCGTCATCTGAACCGCTGTCTTCACTGTCTGAACGAGGAGCTACTTCATATCTGTAAAGCAACAAAATTTATGTATAAATCTAAATCACTCAACACAAACTGGAACTGAAAATCAAGCAAACTGTCAAAAATGTAGGTGTTTCTCAGTACGACTTTCTTGAGCTAGTATTTTCCCCTCAGTCGTTTCAGTTTAAACGCCTAATATTAGCCATCACTATCAAGTTCTGCTGGTATCGATAGTTTGTAAAAGGTCTTATTAGCACCGATTAATTGGTCTATCTGTACTGGAGATATAAGGGCTCTAAACGTGACTTCCAGCTTTAATATCAGTATTTTAAATATTACAGACTCATTAATGTTCATTGCAACCTTTTCCAGACAGACATGGCACTCACCCTGGGTTCATTTCAAGCCAGGTCTCCAGCTGGCCGGCCTTTGGAGCATCCACACCAGTCAGGATCTTTCCACTGTCCACATGGATGACCTTCACTGGGAGGTCACTCATTTGACTAGTCTCATCCAACGGCTACAAGGAAATCAAGCCGAGATAAAATCATGTTAGATGTGTCAAAACACAGAGTCATCACATTTTATGCAAGCAGACGAGATCTTTAAAATCATACTTCTCCATCAGGTCCGAGTGAAGCAGCACCACCCTCTGCAACCTCTGGCTTCTGAAAACAAGAGGAAAACATAAAACATCGTGCAAAAAAAAAAAAAGAGAAACAAAATTTAGGAAGGACACATTTAAAGTGCCCTTTACAATTGTTACCTTCTTTTTCTTCTTCTTTTTCTTCTCTTTGAGAGCTTGCGCGGCTTTGTGGGCCCGCACCAGCTCCGTGAGGTTGGCCACATATTCATCTGTCTGCTGGAGCAGGTAGGCAAGACGCTTGTCTTTCTTCTGGTCGATAAGTTTACGATAGCCTTCTTCATCTTCAGCCTGGGGAGGACAAGTCACGCAGATGCTTTAATCTTAACACCATGATTCAAATGGATTCCCATACTTTTTCCCAGTACTTTTTTTTTTTTTTAATATGTGTATGTGTGTATATACTTAAATAGTCTCACCATCAGCCTCCGCATTCTCTCCTTTTCAATGCGCTCATTCTCCTTCTTCTGCTCGCGCTCAGTGTTGGCGTGATAGGTGGCGACAGCTTTGGTGGCCTTCTGGATCTTCGCTGTGATGGAGCGGTGGTACTCCTTGAAGTCCTTGGCGTGCTGAAGGATGCTGTTGAGGTATTCCTAAAAAAGATGCACAAAACCATTGATGAGACATTATCCCACTTTTTCCTGTGTTTTCTATATTTTGCTTTGCTTTATTTCTAAAAAACCAGACAAAGTCAAGAAACCACGTGGGTTTCATTCCATGTAATCAGAAGGATGACCAACTACTGTAAAACATGCGTGCTCCGGTAGATTCCTCTCATGTCCCACAGCGTACCTGGTGTTTCTGACGACGTTTACGCTCCTGCTCGATCTTCTGTTGTTTCTCAAGTTTCTCAGTGATGCGAGCCTCACGCAGAGACTGACGTTTGCTGCGTTTGTAGGCCTTAGCGTTAAGGGCAGTTTCCAGAGCAGTGTCCCGACGCATGCAGACCACCACCTCCTGGCGCAGCTGTTTAAGGCACAAAAACAGTTGACATATTAGATCAAAGGAAATACTGATGATTGACAGAAATGCTGAATAGTAATAATAAAACCTTTATGTGTACCTGTCTCTGGAAGTTAAGCAGCCTCAGGGCCTTCAGCTCGATGGTGGCCTTGGTGCGCAGGTCTCCAGCTAGAGAACCGGGCAGGTTCTCCAGCTCCTGGATGCGGTGAGCGATACGAGCCTGCAGCCTGAACAATATATAAAAGAAATCATTATGAAATCATTATTTGGTTGTGTCTAAAATAATGGTGGTCTGGGAATGTGATTGAAAAATTCAGTGAGTCGACATTACCCTCCACCCTCTCTCACCTGTATTCTCTCTCTTGGAGGATCTCCACTGGGTCCAGCCCACGGGGTTTCTGGATGGGGGTTATGCGGTTCTGTTTCTGGTGGAGCATCATGGGTGGGGGCTGGGCAGGCTGTCCTGGGGACTGTGTCTGAGGGGGCATTACTGGAGAGGCAGCAGGTGGCACAGAGGGAGGAGCGGGAGAGGGTCTACCGGTGGGTTGAGGCGGGATCAGCTTCTGAGGAGGGTTGGATGGAGCAGCAGCATTCACCATTGGTCCTGAAGGAGATGAAGGAGAAAGGATCGGCTTCACTACATGTGCACAGAAAATATATGACGAGGAGATTAGTGCAAAGTCTGAGTGTACCTTCAGGCCATGATTTAGGAGGTCCGTTGGTAGGCTGACCTTGCATACCGGGGGGAACTCCTGCAGGTCCAGGAGGCGCCATATTGGGACCTACCATACCTAAAACATCAATATCACAAATTAATACCAATACATTTTTTTTTTCAGACAACAGACATATTCTGGGGCAGCTAAAACCAGACAAATTCATGTTCAACCACCAGGGGTCTCTGTTAAGCTATGAAATATTCAACCTCCTTTGTTTAAAACATAACCCTTTGTTTTAAAAAAAAAAGGTATCATTTACAAGATTAAGATTCAAACATATCAACAGAGGAGGGCAGTATTTTATCAGAGTTGTGGTGATGGTGTCTACCAAATTTCCAAAACTTGGTACATGTTCTTTTCTTTGCTGTCAGATCGCTCTTTCCGAAAAGTAAGTGAACTGGTTATATCTCTCTTCAAAACCACTGCCTCAATGTGTTAAGTTTGTTTGCATCATTGTATGACTTTGGCGTTTTAACATGTTAGTTCAGATACAGACAAAGGCAGCGGTAGACCAGCAGCCTGTGTTCAACAAGGAAATTACTGTGACTGAAAATGACTGCTTCTTCAAATGAGTCTTGTGGCTTTGAAGAAGCCACGGCAAAACCATATATCAATGTCATTTGGGATGTTATAATAGACATTAGAGGTCAACCAATAGTGGTTTATTAAAGGGCAATATAATAAAGATAGTTTGGGGCAGGAAAAGAATGATCAAGTCGCCAATATCAACCCATGACTGGAAAAAAAAAAAAGACAATTGAAGTTGTGAATTAATATTGTAGCCTTGTTTCCATTTGCTTGATCACCAACAGTGACCACCATAAGAACTCATCTCACCTCAAGATCCCTGCCATTTGCTATTTACGTGTGTTAAGCCCTGTTGCCTGTAAGCCTCACTGCAGAAACACTCGGGCAGACAGAATACCGGTGCCTTGTTGTGTCTCCACTGCAGTGAATAAAACTCTACTGAACCAGCCAAAATTTCGGACCTGAGGAATTATTTTTCTTCTACACCTCTGTGTGTATTTTTGTACTGCTTCATCAAACTGCGGTGTGTTAAAGTCAGATGCTAATCGCGGTTAGCAAATATTTCAATGCAATAACAGCTAATGAACCAGTCATAGGCACGTAGCAAAATATCTAGTCAGAGTAGAGTAGATCAATGTAGCCCCAACCATGCATTATTATGTCTCTGAATAAATCCATGGCACCAACCCAAGCAGCAGTGCTACTTCTTCTTGTCATGTTGGACTACAAGCAGACTGGATGCTACAGTGACTCACTACACTACACACTGGTGTTAAACAGAAAGGCTGGGAGCAGCAACTGTTACAGATATCTTTGATATACAATATTCTTTGACAGTGTCAAAGCTGTTATTTCGTCACAACCCAATAATAATCTTAGTTTACTTTTGAAGGTTTGAAAATAAAAATATTACAAATTATGCCTTTAACTGTTACAAATACGTACTGTATGGATACAATTTGTTTAAAAAGGCACATCTTTTTTTTACTCACCGTGTGGTCTGTTGTAGTTGGCCTGAGCTGGTCCTGGTCCGGCCCCAGGTCCACCTCCAGGCCCTGTGGAAGGTGGCATGTTGGGCATCGGTGGCTGCTGCATCCCTGGCATAGGCCTCTTCCCCTGCACGGCCATCTGCAGGTGCTCTGGTAAGGCCTGACTGCGCGCCAGCATCTTGTAAGCCATGATCTGGGCCCTGAGTTGGTGCAGCTGGTTTTGGTTGAAAGGAGTGGGTCCACCTGAGCCACCTGGTCCACCTGCTGTGCCGCCTGGACCCTGGGGACCCCCACGGTTCGGTTGACCCATCCCCTGGTTAGGGTCCCCACTTCCCTCCATAGGGCCAGCCCCGGGGCCAGGGGGTCCTCCAGGGATCATAGGCCCAGAGGGAGGGCCGTTGGCTGGGACGGGGCTAGGTGCATGCTCTGAGCCT
This sequence comes from Coranthus polyacanthus, assembly GCA_037367275.1. NCBI lineage: Eukaryota > Metazoa > Chordata > Actinopteri > Kurtiformes > Apogonidae > Coranthus > Coranthus polyacanthus. The sequence continues at coordinate 3,400,461 of JAPQRN010000026.1, forward strand.
CCTAGTGGAGAAGGGTAACCTGTGGACGAAAGAATAGATACATGGGTATGCAAAAAAATATTCTTCTTAGCATCCTAACCATCAATTTAGAAGATTCAAACCAATTTTTTAAAAATAGATGTAATATTCAGCACAATACAGTCAGTTTTATTTTCTTCAGTTGAGTCTAAAAGCCCAAACACTTTGGAGAAATCAACCTATACTTTCCTTAAACATAGCTCCATCTCCATTATTATGCACGCAACTACAAACAAATGCATTAGTAAGTTTACAGTCTTAGTAAACTGTAACACTGCTGCCATATTATTGTAGTGCTTCTGTGTGTGTTGCTCCCTCTCCATCTCTTCCCGTCCTCTTTTTTGCTTACTGTCTGCGTGTGGTTTTGTGGACGCAGCTGCTTCTGTTATTGTCCGAAAAGACGAACCCTTTCGACCCCGCCCCTCCCGTTTGTCGTCCTGCCCTCTGCTGTCTGCTCACGCTGCCAAATGAGCAGCATGAAAGCAGGAAAACCGGCTGGATGGGTTTGTTCGTTCACTCGCTCACACACACTCAAATATCTGCTCTCCCTGTGTGGAGGTTTTGAAAGACAAAAAAAAAACTACACATGTCCATTCTTAGCCTTTATATTAATCTTCCGTCACCCGTGGCCTGTTGCCAATGTGCTCAATTTACGTTATCTGAGGAATTAAACATGCAGATTGCTCCAACACCTCAAAGATATTAAGATTAAAATTGAATTTACTTATGTTTATCTTTGTACTGTGAACACTAAGGCTGTAACTGTATACAGATGTCAGATGTCGGGTGAGTTCACATCACGGTTTGGACATCACAGCTCATTTCACAAAACCCCAAATGCATAAGGCTGGGTTTCTTTTCGTTTATTTTGAAAAGACAGTAGTGCATGTTCTAGTTTGCTCCATCTAGCGTTGTATAGTCCCATCTGAGGTAATTAGTACAGCTTGTAACTCGTGAAATGTGAAGAGCATGTTCAACATGTTTCCGCACCCTCATCCTATACAACTGTTGAACAAAGCTGACATGCCATCCTGATCTGATCCACCACTTGCTCTTCTTTGCCGTTATAGAAATGTTCAGCTAAGCTTAGTGTATTCTCCTTATGTCTTCATGCACCAAACCATAACGTCGACAGTTCAGGACAAATACACCATATACCATCACACCCCTAGTGAAGACACAATATTATGTGATTTGGTACCTTGGGAATGTTGGTCCATGGGGCTTGGAGGGGGTCCCATACCACTGTGTCCCCCTGGTCTCATGCCCATGCCCTTCATCTGACCGTAGCGAGGGTCATCGGGCATTCCCTTGTCGTGCATGGCTTCCATGGGCTGCGTAAAAGACACAGAATAATCAATGTGAGGCTGGAACATTTATTTTTTCAACTTCAGCCAACTAGTTACCGAGACACGAACAGGTGATCTCAAAATAATTAGATAATTAAACAGGGGAAAGAATCATTTTTACGGCATAGGTTCAAAGGTTAGTTCACATATTCATTACATCATATGGTGACTTTTATCTAGAGCTACACAAAGGAATAAGGAATAAGAAGCTGTTATGTACTTTGTGCATCTGGTGCATGTTGTCCTGAGGATATCCTGAGGGTCCCTGTGGGGGGTGGGGGTGACCAGATCCAGGAGGTCCTGGGCTGGGCCCCATCATGCTGTGGGCTGAACCTGGAGAGGGACCTGGGCTCGGGCCCATCATGCCTCCTGGAGATGGCCCTGGGCCCGGGGAGGGACCGGGACGAGGTGTCCCTCCCATCGGGGGGTCAGGAGTGGACATCTCTCAGGGGAAAACGGGAATGTGCGGCAGCAGAAAGTACCCCTGTGAAGAGAGATGACAGGACTTAACACGGTGATCCAAGTCTGTAGTAAACAGTGTGCAGGTTTATTTACTCTAAAAATGTCTTCCTCACTTCAGGAGTACTGTAACATAATTAAATGCAATATTTTGGAGGTGAACTGATTCTGAGAAAATGATACTGAAGAACCAAAATAACAACTGTTGAAATTACGGCATATTCTCTTATTTAAACAGATAGTTCACTCAACGTTAAACTAATTTAACAAGCAGGTGCCACAACTACAAAAAAGATGTTGTTGCTCAGTTCACCGTAACATCGCTGGTCTGGTGCGTCAGTAAAACATTTCATCAAGACTTAAGAGAGCTGGCGATGGGACTGTGGACTAGTGAAAGATAATGTACCACCTTGAATGCTTATTTTAGGAAACGATGCCGCTGTTGTGGTTTGGTTTTCACATCTGTGGTGTTGATGTTGTTTTGAGAGGTGTAATGCGAACAAAAAAAAAGCCACTCAGTGCACAGTGAATTATGAACTAGAGAAAACACCTCTCCATCACAGCTAATCGCTTCTTCGCTAAGCTGCTGAGTACATTAGAAGGAAATTGTTTTTGTTGTTGTTGTTACAGGCTGAAACAGCTTTTTAAATAGTCAACGTTAACCCTTTGTTAGTTCACATTGTGACAGAATGGTTAAAGGTTGAAATGATAAAGACGTCTCGTATTTAACTTAAAAAGTCAGATATATTAGAGGTACAGTGTTTAGAAAATATAAATGTCCATAAACACAGTGGGTCACCAAGAGGTCACATGTATAAAAGCCTTTGTGCATGAGATTCTATTCAAGCAGAAAACAGGTCAAAGTAAGAAAAAAAAAACAACTGTGTATCAAAGCAGGTGTTTCAATGTTGCCACTTATAAAGGAATTACAGTTAGACAAACTTTGTAGCTTTGCTAACGTTAGCCAGGCCTAGCCGGGTTTTTATAGTTCATTATGTATGTTCGCAAACTGTAAAGCCGACGCCATAACCCCGTGTTTACCATAATTTCACAAGAGTTTGGTATTCAGTGGACATGTGGTTTACTGGTAACGCATTATTAAAATACAAGTAACACAAAGCCGACTGTTAAGTAAAAGCCCGTATTGATACAACAACATAAGCTGGCTGTTGACGATGGCTAGCATGCTAGCGGTTAGCTTAGCCGGCCACGCTCTTCCAGGCCAATTGGGAACAAAAATAGTTGTTTTGCTAGATATTTGGTGAGACGTGTGAAAGGTTGGAGCATCTCTCCTCGCTGAAGTTGATTGATCCAACGCGCCTCCCGTACCCTTGGCTCTGCTCCGCTCTAAGCACATTTCCAAAAACAATTTTCATTCATTGCACACTGTCGCGCCACGGCAGCGCCGCTGTAATGTCGGTCTCGTCTTTTTCTCTCACGATAAATACCCAGCGAAAGCACGCTTACCGGTTACAAGATGCGCAAAACACAGACAATTCTCTCCCGATCCGATCGGAAACGTACAGATTACTTACACAAGTTGTGAAAGGCGATGTTTGAAGCCTCACCGGTCGCAGCGTCTCTTGGTTTTCCTCCTAGCCAGAAACAAAGACCGACCTACCCAGTTGGTTTTTTTCCCTTCACCCCCTCTCTCGGCAGATTGTATCACAGGGACCGGCCTGCACGGCTCAGCAGCGCCCCCATCCAGCGTCTCACTCACTTCCCGCATGCCCAGTGAAGGCTCCGCTGCGGGGAGGAATGAAAGAGCGACAAGCCGGCGTGGGGGAGGGGAGAACCGGTTATTAACCCAGTATGGTGGCACAGATACGGAGAATTCTCATCAACCGGACGCTCATTCTGACGTTAAAACACTCAAATAATCAAGAAAATCTGACTTATGTCGAGAGGGACGTGTTAGTCCAGGAGGTACAAAACGACAGCTCACGGTTTTCGGTGCAAAGCCTTTTAGTTCCAGCCTGAAAAACACTAGGCCTAATTATTCAGTGTATGGCTGCTAATAATGATATTTTCAGCTTTGATTAACCAGCCACACATAAGTGGACACATTTAAGACCAGTCTTACCTTCCAGGAACTGCTCTTTAGACACATAACTGATATATTCTCAATTATGTTATTGGTCAATTGTTTTTTGATCATTCTGTCTTTTCTTTTGTTGTGAAATCATTATTTCGATTTTTGGTCCTGAGTGAAGGTTGAAGAAACCAGGTGGTTATTTGTAGTTTTAAACTCTGCTTTCTGGTCAGAGTATTTAAGAAATCTAGAGGTATAACATTCAAAACAACTGAAATGCAGTAAAGCAACAAAACATTTTTGTGTTTTATTTGACAATGTAGACAAAATAAACCCTAAAAAATGTACGATGATGAGATTATGATAATTATTGCAATCTAAAAAAATTATATTGTGATAATCATAGCTGCTGATCTAAAGGGAAAATGATCACAATATAATATAAAATGAGTTGATATCAGTCATTACCACAATAAATGTCAACTCATTATTTCTTGTCATTTGAGGTTTAAACTGTTCTTTATGGTCAGAACTTGACAAACGCTTGTCAAGCAGCTGAACATTTGAGAAATCTAGAGGTAGAACATATGCAATAAACTTTTACTATAAAATGTCAAATATGCATCAGGAAAATTAATATATATACAGTGCTTTACAAATGTATTAGACCATCACCCAAAGTAAGGTTTATGCCACAGCTGCCTTAAATGAACAGCACTGGTAAATCAAAATTATTACTTATGTTTCTGTAATGGTTAATACATCAGTATGTAGAAGCTCTTCAACCGAAACGATATTTTTAATGCTAAAATATAATCATTATTGTTATCCATGAATTTTCTAATTTACTGTTTTACAAAAAAACTGAAAAAAATAGCAAAGCACATTATCATTTCTTGATTTCCATGTCAAATTATAGCAATATACTTGAATTCCTGAACATAAAAATGAGTTTCAGTGGTTGAATGTAATGCTTGGTTAACTCGTGACTTCTCACAGTGACGCCTCAAATTCGGGAATAAAAAGGTGAATTCAGTTTGAAATTCCTCGTTCCTGTATCGAAATGGTAAAACGTCGAGAGCTCACTGAAAATGAAAGAGTCTGCATTAAAGCACTTCATGATGCTGATATGTTTTTCTTGTTTTTATGACAGGTCTAATACATTTGTTAAGCACTGTATACTCTATATTTCTATAAGTAAAACAACAAAACACTGAAGCATTTTGTAAGTTGTAAGTTCTGGCTGACAATGTAAACAAAATAAACCCTGAAGACAAAAGGAAAATATATGTCGCAGTAATGACATTTATCACAGCATTAAATTATATTGCAATGATTATTATTACGGTTTTATCGCCCAGCCCCTGTTATGTCTGTTATTTGTCCTACAGCTGCCTGTTGGCATGTGTGTGTGATCTGACTGATCTGCTTAAGGTGAGGTCATTAATCTATTGGTGTCTTTAAGCCGCAGAGTGATCACAGTGAACCCCCACGTTGAGGAGCTCTTTATGCAGTATGCCTGCAGAGAGGACAGTTTGATCAGACTGAACTGCCGAGAGATGGCCCGCCGCCGGTTTGCCATCCAGCTTCGGAGATACCGTGTGGCAGGTCTCGTGCTGACTTTGGGGCTCACTTTTCTGCTCATACTTGTAGGGACTCATCTGCTGCAGCAGTCGAGGTAAGTAAAAATATTCACAGTCCTGAAGACGTCCTGCAACTCTTGTTTTGTCTAAAGACTGTATGGGTAATTCTGATGAAGCCAGCCTGTGTGAAGACTTTATGGGCATGCTCATGAAAACTGAAAATAATTGACTTTTGTCAAAATACACTGTGTCTCCTGTGTGACACACTCCATTATTTGGTACTAAAATAGTATTTCATGAGGTTCTTAAACTGATTCTTGAGTCACAACTTCATTGTGTCTGGAGAAAAAAAAAATCATGGTCGCCCCTCAGTTTAGCATCATAAATATTTAAGCAAGTTTATGAAAAGAAATATTTAACTGAATAATTTAACAGATTATGAACAGATAGTTTCCAACAATGCATACAGGAGGAAAATGTCTTTTTTTCAATGTAATGATTAAAACAAATGATGTGAAAACCTGTTTACATGTTGCAGTGATGCAATAATTGTTTACATTAAAAATGTGTATATGTTAATAATACATAAAAAATAATACATAAAACACAACCTTTTAGTATAGTGTTCGCTGTCAAAAAGAACTTATAAAATGAATTTTGGTTCCTGTTTCTAATTCTGATAATGAATTGACATTTTCACCGTGTCTCTAAAAATGTCAGAAAAATAACTCAAAAATGATTTTCAGGTGAAATTAGATCCTATTTCATATGAAGGGGAAATATGTGTATGTAGTATTTTATTTTTGAATTAAAAAATTAAAGCTCATACATACGTCTGACTACTACTAAGTTGCTTTGCTTTATAATTTTTTTCATGTTTTTCAAAGCGCTCGTGACCGGAAGATGCCAGCGAAGAAAAAAGAGGGACTAGTTACAAACTCCAATCCATATCACAACCAGAGTGACGCTCGGCCCTCAAGTTCACAGTCTCAACATGATGTTAATCTCTTTAACACACTGAAGATAAGGCCAAATACTCCCCCCGTTGTTTTCCTCAAGACGCACAGGACAGGCAGCAGCACTGTCCAAAATCTGCTGTTCCGCATGGGCGAGAGGGACAGTGCCACATTTGCCTTCCCTCATTACACCCACCAGTTCAACTATCCAGATAAGTATGAAACTTTTCTACAGACTTTTGAGTCTAGTTGTGCATACACTGTCATCAAACCTATATTTTGTCTTCCTTCCTGGGTTCAGATTCAGGTCAGAATTTGTGGACGAGTTACCCAGCGGCTCGTCTCAGTTCGACATACTTTGTAGCCACATGCGTCTAGATGTGGAACAGCTGAAAAAGGTGATGCCGCCAAACGCCATCTACATCACCATCCTTCGTGAACCTGCGCAGACATTTGAGTCTGTTTTCTCGTATTCCTCCTCCTCTGTTCCTGCTTTCGCTTCAGCCGTGAAGGAAGCAGAAGAAACATCAGGGAACAGATCAGCCCTGTCAGTTTTTCTAGAGTCACCAGAGTCCTTCTGGGACCCTAAAGAGCTCAATAATGGCCTGGGAAAGAATCCCATGTGCTTTGATTTAGGTCTCAACAGCCAGCTGTGGAACTCCTCGTGGCCAGCTGACCTGACTCTGCTGGAGGACACCTTCCATCTGGTTATGATCACAGAGCATTTTGATGAGTCTCTAGTCCTCCTGGGGGCCCTGCTGAAGCTCGAATTTGAGGACCTGGCCTATGTGCACCTCAACAGCCGCTCCGCAGAAGATGTCACCCCGCTGGACGAGGTAACCAAAGCCAGGATAAGAGCCTGGAACAGCCTGGATGCGCTGCTCTATGACTTCTTTCTGCAGGTGTTTTGGGAGAAGGTGGAGCAGTATGGGATGGAGAGGCTCAACAGGGAGGTAGGGCTCCTGAGAGCCTCCACAGAGAGAATCAGACAGAAATGTGTGGCCAAGTCTGGGGTTCCACCTTATGAACTGGAGGATTTAGTAAGACCTTCGCAGACTATTTCGGTCACCATATTGGGTCATCAGGTACAGGGGAACCTGACGAAGCAGGAACAAGGGTTCTGTATCCGACTTGTCCTGCCTGAACTCCAGTATCACGCACATCTCTATTACCAGCAGTACGGACGAGACACGAGGGCTGCGCCTACACAGTAACACATGGAAAAGCTCAGTTTCACAAAACATTTCAGAAACTACACACAAGTTCGTTTCACTATAAACTGTTTATTTGGCTAAAAAGAACAAAAATAATCCAGCTCATGAACACGTTTTGAGTAACTTTGGTTCTTTTCCTGTGCCTTCATTCTGCTTGACCAGCGACTTCTCCACTAAAGTCATGCTTTGTTAGTGTTTCTCATGTGTGAGTCACATGTTTACAGGAATCCAATTTTCTAATCCAATCAAAGAAAGCACATCCCGTCACATGACCCCCAGTGAGAGACTCTTAAGAGTTACACTTACCTCTAAGAGAAACAACTAAAACATGGATTTAATGGACAAACACAAGCAGACAGAGGTGGCAAACAATTTAAATCATCCCTCAAATAATTATATTCATTTAAACAGTCTCCTCCTAAAAATAAATTAAAAATACAAATAGGAATAAAGAAGCCATTAAAATTATAGTAGTGTCATTACTGATAAATGATCACTTCATTTAACAAGACCTTTAAGGTTGTATCTTCATGTTCTTCCACTCAGTAGTTGCCAAACAGTGTAACTGTCACATTTACATGTGATCACAGATCACTGGAAGCCCCTCAGGGCACGACTTATCTTCTTCTGTTCATAATAGAACAAACTCATCCATGCTGTTGCTAGTTACGACACTTCTCTCTTTATCGCTCCTCTGGATATAGGTGACGTTGTTGGTGGGCGTACTACTGTCCTCCTCCTCCTGACTGTGTCCATCCACAAATATAAACATGGGATACGTCTCTGTCGACGTGGAGAGAGCCTATAGGAGAACAGAGTCAACAATAACCGACTGTAAAACCATCAAAAAACACACAAATAATCCAAACTCATACCTCATTAACAACTGTGCACAGTGACTCGAACTCTTTTTGGCCTTTAGCGTAGAATCCTATGGTACAGCTGGGGTCCATACGAGAGAAAGACATTTTCCGGGGATGTTTACAGTGAAAGGACTGCAAGTCATTTGGAGAAAAAAAAAAAAAAAATCAGAAACAGAAATATGTGTCAACGTTTTTACATGAGTTAGGTAGGCTACATGACTGAGCGCAGCTGTTGCTGCAGGAGGAAATAAAAGAGAAAAAGAAGAAGAGAAATTGTACTTCCTCATACCTCCAAGGGAAAGTTCTCCTTCGTTACATCCACTGTGAGCTGACAGTAGTGAGGGTCCAAGTACAACAGATGGTCATCTTTTGCATAATAAAGTCACAGAAAGAAAAAAGTGACACAACTGACTGATGTTGAGACAGACAGACAATAATTATAACAAACACTGTGGTGCACATACCTTGGAAGCCAATGAAGAACAAAGAGTGCTTTGGCTTCCCTCCAATGATTCCAATGCAGCATTGTAACTTCAGTAGTTTCTTTGAATCAAAAACAATGTTTGGTGTTCTTTGTGTTTGTAATTGTATCACTGTATGCTTGTTGTTTCATAAGTTCAAATACATAATGAGTTACTTTTTAGTAAATTACAGAGAGGCTGCACCACTTTAGCTGGAAACTCAATGAAATACTGATATAATTTAGAAAGAGTCACCGCTGTGTGTTTTTATACGATGTACAAAGGAATGAGTTAGATACTTTGACACAAGTGATGTAGGTGGGGTTGAGATCTTGTCCTCCAAGTCGCACTGGAACCAGGATGATGACGGATTTCCACGATTGGCTGGTTGCAGCAGAGCCGTCAGGATGCGGCCGCTCACACAACCTCCTCACATCCTCTTTATAGACTGAACACAAAACAAATACAGAGACACAAATGGTTCGTTACGTTTTGCTCATGATGTTCTTTTCAGAAGCAGGTATTAAAAACCTTTTTTTTTTTTTTTTTTAAATGGACTTGTAGAACAAATAAATCACTAGAAAACAGAAGTTTTGTTTTTTGAGACGAGATGTAGTCATTTACAAAGCCAGAAGTATGGGACAGATGTTACAGCAACACTTTGATATTAATTATTCCAGCTCAGGAACATTCAATCAGCACTGAATCAATGGGCAGTTTTGTACAGAGACATGTGTCTTTATTTTAGTCAAACCCCTACTGGAACTCAAAATACCTCTGTTATGTACTGTATATGTAATTGGCTACTAAATGTCTAATCTGTACAGCAGCTGGTGTGGGAAATGTCTGCTACATTTTATTACTTTCAAAGGACAAAGTAATAACACAGATGGGTAATTTCATACCAACTCACCTAGCCCAGTTCTTGCCATGGATTTTATTTGAAAAAAATCCTATGAAAACTTCTATGACTGCAAATTTGCGCTGAACATCCACAAAATTATATGGATCATTTCATGTTCATGTTAGTGCTGATATCAAATTAAAAATAAATAATTAAATTGTTTCATTTTCAAAAATTAATATCTCCACTAGTTTTCACTTTCCTGGTTGTGTGTAGTATTATTACAGTTCTTGGGTCCTGTAGAAACAACTGACTGCCACAGATCTTGTTAAATATACAGTAGCTGAATAACCCACATTTTGACTGTATATTTTCCCCGAGAAGGATTATTAGAATTTCCATGAAACTAGGTGAATCCGTACGGAGTGACCCAGATAACACACTGATGAAAGACAATACTCACTGGTGCAATCTTGTGCTACATACACCGACAAACTAGGAAGGTCTGCAGATGCTGTCACAGCTTTCCTGAAACAAAAGCCACGTAAGATGTGAAGTCTTGATATGGTAACAACTGGTTCGATATGTCATCGCCTCAAGTCTCACCTGAGGATATGTGCCACAATGGAAGGACCGTACCAGTCCCCAGCCTTCTTCCCTGAGCTTTTGCCCAACTCCACCAGCTGGTGGATCCCAAAAGGGGCTGTGGGATGGTCCACAAACCATGACACCACCCTTCTGTGCGTACCCTCCATCGGTCGGTCCAGGAGGGACCCCAAGCTCAGTTTTCGACCCCTATTATTCAGCCTTTCCTTTGAGTTCCAGCGCTCGTTGGCACCAGCTGCGGGGCGGCTCTTGTGCAGATCCATGTCGTCTTTGACTATGTGGAGATTTGCAGGCCAAGTCCAGTCTCAAAATGATACAGCGAAGAAGTAACATTGATAAATAAACAATGCACCTCAGATACAAGACATCTAGTTGAAATGGATTCATTATATGATCTGTTTTCTCATTATTCATAATTTAGTTCAAAATGTATGATACAAAACAAATGATAAGGGAATCTAAATGTGTAAAAATTTATAACTGAGCTGAACATTGACACTGAAAACATGGCAACGCTGTAGTATACAGTCGATCGTTTGGAGTTAAAATACATAAGGTAACAGGTGTTAGTATTCCTGTTATGACAAGCAAACAAATTGTGCCTCTGTTGGCGTTCACCTGGTGGCATCAGGTGTAGCAGCAGGCCTTGCGCTAGCAGCATCTGTCCTGTGCGTAGGACACACCCCCAACCGCTGTCGGTGGTCAGAGAGCAGCCTGCGAGCTGAGGGAAACCCCGTCTGTACGTCAGCCACATGAGAGATGCAAAGGAGCGACGGAAGCGATCTCTCTCCACTGACAAAGTTACAGAGCTTGAGTTAAAATTTGCTCCCTCTTGCTTTTAAAAACATATGAATGAGGTTATCTTAGAAGCTGGGAGGGCTTACTGCACCTCCTTGGGTTTACTGAAGCAAGGGAACATCTCACCTTGATCCTTGAGGTCATAAGACTTTCCGAGCATGATCACCGGGGAGGTCTTGCTGAATTTGGATTTCTGCTTCAAGGGCCAGACTGACAAATAAAAAAGAAGTCTCACAAAAAAGGCCACGAACATTACACAGTAATAATATAAACTACTAATAATAAACTGACCATATCTGACACTGTTCCAAGCTGAGAACAACTTGGACTTGAGTTTGCCTCTGTCCTCTGCCTCCAGGTCTTCCCTGCTCACATCCAGGCTCGGAGATCCAGCAGATTCCGAGGAAAGGAAGAGCCAGTCGTCCATTTGGTTATCAGTAGGAGACTCACAGCTAGCGGAGGAGGTGATGGGGTTCATAACAACTAAGGTCAGTCGAGGCTGAGCAGGGAGAATTGCTCCTTATTGCCATAGCAGGCTACACGAATATGACGAGAACACAAGACAACATTATAAACACAAGGCCCTGTGTACCACGATACACTGCATACAGTCATTGATAGTAATCAAAAAATTATTTTTGCCTCTGGAACTAATAAAATACTATTAACCACAGCAGAGTTATTAATTCACCATGACAGTGAAGGCAGGGGGGAAACCATGTGACGGCTCGAGGAATTTCAGAAATGTTCATTTAGCTGCAGCACATGGTCTGCTTTTTGTTTTTTGTTTTAATCCTACCACATTTGGCCATCTGCCTTTAAAATGCCACATATTTACAGACCGGGAACTTTATTTTATTTCAAATCTAATTAATTTCCTCCCTCAAGTGACTTTGTGTCATATAAACTCAGAACTCAGAAGAAAAACACAAATATTAATGTAGTCCTTTTTACTATTTCACCTTTCACAACTTAGTCAATTTAAATACAGTTTACTTATCCTGGCGGTATACTTACTTTGTATGAGTTTGACAAATATTTGAAAGTAGTAGCAGTAGTAAATAGTTGTAAAAGGTAGGAAATGAGCTCATTTCATTATTTGAAGTTGACAGAGTGACAACAATCAACCGGCCGGGCCTACTTTTGTATTTATTATCCCATGTATGTGCTATAGTAGCTAGAATTAAGTCATTTATAAGACCTAGGGTACTGTTAAAAGTGTATAAGCTGATAGGCGCAATAACGCTAACAATAACAAAAAGGCTAAAAAAAAAATATCTCAAGTGTTTATTATTATTTCGGCGCGATATGTAATTTACGTACGAACTGTCACTTCTCGTCCCAACTTTGACGCACCGAACTTCAGAGCCCGTCCACTCGAAGCGGCATTTGACTGTTAAATGGAAGACATTATTCGTTTACCTTCATTAGGGCATCGTCATTTTTTTTTCTTCTTTAACTCGTGGAAGACCGCGCATTAATTTCGCTGAATACGTTCGCCTGTTTTTGCCCCCGTTGGTATCCAAATCGATGTTCTGTCTTCGCAAAGAACATGGAATAGAAACGGGGATAAAATTACACTTCCTGTTTATAGCTGTCACGTGTCCGCTCTACGCTGATTGGTTGAAAGAGGACCAATGACAGTAACCCTATGTTAACTGTGGCGTAAGAAGCGTTCAATTCTGTGTAAAACTAGTTTTGTTTATTTTTCGATTCATATTACTGATGCACCCACGTGTATGTTTCATTTTACTAATGTAGATGTTTCAGGTTGAGCTCATTTGAACTACTTCATATGTTATTGGGCAGTTTAATCTACACAGCATTGCATCAAATTCTATAGGATCATCATGTTTGTAGCGTCGCTGTCACGTGACAACCACGTACCGCTCAGAACGACGGGCCTGTATCGTGAGATGCGTGGTTTTTACTGGACAGAAAGTGTTGGGTATGCCTCTGAGATTTCTGGAGTATTAGTATAAAGTTGCATAAAATAAAAATACTCAAGTAAAGTACAAGTACCTCATATTTGTACTTTAGTGCTGGGTCAATGTACTTAAGCTACATTCTGATACTGGTTTTTAGATTTTAAAAAGTCAAACGACGCAAGTTTGTTTTCTGCATTTTATTACATTTCTGCACTATAGGTTTTTTTGCATTGGTTTTTCACAACAGTGGCTAGTAAATACAGATGGGTGACAAATGAAAGGAAAAACCTGATGGGAGTGGTCTCTTTCAGGATGACAATGCCCCCATCCATCGGACACGAGGAGGGATCACTGAAGGGTTTGATGAGTATGAAATCGATGTCATTCATTTGCTATGATCTTCACAGTCTCCAGATCTCAACCTAGTTGAAGACCTTTGGCAGATTTTGCCACCATAACCAAAACACCAATTAGACACTTTAGGATGTTTTTTTCTTTAATCTGTCACCCATCTGTATGTCAGTGTAATGGACAACAACAGTCAGAGATAGTTGTTGATGTACAAAAGTCAAACACCTGGACAGAGATGGACGTGACGGTAATATTACAACTTCAGAATGATGGAATGATAAAGTCAAAACTGCACAAAATGGGTTAGCCACACAGATTTGGTAGATTTCTTATTCTAGATGTAAAATTCATACATTTTAAATTACGAAATCAAATCGTAAAGGAGAAACCTTTAAGTTATGACACGTGAAAATGAATAAATAAAAAAGCTTAATAAATAGAACAAATAGAAAAATAATAACCACTTAAGACAATTAATATTTGACACAAAATAAAGTGCAATTTTCTCACATCACACAAAAAAAAATTGGTGTCCAAATGTTGGGTTAAAGTCTCTTTAAACCACTACATTGGGTACACGATGGATAATAAAGAGTCTCAGACTCTTCTGAACACTAACAGTGATTTAAATGAGTTCATCAAAAAAGAATTATGCATCAGAATTCTAATTTATGAAATTGAAAGATCCACAGGCAGAAGATATAAGACTTCTTAATTAATGTAATCTTTCCTTCTTTGTCTTTTGGTCTCACGTAATATCGTCCACAAGGTGGCAGTCTAAGACAGACCTGAGCCTGCTGTCCCACAACTATCAAGTTTAATTTTACTGTAATACACAAGAACAAACACCAACCTCACCACTAAAACGCTCTCAACAAGTCTAACTCAGACGTTGTGTATCGTCTACTACTCAATCACTGACAAGGGTGCTCAGCTTCTTGGAACTGGGCACTGTTGGATTGCATATTATTATACAGTTAAGTGTAAACAAAAAAACACAATATCCCTAAATAAAAACACTGGCACTTTCCTTTACATGTAGCATTATACAATAAAGTTCTGCATAAATAGAAAAGAAAGCATTTCTAGCCTACTCTCCTATAAGTGCTAGTTTCATTATGGTTCTTTGCGCACATCCCAGACTGAGGATAAATAAAAAGCCTCTTCATCATGTTGCCCACACTAATGTATTCACGCAATAGGCTAAATGAATAGAAAATTGCACATCTCACCATGATCAGCGGACATATTAAAACAAATTGTGTTTGCTTGGCTTATTGCAACCCTTTCCTCGTCTTCGCTTCTCGTCTGGAGCACAATGTAAACTTAGAAACTGGGGACACCAAAAGTGGCATCATTAGCACATTGCATAGTGCCCCTGTGCAAGTTCATCTCATCTTACTTCAATTCCTCTGAAATTCAGCCCTTAAACAGATCTGAAACAAACCTCTATCTCCATCGGTGCAACTGTTTTGATTTCTTGGTCCAGTAGGTTTTCAGTAGGTTGTCGTATTCTTTACTGAACGACAAATCTTTCTGTGCCTGATGCCTTTTGGTAACTGAACTTTAAGGAGATGCATGTGATGTACTTTTACAGTTTAGACTCGCGTAAAGCATGGCACTGGATCCGAAATAGTGATGGACTTGACTGTGTAATGCCCATTTGTAACAGAGTCCTGTCTGTTTACTGTTGTGGTCACTTGAAAAGTTGTTCACAGTGTTCACTACCTTAAGGTCTGCTTTACATTTTTTTTTATCTTCTCTTTAAATATTCTTTCATTTTCCATGTAGTGTCAAACATGCATTAAGACATATGCTTTTTTTTACTATATAAAACACATTGTGATGATCGGTACATACACGGGCCTACATTATGATACCATGTGCACACATTAGCTGATGCATCTTGTTCACATCTTATTTGTTTACATGTCACATGTCATCTATTTGGTGTTTCAGGCATTTATGTCTCCCCTTCATTCAAAGGTGTATAAGTCATGTTAGATCATGATATGTCAGTATGATGCTACAGTAAAAGGCATTACATGGGAGATCTTTTCTGAAACGTCTTTATCACTAGTGATGTTTGGAGCTTCGACTGTTTGTTTTATCAGACTGAACTGTCCCGCTGGCTGAGGTTGCCGCCTGGTACCCCCGGCGACCTCCCCCTGACGAAGTCTCAGATTTCCCTGCTGCGTTCCCCCTCTTCTCTTCGCTTGTCTTGGCCGTGTCTTTTACTTTGGCCCCCTCCTGTGACCCCCCTTTTATGGGCCCGAGCACTGTTTTAGCCACACTTGTGAGCTGTGTGACGAAGCTAGCTTTGTCCCCTGGAGACATGGGGCGTGACTTGCTTGAGCAAGGCGAGGCCGCGTTAGATGAAGGTGACGCAGGATTTTCTTCCAGCACCTCCAGGTGAGCCCTCTCATCTTTAGCGGTACGGTAGCTGTTTGACGGGCCCGATACCTTCTCTGCTTTGGATCTGGTAGGAGCTAGCGCATGCGCCGCAGCTTGGGCTTGAACCTGGGTCGGCACTGGGGGTGCGGGCCCTTTGACCTTGGTCGTGTCAGCTGCTTTATCACCGCTGCTGCCTCCTTTCTCTGCTGCCTCTGAGCCTTTACGTGGCTTGGACGTTTCTGTAGAGGATGTTTTCTGCGTGTTACCTTTGTCTGTGCCTGCACTACCTTTCACTTTCTCCTCAGTCTTGTTTTGAGCTTTAGCTGCAGGGGAACTGTCTGTCTGTGTACTCTGCTGCTTACTGTCTTGTTGTCCCTTTGATGCGCTTGGAGTTGAGCTTTTTTCTTTACTCTTGGAGACGGCTGCTTCAGTACTCGAAGTACTCACAGTTGGAGATTTGTCCCCAGCACTCGGCTTGGCCTCTCCAGTGGCAGAGGCTGGTATTGGACTGGATTTGGTTTCTGCTGCAACTGCACTTATGCTTTCTTTTCTCACCTCTGCAGTGGATGTTGTTTTACTTGTGACTGTCTTGGACTCAGCTTTAGTGGCTGCGCTTCCAGTTTGCGACCCACTGAGCTCAGACGCTGTGGTTTGTGTGTCTTTCTCTCTTGATGTGAGGAGAGTGTCACGGCTGAGCGGTGATTCCTGCCTTCCCAGCCTCCTCGCTGGCTTCAGGCCTGCAATCTCCCCTCCCATAGGAGGAGATGGGGAGGAAGATGATGAAGGAGATGGAGGAGCCGGACCGTTCTCTCCCTCCATTTCTAGCAGACTCTGCAAACTGTGCTCACAGTGGAAAGACTCTCTCCTGTAGTCTCCATGTGTCACCTCCAGACTATGTTTACGTAATGACACCCCACCAGTCAGTGGCGAAGGCGATGATGACGATGAAGAGGATGAAGGCAGAATCGGTGCTCCTAGCTTCTCTGCCGACTGCACCCGTTGTAGCAGGGGGGACCTGGGCGGCTCGGCACTCTTGGGGCGAGGGCGGGCGACGGGAGGCGAGGAGTGCAGCTTGGCAGGGAACATCTGCGTGGTGTTGGAGCTCCCGACTGTGTGGCCCGTCAGAGGGGGTGGGGACGAGGTGGTCGGGGAGGGGGTGTGAGCCAGCGGGGATAAAGGGATGTTGCCGGCGGATTTGCAGCGTGCAGAGCGGTACTGGCGGTGGAGTTTAGGAGACAGACCATGCAGGGAGCTGGGCCTCATGTGGTGAGAGGCTGCTGGGGAGTTAGGAGTACTGGAGGCTGGGGAGCTACTCTGGGAAGAGGTACCTGAGGAGAGGAGAGGAAACAATTCAATTTGGTTGCACTTTACATTACAGCTCAGTAATAACAACGGAAATAGTAGGGTAATAGTAATAAATAGGTAGTAATGTAGTAATAGCATGAAATTACCAAAGTATCAACCATGGAATAACTCAAGTAATAACTAATGAAAATTCTTGAACATCCCTTATTCATTCCCTTATGTTCCAAACATTTCCTTTTATTTCAGGGTAACACTGAGCAAATTATATGTTCAATGCTGTGACTTGGAAAAAAGTACGATAGTTTCTGCGTGACGACTATCAATTAGTGCTGCAAAATGTAAAACTACCTGTTTCTTTTTAATTTCATGGTAATATTAGATTAAATCAAACATCAAGAGGCAAAAGCCAATCAGGACTTTGAATGCACACAAGAGTAATTAGGTTCTGCCTCTTTCTCATGTCGCCGCACTGCTCACTCACAGACAGCAGGCAAAATGGGCAGAGAACACAAAGAACTCGGTCATTAAAAAAACATATTATATTATATTATATTTTTATATAACATATAACTATTTCCTCTGTTGGGAGGCAGCACTTCCTGTGTTGTCCTTTCTCGACAGCTCGAGCTCCAGATAAGCATCTTCTGTTAATTTAATCATTTGTTTTACTCTGATCAGTGATGGAAAAGCAGTTCAGGTCTGAGGCTGAACAGTGTTGGGCGTCTTAACACTATATTTCTGCGCTGTCAGGAATTTTATTAAAATTTTCTAAAATGTGCCTATAAGATTGGGATGACGTAATCAAAACAAAATGTCACAAAAATTACTTTAACGTGCCCAGTATTTCTTTCAAAATGCATTAGATTTAGTCAATATTTGTTCAATGAGGAAAAGGTCAAACCAGTACTAACCGAGGTAAGGTGATTCAATAGCGGAGCGGTAACTCTGAGTGGGCGAGCGGGCAGTCAGGCTGTGCGTGGGGGATCCTGGGAGACTGTCTCCAGACGATAGAGAGCGATTTAAAGAGGAGAGGCTCCGGCTGGTGTGGAGCAGGTTGGACTGCTTGGTGATTTTTCTAAACAAGGAGCTGCGTTTCTTACTGAAAGACAAATAAAAGTTATATAGTGAGGGAGATGAAGGCATTATTGGGATGAAATGCAAGTCTTGTGCAGTAACGTACTCTTGTCCCTCCTTGGCTCCAGCCCTCTTGCTGCGCCGAGCCATCTTGGATTTATAGCTGGACTTGCGGGCCGGACCCACTTTTATGGAGGTGTTCTCAAAGGGGGTTGTTGTAACTGTCACCTTGTTTCCACTCTGCAGATTAAATATATACATATCCTCTTACGTCATATTGGTGTACTTTTATTTGAACTGTAATAAAATACATATGTATTCGATAGATAGACTGACAGATCTCTCTCACCTTTAGGATGAGCTCCACCACTTCTGTGTGGACCAGCCCGTGGACCGACTCACCGTTCACATGAGTGATGAGGTCACCTGCACTAAGTCCAGCATCCTGGGCAGGACCTCCATCCTCCACATGCTAGAGAACAAATACAGCCGAACAGATGCCTTAGTCGAACAGGTCGAGCCATTTCAGCAGAAAAGTGGTTAATCTGCATTAGACGGTCGACCAATACGGATTCAGGGCCGATACTCACGGAGATAATCAAGGAGACAGACAACTGAAGTGATTTAAAAAAAAATAAGTTCTTGATGTCAAAATTTGTAGACAAGCTGATTAAAATAGAAATGCTCCGTCAAAGTTCTTCAGTCAATCCTTCAGTATTGACAGACTCATTTACTTTTTTAAATTAATCTATTTTATTGCCGGTTGGACAAAAAACCCCACATATTCTGATGACTGTAAAAATGCTGAATATGGGATCAGATAATCCCCCGTTCTGTCCATTAAAGCTGCTGTAGTGTAAGCTCTGCTCTCTCACCCAGACCATGTGATGTACGCTGTAGACGTCACTGTCTCCCATGTAGACTCGGATTGCTCTGAGAGTGAAGCCGTACTTCTTCCCGGAGCGATGGATGGTGATTGGAGAATGCAGGATGTTGACCATGGGAGAGTAGTCTCGGCTGGGAGAAGAGTCTCGAGAGGATGGGTTGGACGAGAGGGAGCGAGGAGACATGGGGCTCGCTAGAGGTGACGCTCCATGTTGCTCCACTGAACAAGGAAGGAGCGATTTAGATTACAGGATTCAACCCTGAATATATTTTGCCACTAATTCAATGTAAGAGGAGCCTTTACCTGCAGGAATGATGACAGATAGAGCGGTAGCAGAAGCTGATTTGATAACTTTGGTTCCCGGTCGTGCGTTACGTTTTTCTCCCTCAGTGGAGAGCTGCTGGTGGCGAACTCTCCGCAGAACCAGGTCAGTGGTGGCCCCGCGGGGTCCCTGTGGGTCCGGAAGCCCGAGCACAGTAGCACTGGCTGGAAGAGGCAACGATGCATCAGCAGGTCTCAGAAGCTTGTCTGTGAAAAAGCAGAGACAGGAAACAAAACAGTGCACAAATGTGATTCTTTATTGCCAAGTATAACTTCTAAACATAACTTTGAATCTAATTTGACAACTTTAGGGTTTTCTCACATTCATCTGCCGAATGGAGAACGTCCCTTAAATCTGAATTTTAAGGGACAGGCCTCCCAGCAGGATTTGTGAAATCCAAAAATCTTTGGAGCCATTCGTGGTCTAGTTCGCAATTTTTACAAGTGTGATGTGGAAACCCGAAGCCATCAGTGCACAAAGACTGACAGTGGAAAGTTTTAGGGAACAAGGAGACATTTGGTTCCAAGCAGATAAACTTCAATGATGATTGAAGCCGCTTTGTCAGCTGAAACTGTCAAAACATGCGTTAAATAGAGACGCTGTCCATTGAATTACTTTATATTCATGCAATAAATAGAGTATACAAATGTCAATAAAGTATAAGGTAATCTGTATGAGAAATACGGTATATATAGTGCATTGTGTGGTCCATGCCTCAAAGGTGGTTTAACGTCACAAATCAAACTGCAGCATCCATGTTTACCTCCAGCTGTGAAGCCACTGCTGTCTTTGAGGAACGTTCTCAGGTCGCCTTGAGTGGATATGGCCCCCATCGCTCCTTCCAGAGACGTCCCTCTGGCCTTCACTGCAGGCTGTCTGCCAGTGACGGACAGCTCAGAGTCCACCTCCAGGGGGGAAGCCAAGCGGTGCGTGTCCATCAGGGCCGAGAAGCGTCTGCGGGCCCCTGACGGCGGGCTGGAGTCGCTCTCAGTGAAAGAGGACTCAGAGCAGGACAAGCGCTTCCTGAAAAAGTCAAGAAAAGGAAACGGAAGTTGGCGTGCATATCATTTAAAAAAAAAGGGTGTTTCCATATGATTTTGTGCAGGGTGCGCTCACAGCTCAGGTGATCCAGTCCTCCAGCTCTTGTCTCTGAGGGTCAGGCTGCCCAGGCTTTCTCTCTTGGCTATTCGATCTTCTCTGGGGACCTTGTGCTCTCGCAGAGTGACACCGTGAGGTTTATGCTCCAGCTGGGACAGATGCTCCATACTGCTGTACACCTGCAGCCAACCATTGTATTGTTCTGTCAGGCTGTTGTCATTGTTCTTCTCATTGTGTTTTCACTAACTTCGCGTGTGTGTTTACTTACTATTTAATGTCCTTTGTACAACACTTTTGGTCAGCTTGGCTGTGTTTAAATGTGCTCTATTCATAAACTTTACTTAGCATATCAGGTGTGTAACTAGGTTATTATAGTTAAAGAAAAGACTAAACTAAATGTAGCAGTGAACAAAATAATTTCATTAGCTGCAATAAAAATAAAATTGACATGAAAACTAAATAAAAATTACAATGAGCAATGTAACAACTAAAACAAAACTGAATTGCAGCTTTGTTTTCTCCCTCATTGTTGATATACAACTTCAAACGAAATGGCTTTTTAATTTTAAAAACTTTCCTCATCATACCAGAAAAAACTCAAACTATGACTAAAATGAAGTAAAACTGGACAAAACCCAAATAAAATACTTCTGCACTAACTCCTTCTAAAACTAAAGTAGAACGAAAAACCCAAAGTGAAAGACTCAATAAAAACTGATGATAATTTAAAGTATAATAACATCATATCTGGTGCTTTTACCTTGCTGAAGCGAGGGGAGCAGGACGAGAAGCGGTGGATCTCCACAGGCTCGTCGTCGTTGGTGTCATCTTCGTCGTACGAATGCACGTGATGGTAGCGCTCAGAGCGGGCTGGGAGGAAAAGTAACAAGATATCGCAACTTTAAAATGGGTACAAACCCAGTGAACATCATTATCTTACAGCCTGAGCTGCTTCCTGCTTCTTGAGCTCTCTCTGATTTCACTTCTCATACTAACACACTTAATTAGCTGCTGTGAACTTTCCACTGACAAAAGCTGTGCACTGACAGGTTCACCTACATGACACTCAAATAGAAAATGCACATTAAACTAATAGCCTTCATACATTTACAGCAGATAAAATGGTCAAGGGTGCTGTGGCAAATATTGGGATGATTCAGAAGATCCTAAGCTGAAATAGTTCTTAAACTTTCTTTAGTTGGTGCCTTAGAATCAACTTTTCCCCTGCGTCTCCTGCAGCGTCCTCTGTAGACTTACTGTCAAAGTAACTGGTGTCTTCCTCTGACTCAAGGTGAGGGATGAACTCTGCCTTCTGTCTCAGCAGGCTGTTCCAGTCCACCTCTGTGAAGAATGAGTGCTGCTTCACTTCAAAAGCACCGCCTAGAGGGTCGCAGCAAAGAAGAGGAGGAGATATTAGACAGAGGCACAAAGACGGGTAGGAACTGCAGCCTTAAAGCCAACGCAGGCACTCAGGCTTATTAGAGTTAATGGAAACTCAAACTCAAAAATAATAAAAGAAAGAAAGATGTAGCACAACCTAAAATGAAACAGAATGGCAGGTAAGATCAGCGTTGTTAACGTTTCATGGTGTTCAAGAATAAAATGGCTTTGCGCAATATAAAATTGTGGTTTAATGGTTTTGTAAATCATGTTTGATATCAAATATTCTTTCATCCAACCTTTTTCAGCTTCTATTAATCAAGGCTTTCCTCGCAAAAAACA